>PKRV01003214.1:60688-129028 GCA_003709505.1 Hyphantria cunea | reverse complement strand
AAACTGTTTCAGAAGAGCGAAAGGGTAAGAAGACGATAATGATGATACTACTTCAGGGCAGATTGAGGCAACAGTCACTACTTATGTTTACGTACCTGAAAAGTTTCATCTTAAATCTTTAGTTACTCTTGAACTGTAATACATTAGTATATATAACTGAGTAACCCACGAAGAGCGTTCATGCAATTAATAACTCTCTTACTAAGATCCTTATTTGGGAAATAATTAAGACGCTAAAGGTCCTCTGTTGTCCATGTGCCTCGGACTCAATTAACGCTAAAGTGGTTTGCGGATAGAAACGAAGAGAAAAAACGGCCTATCACAAAATACACTGCAGGTGAAGATAATGTTTTATTGCGAAGAATGTCTGCGTTTCACGTTGCTATATTTGTCAAATAAAAACAATGACTAAACTGTTTTACCAGATAAATTAAAGTGCTAAGACTTGAGTTTGAGTTTAAGATTTCAGTGAATAGATTTCAGTTGGATGTCTATTTCATTATCATTCGCTAACAATAAAAAGACAAAAATCTAAGCTTACGGTAAAGTATCACATGTACATTAGATTCATCACACAAGGGTAGTGAAACGCCCATATTATGCCTACTATAATTTTAGTTCCAGTCGAGTACTAGGAAGAAATTTCACAGACGTTAGCTGATCTTAAGAGCTATTATAATAATATAAATTAGATTCAAAATCATATCGTTAAATTTAGAACCATTCGTTATGTAGGAACTAGGAGTGGACCGACATATCAATTGCAGGCAAATATGGTAGAGATATGAAGTAACTCTGGACAGTCATATGTCAAATTGCTATACTTTCACAAAATTTAATCCTAACGTACCTATTATATATTTTAAGTGAAAATATTATAATTCGCGAAATGGATAAACAATCGGAAAAACAGATCGTGCAAGTTGTAGAGGTTACCAGCGCTGAAATGGATTTAAGAGCAAAGAAATAAATGGATACCTGCTCTGAAGAGAAAAGAGTTAGCAACTTGACCTCATAAGGTGTTACTACATAATATATTTTTACTATATTGAGCGCTACATATAATTACAACCCTTTTTTATTTTTTTAAGTGCTGACCTAAATTCCATAATTATTGTGGTCAATAGGGGCGCTGTAATCGCGCACACAGCGAATAAAATTACTATTGATTAATGGTCATTTTAATTCATCATTTTAATTTGTGCCCCAATATTTGTTAATATTCTTGTAAAAATACAATCCAAAAATTATATAAAAAATCCAATGCACATGAAAGTATTTTAAATAGAAAAAAGTAAACTTTTATTTATAGAACTTTTATTAAGATGACTACCACTCCAGCTACCCTTCTTAGATCATTGGTCAAGGCACTAACGTGCTTGGCCGTCTTATCGTTTTTTTGCGACTCGTGATCTCCATTCTAAAAAAGGATTGGTCTAACAGTCATTAATTCTCGGAGATATTTTTAAATTTACATTAGACATATTTTTAGGCGAAAGAGGCGTTAAGAGATCGAAANTGAAGATGTTGTTTTATTGCGAAGAATGTCTGCGTTTCACGTTGCTATATTTGTCAAATAAAAACAATGACTAAACTGTTTTACCAGATAAATTAAAGTGCTGAGACTTGAGTTTGAGTTTAAGATTTCAGTGAATAGATTTCAGTTGGATGTCTATTCCATCATCATTCGCTAACAATAAAAAGACAAAAATTTAGGCTTACGGTAAAATATCACATGTACATTACATTCATCACACAAGGGTAGTGAAATGCCCAGATTATGCCTACTATAATTTTAGTTCAAGTTAAGTACTAGGAAGAAATTTCACAGGCGTTAGCTGATCATAAGAGCTATTATAATAATATAAATAAAAACCAAAATCATATCGTAAAATTTAGAACAATTCGTTATGTGGGAAGTAGGAGTGGACCGACATATCAATTGCAGGCAAATATGGTAGAGATATGAAGTAACTCTGGACAGTCATATGTCAAATTGCTATACTTTCATAAAATTCAATACTAACGTATTATATATTTTGAGTGAAAATATTATAATTCGCGAAATGGATAAACAATCGGTAAAACAGATCGTGCAAGTTGTAGAGGTTGCCAGCGCTGAAATGGATATAAGAGCAAAGAAATAAATGGATACCTGCTCTGAAGAGAAAAGAGTTAGCAACTTTACCTAGTAAAAATATATTATGTAGTAATACCTTATGGTATTACTACATAATATATTTTTACTATATTGAGTGCTACATATAATTACAACCCTTTTTTATTTTTTTAAGTGCTGAGCTAAATTCCATAATTATTGTGGTCAATAGGGGCGCTGTAATCGCGCACACAGCGAATAAAATTACTATTTGGTCATTTTAATTCATCATTTTAATTTGTGCCCCAATCTTTGTTAATATTCTTGTAAAAATACAATCCAAAAATTATATAAAAAATCCAATGCACATGAAAGTATTTTAAATAGAAAAAAGTAAACTTTTATGTATAGAACTTTTATTAAGATGACTACCACTCCAGCTACCCTTCTTAGATCATTGGTCAAGGCACTAACGTGCTTGGCCGTCTTATCGTTTTTTTGCGACTCGTGATCTCCATTCTAAAAAAGGATTGGTCTAACAGTCATTAATTCTCGGAGATATTTTTAAATTTACATTAGACATATTTTTAGGCGAAAGAGGCGTTAAGAGATCGAAATTTCTCAGACCAAAAACATCCACTACTGAACATGTATAAAACATTCTACACAGTACTAGAGTACTATTGAGAATTTCTTTGACTGCAGCCAATTTTCCAAAGCTTTCTTTTCAAGTTCATCTGAATAATATCGAATCACTTACAAGGTCCCTCATTCTTATCTACAACGAGGGATAATATGACGGATTATATCAGATATTTTCATCAATATGGATAAAGGAACTCGGAGCTTATCATGTATTATGAATGTCGATCACTATATTGAAAGTTTTCATTTCATTAAATCATAGAACATATTATTATATTTTTTTATGAACACCTTATGTAAACAACACTTTTAAGAGCTATATTAACCTGATCATTCTGTTTTGGGTAGATCGTTGGACTACTATGGACGATAATTATTCACATTTTTTTCATGCATTAACAAAGCAAGGAGAAATATTATATATAAAACCACAATAGATTTCATTATAAACACAATGCATTATTTAGTTTTCAATGGACAAAAGTAATTAAATAAAGACAATATTAAAACCAGAATGTATAACCCCAAGTTGATAAATCTGTATTTATAAAATGCCATCAATAACATCTCAAAAGAGGTTTACGCCAAATAAAAACCCGTACCACATACTCACTAATGCCAGCAAAACATTTGTGATAAAATCTAAGCTACACATCATTGTCATAGCGTGCAAATATAATGGTTGTTGGACGTTCCATTTTCCCATTAGAAGAATTTTGAACCGTATCTTCATATTAACTGAGAATACATTTTAGGTTGGAGCGCGAGACACAATTTCGTAAACTTTTTCTCCTCTCTTTCGTGAAATCTAGTATTCTCAATGTGCTTGTAGGTTTGCGTTGTTTGATGCCGTTCTTTCGTGTATAACTTCAAAAATATAACGAGAACGTGCTGAGGGAAATATGAATTGTATCTATTATTATTGCTACAGCCAATCATGTAGAGAAATTTTGGTTTTTCTATTTATTTGCTCCTCCTCCCACCCCACAACTTAGGAAGTAGTGTGGAGACCCAATAGATACCGATAAGCTTGTACCTTTTAATATTAAATGCCTGGTCACTTACCGTCGGTTGTATCGTCTGATTGTTGTTTCTGTTCCATAAAAAAAACTAAAGTGTTGCGAGCAAAAGCAAGTAGTGAGTTACAATTTATGAAACAAGATGGAAATGTCAGAACAAAGGAATTATAACAAGATTAACTCCGCCTTGTTTAATCCACTCCTAAGAGTTACCAACTGCAAGTGACATCTCCTGTCATTTTGAATGAGGCTACAACATGATTGGATTAAATCCTCTTCCATAAAACACACTATCGATTTTAAAATTTAAAAAACTGGTCAGTGTTTTATTCAAATTTTACTATCCGAACTCTGAGGCTAAAGAAAATATTTTCCATAATATTTAATATTGTTTATCAGTTAACATAAATAAGCAAACAAATACCTTTTTAACCAAAAATTTATAAGGGATAGAGTAACTTCTATATGAACTAGGCATTATTTATAAAATTAATCCTGTATAATTTTATGTATAAATTCAAAGTTATTTGGGTAAGGGAAGTTGGTACAACTGGGAAATAAATACGATCTTGGTACACAGCCGTTGAATACAGAAATGTAATATTAAAAGATATTCTAATAGAACTCAACGCCGCAGTTGGAATTAACTTTGTAAACTTGTGAACTTCTTAAGAGGAGCGATCAAAATACTTTTGTTTTGGGTATATCTATGCATGGCTGTACATTATGTTAATGTATTGTATAAGTAGATTAATGTTTATGCTTGTTCACTAAATAGCTATTGTTATCAACTGTTTAAAAGATTTTTGTTTTACGATTAAAATATTCGATTGTTTTTTTTGCATACAAATGAAGTTAAATCTCTGAAATGGTGCAGTTAAAAACACTGTTGGTTAAGCAACTGATATTTACTATAAATCTACTAGAAGTCTAAGGTTCTATTAACGTATTCGAGATAACGTCATTCCCGTGTATTTTATTAGAAATCTAATCAAATACATGGGAATGACATCATCTGAAACGGTTAGTCAAGTGGTTAAAACAAAATAATAGAAAAGAATAGAGGCGTAAGCGATTGTATAAAGAGATTCGAAGTGAAATACTTATATCTTGATTCACCCCTATTTAGCTTTTCGATAATAATGATGTCACTTTAGCTGTTAATTGTTTTTTTTTATTTCTGCCTGCCAAAGTGACTCCATTCTATCTGGTGGAAAACATGAGTAGAATTCAAGAGTGGTGGTCACCATACTCATTGCGAATACAGGCAATGCAACAATGCAGCACAGTGACCCAGAATATGGCGGCCTACTAAGAGGCTTCTCCATCATTCCACTCCCAAAACACGACAGCATAAATGCTCTTTTTAGACTTATTCTTCTTCTATAAATTATTATTTAGGTCCAATTTTATTAAAATTAATCTACAGAAAGCAAAATTTCTCATTCAATCCGTATAACCTACGTGGATGAGGATTAATTCCTCGAATGCGAGATATTAGATATTGAATAAAGTATGAGTGTTTCAATGATTTGTATCGAGGAGAATGGTTTTGCAGAGTTGTCGAATTACAGAGGAAAGCACAGCAATAATCACTTCTTACAAATATATGTAAGCACTTCTCAGGAAATAATTAATGTTTAAGGTTTTGTAACCTTAAACATTAAGAGAACGTTCATGCTGGTTCTAAACTACTTTAATCCAATAAATTTTATTTAATTAAAGTGTGTGTTTATAATTATGTAGCAGTTTTTTAGCAAATGCATATGAATGTATATAAGGTACTTACATATAAAAAATATTATTTTACTAAGGGATTAGTTTCTAGCGTTACCCGTTATGCGGTAAGTACTATTATGCGGTAGGTAACTACAACTGCGGGTAACACCGTGGAGCTCAGCTAGTGACAAATAAACTAGTTAGTGAAATCACTAAAATCAAAAACAGGTAGTAACAATAATTATAAATAGGTATAAACTTAGCTTCTTATATATATATATATATATATATACCGATGTTGATATACAACTTTGGCTCGCTTGAGATATTGTTTACACTTCCCTATCAATTCGTATAACCAATACCTATCCCTTTTCTTTGCTTTTCCTTCATAACCAACTTTCTCATGAAATCTTAATTGTTCGACTTTTCCAAAAGATCCAGTTGATGACAAAATATTTACCTTATGACGTAAAAGATAACAAATAAATGATGACCATATACTTCGGTCTTTATTATAATGTATTTATTCAGTTACTAGAAAACGAAATCCAAAAGAGAACGAAACGAAACAAAAGAGATATATAAAAGTTATTGTGAAACATTCAGAAAATTATTATCTTGATAAGACAACGTGTATTTTTACCCTTAAATCAAAATACTATAAAACTTTTTATATCATTGTTTGATTGTACGAATATCAATAAACGAGTCTTTCAAAACACACCTTTTTTATCACAAAGCTAAGCCGAAGTGTTTTTGATGAAAACGTATGCTGCTAAGGTCCAAAAGATTATTGACCTTTTTACCTTCTTTCACATCAACTTGTACCGTGGGAGAGCCACGCTTCGGCATGCATGGGCTGGCACATAGAAAACCGGTGTGAAACAGCGCCTGCGCTGTGTTTCGCCGAGTGAGTGAGGATACCGGAGGCCCATAATCCAACCCTTCCTCTCATCTCCTCCCCATCCCCCAAGGCCGGCTGATGGGTTTTGGGCATAAAGAAAACTAATTATTAGTATAAACCGAGATGTATTTTGATAAAAAGTGGAGATAACTTTCGACACACACAGAACAGCGTACAAGAGCAGTGTTGCCACACATCATAGATGAAAAATAACCAATATGACATTAACATTAGAATGACATATATAGTGTTTATAAAATATACACTAATACCGGCAACGCACTTGTGACGCCTCTGGTGTTGCGGGTGTCCATGGGCGTCGGTAATCGCTTACCATCAGGCGATACGTCTGCTCGTATGGCCCCTATTCCATAAAAAAACCCGACTGCAAAAGAAGGAGGGATTTGTTTTTGTAGTGTATATATGTATGTGTGTATATTTCTTTGGCACGCCCTAGAGCCTAAACGACTTGTCGTATTTTTATGTTAGTGGTGTAAATAGATTTGTCTTAGTCGTGAGAGGGACACTGGGTACATGAAAATATTAATCTTTATACGCAGTCGACTTTTTTTAAATTATTAATTAATTGTCACATAGAACAGCACATTAGGGTCTAACCATACGCACCTCTGTCAAAGTATAGGGCTAAATGAGCCTACGTATTCCACTGTTATAACACAGAATAAGTTTATGTGTGCATTAAATTGTGAAAGTTGTATAAAGAGGAGAAAGGATTTATTGAGATCAGATTTAATTATCTACTTAATTCTGATTTAAAATTTATAATTTATACGTTAAACCTTCGTGTTATACTCTTTGTAGCCTTGACTGAACTGTCCTAAATACTGGTTGCCATTAATTTATTCTACATCACGATCTGTAAATCCTAAAATATACGCGTCGCAAATAGTTTAATTGGTCACCTTGACACATTTTACTGAGTTTGAAAGGAGTACTTATATAACATCATTACGTCGTAAAAAATAAAGAAGATCTTTGAAACTTATCAACGTATTTTGATATAGATTCTAGCATTAGATAAAGTGATTTCAGAGCAAAATTTATTTGTCTAATAAGTGAATATATAGTAGAGAAAATCTGAAAATTTCAAAAACCTCCGTACGATGAAGCCAGACTGGATCACTAGTAACATATAATATATTTCTTCTCAGTTTATTACCATTCAGCAAAAGGGACTGAAATCTGTGACAAAATACCAACGAATCGCGTTTCATTTAATTTGATAAATGAAAGCGAGGAGATTTCCCGGTAAGAGGCGGGACATCAGATATTACACGCCATATACAAACACTAATTAGTTAGTTAGTTAGTTGTAGCAGAAGTAATCCGAAGATAAAACCTTGCCAATCGAAATGACATTCACGTACTACATAAAACAATACATTAATACAAAGTGTAACTTCAAATTGCTTAAAGATTCTGCAGTAAAAGTTCTCGCTAATTTTAATAGAGATCTCCTGGCAGTTCATTATTGACCACTTGGTATGTCCTGTCTTATTTTATAGATTCTTAAAACTTGAACTATCTTGTTTTATACTTTTGTGCTACTGTGAGGTAAACAAATAATATTTGATGAATAAAAGAGGTTATTTAGATTTAAGAATAGGGATACAGTGTCAGGAATCATTACTAATATTATCATTTCGAAAGTTGCCTGTTAAAATTTTTAACCTATTTCAATTAAATAAAAGTGTATGTAGATACTTCGATGATTGCCGAAGGATAATGACTACTTTTTGTGGCGATAACCGACATATACACGGGTAGAAAAACGTGTGTAAAATTCAATTATACTTACGAAAGGTATTTAGATTAATAACTTCTCACCACAAATATATTATTTAATATTATTCTCTCTATATATTATTCTCTCTTACATGGTGTATCTATAATGTGTGCGAAAGTCATCAATCACATGAGTAGTCTGCTATTCTAGATACAGAATATCGAAAGCATACACAATACTATTTCAATATTTATGCTTCTAGAACATTTTCTTGAAAGTTTTCACAAAGGACTTTCTTTTGCTTGCGGTTTGCGGTATTTCTAAGTATACTTTATAACGATTATATCACATCAACAGCCTCTAACTATCCACTGCTGTATTCTTTCGTTATCGATAGATTACACAGAACAAATTATTAAACTCGTCATATATTTTTTGCCTTGATTAGAACTGAAACTCCTCTAAAGTGACAGACTTACTAATGACTGACCAAGAAACGGGATAATCGAACTATGTATATCAACATAAATCATACTTCAAGATGGCCACAGTTCAAGCTGTCCCAGCCGTTGGTTCATCCTGAAATCATTTTACACAACATAGTTGAGTAATACGATAAAACCGTTTTGATTGATTTGAAACTCTGCTCAAGCTGAATAAAATGTAATCCTATATCAATATGATATATTAAAATTAATCTATTAAATGGATTAATCAGAAAATGCGAGACTATTAAAAGGTTTCAATTTACCGACGAATATATAGAACTGAGTTGAACTGAAGTTCACCGGCAGATCCGATATTCCTACCTTATCTGAATACCCACTGAGGGTGTTCTCTGACACGGACAACTTGAATTGATAAAACCCATTTGTGATGAAACAGGATTCTCCACGCCTATCTGTGATGTGATTAACTTTCCTACAAAGATGCCAGTTGTTTCTGCTATTTTTGTTAATCACTTTAACAGTTTTTACTAGTCAACTGATAGAGTTAGCCAATTTCTTTGAACGAAGTTTTTGGCCTGTTATATAACGCAAGGCAGATGAGTCGGTACAGTTCATTTCAAGTTTTCCATATCTTTTCATTGATGTTTACCTGATTATTTTGATTCCTATTCGCTTTTTAGGACACCCATGGGATGAATAGGGATAGTGACACTCTCCATTGAAATCTGTCACCACAAGAACATACGATATATTAGAATATAACATTAAAATTAGCAGGGCACTTATTTTAACCTCTACTGATCTCGCTCTGAGTACACCATACATCTGACACAAACATAGTAGATAGCAACCATACGCAGGCGTTCCTCTCTGGCAAAGTATAAGCCCAAATGAACCTACGCGTTATATTGTTATAATACAAACTGTATTTGTATTATAACAATGTAACCTGATTTACCTGAAATTCAATTTTTTGTTTTAATTGTTACGTCTGAGTTCATAGTAACAGATAGATTGCTTTTATATGTCATATTTCATATCCGTCAAAACTGACAGACTGTTGGTATCGAAAAATGAAGATACGTTTTTTTTTTATTTTAAGAAAGGCGGTCCCCATGTCATTCCGTTTTATTTTTATTTTTTATCATTAATTGCATCACGACAAAGACTTGAACACTCAAAAACTTAAGTTTTAAAGACTATAAATACTAGACGTTGGCAGAAATAGCTGATCCGGCTAGTTGCCACTTCATCGGAAGAAGAAGCAGACGCTATAGCTACTGCCCGCCATTCAGTGGCACGTGTTACTCTATGCACATCATATACTCGTATTTCGTAAAATATATTGTAAGGTGATAGTTTACTTTGTTTAATAAAAACAACATTTGATTGTGAATTATTCTATTAATTTTGGCATAACAGACAATGGCTCTAAAGTAAGTGTAGTATAACAATTTATTGATGTTGAGCATCGGAAGAAAATTAGTCCGTTAAAGTTTTAATAGGATTTATGCAAAGAGGACTTGTTAAACTATGGGACGAAGGCAGGTACATAGCTTATTGTTAACAAAGTTAACTTTCAAAAGTAACAAGTTTGATTAATTATCATGATTACTTAAGAGGTTAACAAACAACGTAAATAATTACACGTTAGAGAGTTTATTAGTAAGGTGAGCGCCAAATATTTAAAAGTGAATAAATGCATTAAGGGCTTGACTAGACGCGCTTTGCGTCTAAATCGTTGAACTGAGATGTCAATAGATTGCCGTAAATCATACTAATATTTTTAATTAGATAGTAGCTCCATCTGTCTCACTTTCAAAGTTAAACTATTGAACTAATCTGAATGAAATTTACAATGAAGATCCCTTGATTCTTGAGGAAGAACATAGGCTGCTTTTTACCGCGATAACCGATATACCCGTGAGCAATTTTGAAGAAAAGTTACCATATGGTTGATTAACAATTTTTCGAACTTTTTCTTATTTCATAAACGAGTATTTATTCTGAAGTATAGCTCTCCCACACTCATATTATACTAGTGTTCTTACCGAAATATTATTTAATATCTATATCTCGGGCATAACAATACAAAGAGTGCGAATTTTAACGTGCGTTCCTACGCACGCACACGCACAGACACGTCGATGCTTCTACGTAGAATTGTTACAACTTCGTATAAATGGGGGCTTATTGTTCAGTTGACAACAAAATATATATGTATTCATAAAAGAAATTTAAACCAAGTAGCTATCTGGATTTTATAATATCCTTGTAAGGATTCTCATTCAGTGGATAAGCATGACGACATTTCATTCTATTATTAATATGTAAAATATTTTATTTGGATTTAAAATTTTTTCTTGCAATAAGTCTAGAATTTCTGTAACATCATATGATAAATTAGCGACCGATACGATAATTTAAGAACAATTTCACATGCAACGCTGTCTAACTTCTAACTAAATAGAGCTTGTATTATAATAAATAGATTGAGTAATAGAATACTTACATACTATTTATGTAAATATTATAAATATGATACATAGAAAACACCCAATCTCCGAAACAAACATTTGCATATCATATAAACATTTGAGCCGACCCGGGAATCGAACCGAGACCGCAAGCACAACAGTCGCATACGCTTACCACTGCACCACCGAGGCAGTCAACATAGAGGCTAACGAGGTTACGCGTCAGTTGTTAGATAGTTGTGTGAACGCCTTAAACACAGAAAAAAAAAATTTTCTTGAGAGTTCTACATTACCCTTAGTGATTTTCTTCTTCTATAAAAGAGATGGTAAAAACCGAATTATATCAATCAATCAACAACCCATAATGTACCACTGCTGGGCTCGGGTCTCCTCTCAGGAGAGGGTTAAGGCCATACAAACCGAATAATATCAGTTATTTCAGTTAATGTGTTCAGTAATTGTAAAGCCTGGTCATTCTTTAGTAAACCGCATGAATACCTGGCCCATGGGCTTTAAGTTACTAGTATTAACTTATATTTAATTACTAATATTTTTAAAGTGAAACTTTTATTAATCGTCTCAATTTTTTTGGTCTGTGTATCGCATGTCACGTGACGCGTGACGCGTGACGTGTGATGCGTGACGGTCGGCCAGTGTCCAGGTGTCAGTCGGACGGTGTGCCAGTGCTCCACGCTAATTTGTTAGTTTTTGTCTCATGTAAATGTTGTAAATGTTTCATGTAAATTTTGTTATTTATTTGCTTTATTAGATTTATTTATTTGCATGTGAAAAAAAGTTTTACTTTTACCGTTGTTTCATAAAACCACACAATCCTTTTCCATTGTGTTTTCAAGAATCATATGAGTCTACCAAAGTGACTACTTTGCCTGGTGAAAAGCATGAGCAGAATCCGTGAAACTTGATCACTATTTATCAAAGTAACACTAAAAAAGTTACTTAATAAATTAATTAGGATTATTAATGTGTTATATGTGTTTGAGATATATACGGAGTAGTAGTCATATGAGTTTGAAGTATTTAAGTTATCACTTTTCTCAAATTTTTACACAGAGTTTCATTTTTTAGTGGCAAAAAAAAACTATTATAGCTACCCAGCTATAATAGTTTGTGAGTCTGTGATTTTTTTAATTTTTTTTTTTTTATAGAATGATCCCCTGCAAACGAGCTCTGGATCGCCCATGGACACCCGCAACACCAAGTGCATTTCCAGCTATTTAAAAAGGAGTGCGATCTTTTCTTCAGACGGGACTTCAGCTTCAGACTCGAATGGTAGGATCCAAAGAGAGAAAAATAGACCTTGCATTTATAAAACTAACACCACATTAATGCACAAAAAAGTGTATTCTCAATGGCCCCAAAAAATTATAACAAATTACCAAGAGACATAAAACAACTAAATGTATCTCAAATTCAAAATCATGTTGAGGAAGATGCTATATCAGAAATACTATTATAGCGTTACTGATTTGTTTGGATAGATTATAAATATGATATTCTTGACATATTATTTTTTAACTAATTATTAGTGATTTCTGACATTTTCTTCTTCTTAATTTATGTTCAATAGACTTCTTTTATAGTAAAATCACTAATATAACCTTGAAATAATATATATAACAATCAAAAATTTATTGCATTTATATTCAATTGACATTTGATATTTTTAAATTTGTGCTCATTCTAGTCGGTATCGAAATATATATGCTATATTTAATAAAGATGTGAAATAACGACAACTTAAATTATTAATATTTGCACATGTGAGAAAAGTAATCACCGCAACTATTATGTGTATCATGGCAACTTTGTACCTACCTGTTTTATGCAAATAAATGATTTGATCTCATTTCTTGAAGTTCGTACTAGTCCGGGAATTTTCCAGGCTCCAGTTCATTCCACAGCTTTAATGTGCGAGGCACGAATTTTTTTAAACAGTGCACAAACTTTCTTGGTAGGAACTAAAATTGCCAGCAGTCCAGGTCATTAATACTAAATCAATAGACCGGTAAAATGAGTTAAATTATAACCTTAACTTCTTCAGAATAACGCCGCTACTTCCTTCTTTCTAAATAACTGTAATATTCTTGGTATTTATGGTATAAGCATGACGTTATGACACAATCATTTGCCAGTTCCACGGACTCACGGAAGATAAACGGTAATCGATTCTATAATTGCTCTTCACCACGTGAGAACACGGAAGATTCAAGCCTTGGATTATAGCTCATCAATCATGAACGGCTTTGAACAGTCTGCTGCTAAACAAATTCTTTTTCCTAAAGAGGAGGTTTTGATCTACTGCACCAGACTGGTGAGACATTGGATTTGTTTCAAGATCTGGGAAGGATCTTGATGTCGTAAAAAAGCGGTTCCCGGATCCCTCTATCTCAGGCGCAGAGTGGCACACCGTGTGGTCTTAGTCGGTTCGACTCCGACACACCGCCCCGCCGCAAACCCCGGTGGGGTGAAGACCCGAGGGGGTTTACACACGTAAAAAAAAGTATTTGTTTCAAGTTTTCCTTCTTTTTGTAGTGTTGTTGTCCTGTGTAGTTAACTCTTTAAGATCCCTGTTACAACACTCCCTAGTTGAATAAGAGGGTAGTGACACTGTAGTCTTAATTCGTCACCATACTGAGAAATTCTGGCCAAAGCTAATTAAATCTAGCAATTCACAACTAAGTCTGAGGTTCCTGGAATCTGTGAGCGACAGTGATCAATTTACCTTCAAATGACATGTCTGACCGTTTGACCCTTACATCAAAAAAATAATATCCAAATTAAAAGTCTTTACGCTCCGATGGCATTTAACTAAATTCTAAAAAGTTTAACTACCAAAAAACAGTTTAAGCTTCAGTAAATTTTGAATTAATAATGTAATGGATTTGTAAAGTAATTTCAAGGTTCATTTATTTTAAAAAGAATAAGAAAAACCATTTAAGGGAAACCTCCTTAGGTAGGGTCAATCGACTTATTACATTTGGCTGTATAAAAATATTAGACTTATTTCTTAAATTTTAGTGTATTTTTTATGTATGAATCTGCCAAAGTGACAATACTCAGCCTGATGGAAAGCATAAGCGAAATCCAAAAATGGTGATCAGCATCCTCATAGCGAATGAGGGCAATGCAGCATGGAGACTCACAATGTGGCGACCTAGTGAGATGCTTTTTACGCTCTTTTTTAAGGATTCTTATTATTAATTTATTGCTAGCTGACTCGGTGCACTTCGTACTGTCATATTCATTTCCTGAACATTTTCTGAATTACCGAAAAACTTATTTTAGTATGCCTGTGTTAACTTCCGGTAGGGTAGTAGGAAAAATATAACACCTCTGGTTTTCTTTTACTTATTTTTTTCTATACGATACTAGTCCTGACAATAACAAACACTTAAAAAATATCCAATTTGGTGCAATCAATCGATACATTATACATTTTTATGCTAAATGTATATAGATAGATATATGCGTTCTGACAAGTCTTTCAAAGACAACTCCCGCCTTAGGAATATACATCCTATGTCATAGGGGCCTTTACGTTCTATATTTTAATTATAATGCACATTTTAGTCATATTGTACAATAAATTTTTTAAATTAATTATAGTAGTATTTCAAACATTAAAATGATGAATTAAAGAATGATGAATATAAAAGTGGGGATATATGGCCTTAACCCTCTCCTAAGAGGAGACCCAAGCCCAGCAGTGGGAAGCTATGGGTAGTTAGAGATGAAAGATAATGATAATAAAGAATGTTAGTTGAAGAGTATAAAAAATACCTTATGTATGGCTATACTACGTCATTCAAAATCACTAAAAAAAAATTGTACAAAATGTCCTAATCCATTGGCCAATAAGTTTACTTCTATTCTTCTATTAGACCTTCCTAATTCGCTGATAAGGGACGAAGATACGGACTCGCTCTAATATTTGTAGACTTTCAATTGTATTATAAACGATCAACAGATATTGCGCTACTTGTGAAATAGCTCTTCTGAATTTCAGTATCTCCATGTCTACCATGCCTGAAACGTAAAAAGATTGGTATAGGTAGGGATAGTATTTGTACCGTTTTCTATAAATCTATCGATCAAATTTGCATATTACTTTTTCAATCATTAAGACATATTTTTTCCAGACGGATTCCAGACAGCAGCACCAATTTTTTTATATTTTATTATAGGCCTACCAAAGTGACTCTACTTTATTTGATGGGATACATAAGCAGAATCCAAGAGTGGTACTCACCATACTCGTGAATACAGACTATGCAACAATGCTGCATCATAGCCCACGCTAGGGCAGCCTAGTGAAACTTCTGTCGTTGGGCCCCCGGTCGCACTCACCAACTGTACACGACAGTAAGAAAACTGTCATTTGACTTTGATCTTTTAGGCAAGGGTAGTACCACCCTGGTCAAGCCGGCCAGTTAGTGCTGAATCCGGTTAGTACCTTTTGCTCTGGTGGCGATCCTGAAATTATTTGGATGGGGTTTAAAGTATGTTAAACCCCACTCTTACACCCAATTAAATTATTAATTACATGTATACTACTAGTAACATCATAAAACTGTAGAGGATTGAATTAAGATTGTTTGTTGAATTGTCCGCTTGTTTTTGGTTGAACGTGGTAATCACAGGAAGTACGGATTTGATTTAAATAATTTTCTCATTCATTGATGCCAGTTTTATGCCATATATTATCACACTGCGATATGAGCAGAATATCGACTGAATGTGTATCAAAAATGGGGAAAATTATTCCTTTCGAGAGCTTCTATTGAGTGTGCTGCATAAATAGTTACAGTATTTAAAAAATAATTTATAAAATTGTTGTTCTAAGTCCAGACACAGAACACAAAAAATATCCAGATGTTCTTTGTGTCCGTTTCGTGTATGTAAAGTCCCTTGCGGCAGGTGCATATTTCTAATGCGAAGTCATCTTCTTTAAAAGAAAGAAAGAAAATAATGTTGGAAGAAAAAAGGATGAGAGGAAAAGATATTTAAATATGGAAATATCTATATCCAGCAGTGTACTATTATAGACTGTTGATATGACGTAAAATTGTGAAAAATTTACCGTAGGAGAGCCACGCTTCGGCATGCACAGGCCGGCTCGACCGGAGTGATACTATTGCCTCACAGAAAACGGGTATGAAACAGCGTCGGCGCTGTGTTTCACCGAGAGAGTCAGGATACCGGAGGCCCATAATCCAACCCTTCCCCTCATTCCCCTCCCCATCCCCCAAGGCGGCAACGCACTTGTGACACCTCTGGTATTGCAGGTGTCCATGGTCCATGTACAGGTAATCGCTTAACGTCAGTCGATATGTCTGCTTGTTTGCCCCATATTGCATAAAAAATGTGTGTTGAAAAAAGTGAAACACGTTATTCTGATTTTCATAAGATTTTGTTTTTCTTTTTTTTAAAGACAACTCCCGCATTAGGAATATACATTCCTGTGTCGCGGGAGACTTTACAAACATACATGAAACGGACACAAAATACACCCAGACTCGGAACAACAATTTATGGATCACACAAAGTGTTGTCCCATGTGGGATTTGAACACACAACACTTGGCGCAGTAGGAAGCGGTGTGGCGACCACTTTAACCACCTTTTTTTACGTGTGGAAACCCTCTCGGGCCTTCACCCCACCGGGGTTTGCGGCGGGGCGGTGTGTCGGAATCGAACCGACTAAAACCACACGGTGTGCCACTCTGCGCCTGAGACGGGAGAGATCCGGGAACCGCTTTCTTACGCCATCCGGACCCCTCCCAGGTCCACTTAAACCACTAGGCCAACCGTGCAGTCAAGAAATGATATGTTAATGATAATAACTCCCCACAACAAACAAATGACCGTCTGATTCTAAATAAGTCAGAGTTTGTTTTATGGTAACCAGACCAAATATGATTAATACAGGTTCGTAATATGACATCTTAGATTTAGCTTATACTGGACTGTAGTTTTTGTTAGCAGAATACCTACCCAATTATCATTCTCAGTTTATTGTTACAGATTTAGTTTTTATTTAAATATAATAAAGTATATTTTACACACAAATTACATCTTTTCTCTCATTCATTACACGAATTATATCAAATTAGTATATGAAAGTAACTGCGAATACTTTTATCTTACTTATTCTTAGGTCATTTATTCCATATAAACCTACACACGCTTAGTATACAAATAGAACTATCTCCATTATTTACATTATGCCTGTTTGGGATATATCATACCATATGTTTCAATAATAGCTACACTTGTCCGAACGTGTCTGGTATACAAGCATGGAAATGTATGTAGCTTTTATTATAATACAAATAATTCTTCAGAGGCTTGACGTGAGCACTGAGAATAGCAATATAGCCTTTATTGTAAGCAATAAGTTTACTGGAACAGGAAGAAACCACAGACTGTTTCACTTTGTCTTAAAAAAAGCAACATTTGTCTATGCTATAAGTGTGCCGATAAAGTTCTGGACTATCTGTACGTAGGTACAAAAAATATATATGTGATAATATTATTTTATTTAAATACATATTATACAACTACTTTTCTACTTATTATTTCTTGAGCGGTGTCTCTAATTAACCGTACAAAGTTGCTTTACTATTAGTCCAAGTTCCTCGTTTCACATGTATTAAATGACCTTAATGCATTGATGACTTAGTGGCTTAAGTGGTTGCCCCGCCGTTTTCTACTGCTCTGAGTGTTGCGGGTCCGAACTTCACTCGAGTTAACACTTTGTGTGATCTACAAATGTTGTTTTTCATCTGGATGTTCTTTGTTAACGTTCCATGTATGTTTGTAAAATAAAAACACAACACAGGCGAGACTAGGACGGAAGGCCTTGGGTAATTGTTACTACCTTTCTCTCTCTTTTAAAACCGATTAGAGTTTTTACACTTTCGATGTAATGTCCCTCACTCAGTAAAATTAATCCATCTAAAGGATTACTTCATGCTAGTTTTATGTGTTATGTATCAGTTTGGGCAAGCCCGTTCAAATATTACGAAGCATGTCTCTAAAAGATTAAATGGTAGCAAGAAGAAAAAGAAATTCCCTTAGGTATAAGAATCCTGTAAATTATGTCGTTTGAGGAAGTACACACCACCTTATCAAAACGACCCGGTAACATCAGATAGTCATATTTTTATTACATTCAACTACAAACAATGTGGAACATTAACTAGCTCTTAGCCTAATTTTTGTTCCCATTAAAAGCATAATAAAATATTTCACAAGCCCAACCCCTTACAAGCGGCTAAAAGCTTCAGCTCAAATCTGGGTTGATTGTCAAAAATTAATTTAATGTATGACATGCTCAGTACCATTAGTAATAAGTCACGTGAGGCACGAACGAAACGCATTTGAAAATTAAACGCGTTGTGACGTTGTACCTTTTGAAGGAATTAAAATCGTGTATGTGATTTTTTTCAGAAGGTTATTTAATTTGAAATAAAAATCGGCCAAAAGCGAGTCGTACTCGCGCAGGTTCTATACCATGATCTATATCTATATACATGTAAAGCGTCTATCTGTTGCCGTTATCTATCTCGATCAAAATTGAGCAAAAAAAAACAGGTTTGTTGTATAGGAGTCTTAGTAATAAGGTCCCGTTTTGTCCAAAAATGGTAGTCAATTAAAATTTTCGCTTCTGTGGATATGAAGAGTGAGCGAGAACGCATTGTGATTCGTTTTGTCGCCTAAGAAACTATTGAATAAGCAGCATTAGAATTTCTTTTAAAGTAGTATAAGTGTGCAAGGTACGAAAGTTCTTGTGGCGCCACCAATTATGCTACGTGGCGTGACATACACTACAGTTGTGCGTCGGGGCTGACACACACATTACGTACTCACTTTCCCTTTGTCTAAAAAGTAAGCATTTAAACATTTTTGTCACAATTTAAAGATATCTGTTACATTGTTGCGAAAAGCGACCGTTTACCGTGGATGACCAGAGTGATGCGACGGCCCCACAGAAAACTGGTGTGAAATGGCGCCAGTGCTGTGTGACCGAGTGAGTGAGGATATCAAAAGCCCATACACATTCTACACTTTTCTGAAACCTAGATTTATAGCCTATGAAGCGTGAATTTTGTAAAACTAACACACCTACACACTAAAATGTTTAAGCCCTAAACAAACAGGGCGAACTTGTATACATTGCTTATAAATCTTGATATGTTGGTATTACTAATTGTTTAAGTAGGAACTTTGTGTTAGGTATTAGGGTTGCTACCGTTCAATATTTGAGATTGAACATAATTCATATGATATTTAAGTGTTTGCTTTCAATAAAATATCTCTAATATAAACAAATAATATATTAACAAACACAAAAAAGCATTTAGGGTGCTTTTAGGTTGCCATGCCATAGTAGCGCGTCAGGCATATTCGCGGAGGTTCAGGTTCGGTGCGAAAACGTTGGACTTTCATGCTTGCGTGCCTGTGCTCTTCCTCCAATAGGATCCTAATTTTTTTTAGATAGCTGTGACTCCACCCTCTTGTCCAGGTGATTATACATCCACATTAATTAATATTTATAATACTAGGTTAAGTCAATCTGTAACCAACAAAATATGGATTTATTAATGACTTCGAAATAGATAATTTGAATACAACTTAAGGTTATTGAGAACGGTCTGAATTTACTTTAAAAAAATTCTTTTGACATTTTAAACATGTTCTAAAACAAAAAGTAATGACTGCGTAGCAAGTAAAGTATTTAATTATTAATATTGAAGAAATAGAAAAAAAATAAAGACAATATCCAATTTTGACTATAAATAGATATTATTGAAAACGACCGTTAACGGGTGGATGTCTGTCACTTAATCACGCTTAAACAGCCATACAGAATGCAAATGAGAAAGCAATGCACATTATTTTAGATAGAAGAAGATTATAGTTTTAGGAGGATCTTTCATTTACGCTACTTTTTAACAGAAAAAATTGAACTGAACAGCTACAGAATATTGTATAAATAACAAAATGGCGAACTTACCAAAAAATCGCACATTGACTTGCTAGGTCAAGAGGATCGTAAAGGTTGTACTTGACGCGACATGTTATTTTTTATTTCCGTTTCGAGTAAGTGCTGGAACTGTTATATTTATTAATAAAAGAATTCGTTCTAACACATTGTATTTGAAAAGCTGTAAATCTCAAATAAAAAACATTCCTCTAAATGAAAAGCACAGTACTACAAATTTCGTCTAAAAATCTAGGAATTTAAATACCTGTGACTGTTGTTATGAAAGTATTTTTTTTGGCCGGAAAAAAAATAATTCTAAAAATATTTCGGAGAACTGACATACAATTACATCCAATCCCCAACGAGTTAGAGCTTGTACTGTACTACATAACTGATATAAATACATTTCTACCTTTTTTGTAACTATATCAACATCATTTATGTATTTAAAAAAAGTACATATATGTATTTTAATCAGTTTTTGCCGTGGGAGAGCCACGCTTCGGCATGAATGGGCCGGCTCGACCGGAGTGATACCACGGCCTCACAGAAAACCGGTGTGAAACAGCGCTTACGCTGTGTTTCATCGAGTGAGTGAGGATACCGGAAGCCCGTACCCCAATCCAACGCCCCCAATCCCCCTCACCATCCCCTTTCCCCCAGGCCGCCATAGTGTGGGTCACCATACTGCATTGTTCTTTTTCGCATTGAGGATGGTGACCACCACTCTTGGATTCTGTTCATGCTTTCCATCAGGCAGGGCAGAGTCATTCTGGCAGCTTAAATATATAAAAAAAAAAAGTTCTCTGGCACCAATAATGCAAGCTCTGCTTAGCTTGCGACTAGATGGCGTTGCATGTTAGATGTCCGAAATATTTATTATTTATTTACTATTATTATACTCAGTACGAAAAAATCTATTTTCAAAATTTTTTTTTTGTTGTTCTACTTATTCTTGCTACTGGTCTGACTCTGGAATGACTGGACCAATTTTGAAGGGAATTTCAATGGCAGATAGCTGAAAATATAAAAAGTAACTTAGACTACTTTATAAATGAGGTAATTTAAGGCTTAATTATTAAGATATTGCAAACTAACTTTGCCCCGCGGTGTTACTATTGGTTGTTGTTATAAAGGTACTACAACAATCACGGAAAAACACGGGGTTAAGCTAGTTTGACATATAGTTATAATTGAATAACAGCTTGAAACATACAAATAAATGTACTATAATGTTTTCATACTTCAATTTCATGAACAAAAATTAAAAAAGTGAACAGAGACTCAAGGTTCAAAGTCAATACTTTTAAAAAATATTCTCAAGACTAACTTAAGTATATTTTCAAGTAATAGATAAAACACAAAAGAACATTAAATTGAAATTTGTAAAAAAAAAAGAAAATTGAAGAACTTTTTGAAAACGAAGACATTTTTAATTCTGTTGACTCAGTTTGAATAATTTAAAAAGTCCATAGTTACGGAATATTCAAATGAAACTAATTTTAATTTGATCCCACGTGAAAAGTTTAATTTCACACTGAGATCTTATTTCATTTCTCCTTTAAATAATATAATTTGCAAACTTAAGAACATACTTATGAATGACTAATGAAAGTATTGTTATTAAAAAAGGTGAAAAAATAATTGAGTCAGATGCCAATTGCTACCTGGGTCCAAGGGCGGTGGACTTGGGAATGTTAGTCGCCCCCCAGCCAACCGGACCCGAGGTGGTGGCGCGTAGTGTTCCCGTGCGCCCCTCTTTATAGTCTCGAGAGGAGTCAAACACCTCACTCCTCTCGGATTACGGATGCCTTTTAAGTTTCCGTGATCCCTGGCGTAGGTGAGAGACTGAACACCGGGGGCTTTAGTCAGTAAAAGTATGACAGACCCCTTCGCCCTCTCCTCAGGGCAGAGGACATCCGTGAGGATTTCCACCGTTAAAAAAAATGCCAATTGCTGATCTGCTTCGATTCGATCAACAACCAAGTCCTTTCTCTATATGTTTATTTATATCTATAGGGCATCCACTGTTGGATCTTTATTGACAAAACTTTCACTGTGAAGAAAATTCTTTCTCCTTAATTCAAACAAATATCGCAACCATATTGGGTGATAGGTCAATATAAGTTTAAATGTAAATATTGTTCTTTGCTTGCAGATTAGAAAAAATAACAAAAAAAAGTTTAAAAAACTATAACGCAATTATGTAAAATTGTTGATAAAAATATACAGTCTTTGACAACGAGGCCATTTTTATAACTTTATTGACACCTCGTTCATTAAAAGCTGTTTCAGTAGCTTAGACGCTACCGGCATAACATACATTACGTATAGACTACCAAAAAAATTACCCCTCCTTTTGGCTTCGTCAAAGTCGGTTAATAAAAGACATTGGGTTCACAAACTGATAAAATGTAAGCCTATAATGGTAGGCAATATTTTATACTACGAACTTAAGCAAAAATTTGACCAACTAGTTACTCCAAAAGCTGGATTTCAGGAACCGAATCGGAGTTTTTTCTATTTTTAGTATCAGCTAACAAAAAATCAAGAGACACAAAAAAATGCACCGTATTAATGACCTAGTTTGTAAAAAGTTTCTACAGCAACGCAGTGTAGTACTTCTACAAGCATTTGCGAATGAATACACGAGTTACGTCTAAGTTGGATAGCAAACTTCCCTATGATTGTGTAATAAACTTACATACTACTAACTCAAGCATCGAGCAATATCGCTTGGAAAACTCAACGGAGTGTGTTCATTTCAAATTTTACTTACACAATACATATACGCAGTACATATTATATTCTAGTCTCAAATGTATCGTGAATATGAGTAATATACAGAGTTATTGCTATTATTGATATATATTACTGAGTTACTGACAATTGCGTTTAGCTTTCATAGTTTAAATGAAAATTATATCATTTACACATTCAATACTGTATTAAATTATTCCAAGAAACTCGGGCTTAGTTGATTTCCACTTGAATTTTCGGTAGTGCCTAATATCATTTAGGCTTTCAACTAGGAAAGTAAATAACTATCCGCATTATAGTATTGAAAATACAACATCTAACGTACGTTTTTACTATACTCTCCAAGGAATATGCCTGAATACATTAAAAATTGACTTTGCAAGTCCTTCAGCAAAAATTAAATTAGCCTAAAACTCGATACTGTTTCTCGATTTGGACAATATGTTTTTCAGCTCGTATTTGGGATCGGCTACTAGTTCAGTCGGTTTTACCTGAATATCGGTTTTTACACAGAGTGACTAGCATCTGACTTCTGCAACCCTGTGGATAAACTGAGTTCGAAGGTTGAATTGGTTATCAGTATATTTGATTTCCCAGTAACGATTGCCATAGATGTTCATGACAATCGGGATCGACGACTTAACGTGCTTTCCGAAGCACGGGCGTGAAACACCGCCATCTTCCGCACTCCGGGCTGCTGTTAAGAATTTTTCGTAAGAAAAACTGTACAGCAGACCGACCCGAGAATCGAACCTGAGACCGCTTGATCTGCAGCCGCTTACGCTAACCACCAGACCCACGAGGCAGTTGTAAGATTTTTATTGGTTTTTATAAATTTGCTGTACAGAACAGTGTTTTCGAAAACTTCAACGTTCCTAAGAAAGAAGACATATTTGTTACAAATGACATTTGATAAATGAGATAAATGCCTAAATTCTTTTACAAATAATATTCCTTAAGCATATTCAAGTGTTCAATTGTATTTTGAATTCGGCAAGGAAATATCAAAATAAACAGAAGCAGAAGTGATAATATTTTGTCAAATATTGAATTTCACGGTGGACTTTTGGGCGATGTTTATTTGGCATTTCTTCCAATTGAAAGACTAGATTAGGTGTTATATAAAGTAGTGAATTTATACCTGAAACATAGCGGTTTTCTAAAAAAAGACTGGAAAGCCGACACACGTGTCTTCCAGTACGGTATTATCACGTGTATTGAATGAAAGACAGAGAGAAAAATCTTAGTACATAGCATTCCCTAAGAAAACCCATAAACGGGCTACGTGAAAACTTTTTGATAAAATTTATATAGCCTTTATCACCCGAACCATTATTACGGATGTATTGAAACCATCAATCAAAATCAATTCAGTAAAATACGCGCGACGGTGAAACATACGAATATACAGACTGCCAAATATATAAAACGCCATAGACGAGTAAAAATGAGTAAAGGAAATTTAACTAGCAAGCCTAATGGGGCCTGGGGATGAAGTGGTAAACCAGTATCTAGATCAGTCTTACTACGAGTGATCATTAATAACATGCATGGCTCGACCAGAGTGATAACATGGCCTCACAGAAAACGAGTGAGTGAGGATACCGGAAGCCGATACCCCAAACCCTTCTCCCATTCCTCTCTCTATCCCCCAAAGGCGGGCAATGCACTGGTGACGCCTCTGGTATAGCGGGTGTCCCCGGGCGGTGGATATCGCTTAGCATGAAGCGATACGTCTGCTCATTTGCCCCCTATTCCATAATATAAATAAAAACAAAAATGCCTATTTAGAGAACTTCGAAATTGTGTAGTACTTGGGTCTTATGGGTTTAATTGCAGTGATTCCATTTCAAAATTCTAATTTCAACTGTAGTTTGGGAGAAAGCTCAGCTGTACATATTGACCTTGCATAGATCTTACGTCACCATATTCTTTTAGTTTATTCATGAGAAACTTTTCTCGTATCGTATATCTGGCTAGTATACGAAATATCTTTACAAGATCAGCGTGTCGTATAGAGACAATCTTGTTTTACGAAGCAAAAGTGACAAGATTGAAAACGATTCAAAATTGACATACTTTCAACTTTGAGAGCAATATTGCGAAACATAGTGCTCGACTGACTGAAACAAACGTGCTATACAATATTACTTTAGTTTTAGACACAGAATGTGTTGTATTGTAATGTATGTATACTTATATATATATACCTTTAGGCTATTAGGGTAGTATTTTTTTCAGACATCTAACATACAACGCCATCTTGTCTCCAACTAAGCAGAGCTTGAATTATGGGATATATATTATACAAAGAAACACCAAAAATCCGAAACAAATATTTGCAGATCATACAAACATTTGGTTGACCAGGAAATCGAACCCGAGACCTCAAGCGCAGCAGTCGTATATGATACCACTGCGTCACCGAGGCAATCATTTTTTTTGTATATAATTGTTGTTTTCACGTTTTTAGTTTTTAATTTGATTACATACTACTTCTCATCTTGGATTTTAATTTTCCATAGTGAACCGTATTCTACTAGTCAAGTCCTTTCATTTGATATCCATAATGAGGTAGTCGTAACAAAATGTATAAACCGCCATTTTGTAGCGGCGTTAATCTTAGATTTACAATGAAACAGAATTTATTTCATTGTATTAAAGGTATTTAAGGGTACAAAATTTCAGTTCAAGAAGACAAGACAAGAAGGAGTTTTTTTTTTATGTATGAACTGCCAAAGTGACTCTGCCCCGCCTGATGGAAACATGAGCAGAAAGAATCCAAGAGTGGTGGTCACCATCCTCTATGCGAAAAAGGACAATGCAGCATGGTGACCCACACTATGGCGGCCTGGTGAGATGCTTATTAGAATTAACCCAAACAAACGAACAGAGCAAGCTAAATAAAACCAATAAGTCTTAATTATTATAAAGTAATGTGTAGGATATCTCTTTTACAGGTAATTTTACCTGTTTTTCTCCACATAAAATCAAACAGGAACACTTCAATGCTATATAACTATTGAATTCCCACTGCATATCCTGCATCCCGCAATGAAAATTCTCGCACCGATTAGCATTATACAAAAACCACAATACTACATAAACTGTTGGGTCGAAGCCGATGGCATGGTCACCTAGCTTGGTTGGTGGATCTAACCTTTGTATTGAAGAGACATGAGACCCGTTCCTCCACAACAATGCTATGTAATGTTAGTTCGATAATGGAGTTCCAGGAATCGACATGGTAGTTTGAAAATCCCTTGCATAGGGTAAGAAACTATTCAGACACCTCAAAATACATAAGGAAAATAATTTTTCACTTGTGAATTTATCTGTATTGCTGATTTATAAATCAAACATCATTGTTAAACATAATAGTATACCGATTACATAAACTTGAAAACGCATTAATGCAACCACCGTTAATGGAGTTTTTACTCCGCCTACTTAAAATACAGCGAAAGAATAGGATGTAAAAGTGGAAACAACTTTGGCATACTAAAACGTCTTCCTTAGTTTCTGTTTTCACAGAGTACTGGCTTGCAATAAAGTTTGATTGGATGTTTTATCAGTGTACCATTCTCGTTCAAACGCATGTCGTAAGAGGCGAGTAAATTAAATTCCTTAAATACAGAACACATGGACTTTTTAGATATTGTGCCCTTAAAAATTACGTTTTACATGCAAATAAACTAGATGCTGTTGTCTTTTTTTTTATTAACAAAACTAATTATGAAAAATTAAAAGTAGTGGAAGGGAAGAATACTCGACGAAGAAGTTACTTGATGACGTGACTACTATTTAATAATGCGCCAAGTCATGTCAGCTTATAATCACCAGTTCTAATTAGGTAAAATATCAATCAAATACCAATAATTATATAATCATAACTAGTTAACGCGACAAACCTAGTTTTGCAATAAAAAATATGAAAAAAAATTGTGGGCCACTCTTATTATTACGTATAAAAAATAACACAGCTCTACAAAAAAATCATACTTTTGTTGTCCCGGATATCTCTGTGGATTTCTATGTTTTCAAATCTATAATTTTGGAATACATTCATGAAACTACTAAATTAGCTCTGGTTTTAATAATTTTAGCTTATTTTATTTTATTGATTATTTTTGAAAATATGTCAATATTCAAAAATATATTAGTTATGATTTTCTCATAGTTTCTGTTTTTTTGGAAATATATGAAATAAAAATTAAAAAAGAACCAGAGCCAATCTTCTGAAACCATCAATAGTTTCAGGAGTTGTTGACATAGAGGTACTCAAAACCTATGTAACATAAAGGTCAATAAAAATCCTGTTCTCAGACCTACCCGAAATGCTCATGAAAATGAAAATTTAATAAAAATCGGTCCACCCAGCGGAGAAGTTTGGTAACAAGCATCGCGATACGAGAATTTCATATATAATCAGTAGTAGTATTATGATTACGTTTATCCTATTATGATGTTGCAAAAACGATGAAAGTGGAGAACGACAAAAATCTAAAAATAATTTTGACACTTTTTGTAGCTCTTTAAGAGGTTACTCGTGTTGTGAACTCTCACAGATCAACGACTAATATATTTAACATCTCTAATAGCTAAAATAACTGCACAATTTGTTGTGTCTACAGCTATAGTAACTTAATATTCTAAGACTGTTATAGTCCTTAATGGGGGTTCTACGAACAGTTGCGTAACTGAAAACAGACTTCAAGGACGCCTTAATATAATTAATTACCATCGACCGATTGAAATCTTGGTCGGGAACCCGTAAACAAATCAATTTTGAAACAAATTTATGTTCGATTTCATAATTAGGGTCTACTTAATAACAACAGGGATCCGTTGCAAAAAAAAATCCTAAAATATATCTACCGTACTTTCTCGACACAAGAAGTTAGTAAGTTTCGAAGCAAGAACTTACATACTCATGTATGAAAACATGTATATAAGTTTTCTATGTAAAATTATTTGATATTACTTTTTGAATTTACGATACTTTTTTTTTATTCTCAACTTCCAAGACGTCCATCTTTTGTACTTACACTTTGAACCACTATTAAATCTTGGATGTCGTTTAGTAATTGCTGTTAATCTTGGTATAAAAAGATTACAGAGGCAAAATGCTTTCCACATGTTACAGTACTATGTCCCATCTCGTGATTTACAAAAGTCAAAAAATTATTTGTCCTTTTTCATAATTAGAAGATTCTGTAACATAAGACAAGCAACACAATTAATATTACATTTGTAAATAAGCTCTATTAATAACTGGTTGATAAATTCTCTGCAATATGTGGGGTGATGGTCTGCGCAAGACGGCTGGCGGTAGCTGGAGGCGAGAAGCCGAAGATCGAAAAATTGGATTTCAAATGGAGTGCCCTATGTCTAGTAGTGGACTGCGGTAGGCTGTAGGCTAGCTCTGACTTCTGTATACGAAAACTGTAACCATTTTCAATCGTATTTTAAAAACAAAAAGTCAAAAATGTCTAAAAATGTTCATTTAATAAGCAGGGTCCTGAAAACAGACAATCAATATTTGAATAAAAAAAAACTAAAAATTTCAATTGCAAAATAATATTCTAGCCTAAAAACAAGTAAGTTTAAATATGAAGAATATAATCTAAGTTTAATCATGAAATTCTGAATTACTTTCCTTGGTAAAAAAACATCTTAGTTTTAATAAAACTAAGGTATAACCAAGCCAAATCGAAGACTTTTTAAAACTCTAATACCAGCTCTATATTTTTTAATATTTATGTATTATAACTTGTATACTTATAGCATTTTGTTATTTCTGTTAAGTCATAGTAAGCCAGGCGGTTAAATCTTTTATTCAAAGTCGTACAACTAGCAAAACAACCTACTACCTACTACTCTACTCTACCAGTCAATAAAAGAACTCGATAATAAATCGTCGACACCACATATATTTGCAAACTGGGATTTCGGCCTACCTATTCATATGTAAATCCAACATGATAAATGTCCAGCAAAAAGACCCCAGGCAACCCCAAACCGAATCTCGCAGTACATTAAACATATAACTTGTCCGAGATTTGTAAGTTTACTCTATGAAGGGGTAGAACAAACAATAAATGAATAAATTACATTACCGATTAAATAAATATCAGTTTTGGAGGGATGGATTACCGAATGACAATGGTTAAAGTCTGACATCAGCAATTTAGCATATTCAGTTTTTGCCATCGTTCACAAGCATGGGCATTTGACAATTTTAATAATGGCGCCAAATAAAGCGTTCTTGGACTCACCACTGGTCACACGAAAATTACCATTAGTCAAATTAACGAAATTCCCAGTTCTATTCCTATTCCTATCAAACCATCAACCAGGTTTTGCGGGATAAACTAAGTATGTTTTCTCTATGTGATAAATAGATAAATAAAACTCAATTGTGAGCCCCTAGAAACGAAACAAAGGGTAAAATATAAGATTTAATAAAGGAATTTAATTAAAATGAATTTTATAACCTTAGATACCTTGGATTTGATCAGCTTGGACCTG
The DNA here is from genome assembly GCA_003709505.1 of Hyphantria cunea. Lineage (NCBI taxonomy): Eukaryota > Metazoa > Arthropoda > Insecta > Lepidoptera > Erebidae > Hyphantria > Hyphantria cunea. Next base: position 99,667 of record PKRV01003214.1, on the reverse strand, counting down.
GAGTCGTAAAATGTTCTTCTTTACTGAATTAGGGTTTCTTCATCATTTTCCAATCCTTTCAGTATTAAGCTCCCTACACGTTGAAAATGACAACTAAATTCTACAAGTAATATTATGTATATTGCATGGTATTAATAAAAGTAAAACAAAGAAAGTAAGAAAATAGGGAGAGAATCATATTCGTTTTGTAAAAACACACTTTTTAATTTTAACTAACTTAAAAAATAAAAAAAAAGTAAGGTAAAGGCCCGAGGGACCCCCTCGGGCCTTTACCCAACCGTAAAAAAAGGCTCATAATCCAACCCCCTCCCCCAACCCCTTCTCCATCTTCCAAAGGCCAGCAACGCACTTTTAACGCTTCTGGTGTTGCGGGTGTCCATGGGCGGCGGTAATCGCTTACCATCAGGCGATACCTCTGTTCGTCTAATATTTGACCACCGTTATGTGCGTTATCCCGGCAAAAAGTAGCCTATATTCTTCTTCAAGAGTCAAAGTATCTCTATGCAAAATTTCTTAAAAACAGTGCAGTGGTTTAAAGGCTACAGAGTTAATTTCGAATTTATGAAGTTGTTCTTTTTTTGCTTTTTTTTAAGACTTACGTACATTCCTGTGTCGCGGGGGACTTTACAAACCTACATGAAACTGACACAATGTACACCCAGACTTGGAACAACAATTTATGGATCACACAAAGTGTCGTCCCATGCAGGATTTGAAACCACAACACTTGGCCCAGTAGTAGTGTGCGACCACTTAAACCACTTTTTTTTTTACGTGTGGAAACCCCCTCGGGCCTTCACCCCACCGGGGTTCACACCACCCCACCAAGGTTTGCGGCGGGGCGGTGTGTCGGAATCGAACCGACTAAAACCACACGGTGTGCCACTCTGCGCCTGAGACGGGAGAGATCCGGGAACCGCTTTCTTACGCCATCCGGACCCCTCCCAGCGCTTGCCCGCACTGAAACGGGCACCGTCTCTAAATGTTAAGTCCTCTCAATTTAGGTGATTTACGGGACACGCGTAACATCGCCCCCTCGCGACTGGCCTGGACCACTTAAACCACTAGGCCAACCGTGCAGTCACTTATCAGTATTGATGTAAAAAATAACTATTACCAATTAAGCTGGAAAATTAATGAATGAGGAGTCTTGGAAATTTACTATGATTACAACGCATTAAAGTATTTTATACACTTTTGAAAGGTTAACTACTTCACAAAAACTACTCGGACTTAAATCCTCTGCTATCAAATAAATATCAATCATCTTTAAATTTGAAAAGTAGGTATACGAGTATTATGTCTATAATTTCACTTACGTTATTCACTCAGGTTCAGATGAAGCTTAGTTGGATTATATTGTCGTTATCCTCTTATGAGAAGCCTTTAAATAAGGTTTACTAAAGCCATATTACGCGTTTTATAGTTGAATCTAAATATGTATAAATCCCTACTTTCCTAATAATATTAAAAATGCGAAATTAACTGCACATGTATTACGCTTTCACGGCTTAACAATTACATCGATTTTATTGAAATTTAGGTATTAGTATTCGAGGAAACATATAGGCTACTTTTTGTCATGATTAACTGTTTAAAACTGGTTATGATTGGAATCAAAACCGTCAGTCACAATCGAGAAGAGGCAGCCATCTTAAATGGTAGAACTTCAGCTTCTTTCGCTTGCCATGCTACGAATTGCTCATTTCTGACTCGATCACTAAAGCTTTTACATTTCTGTCACGCGTAATGGTTTAATAGTGATTAAATTAAAGATAGCGAGAAATTATTTTCCTGATTAGGGAGTTTACTATTCTACCAAAATATGCAAAAAATCCTATTGGTTTGTCATTCTTTAGCAGTAAATATTTTCATTTGCAATTAATATAAATGTAGTTGAATCTAATAAAACTTAGTGTACCGCAAAAATTTCTTTTACAAAAAACTAAATTAGTTCTGGATATCTTCATAAGCTGGAATGTAAACAAATTATACAAAATAATTATTTTTTTGTTATTTTCCGCAGACAAAGCCTCTGCTGTTATTCATAGTTACTTTCTTATTCTTCGATTCCATTTCTGTCTGATGTTCTACACATTTGCCTATATTTTCTGCAATATTTACGTTATTGTCTGCAAAAAAAGCAAAGGGCATAACAAAAAAAAACTACCTAAAACACGAGTGTACAGTACTAGAGTTGGCCATTAGATAGTTGGTGTGAGATCAGATGTTACACGTTTAGATTGACCTTTCAGAGATGCACTAAAACAAACTTTTTCATGGACAAAAGGTTCTGGTTCAGTTGATAGACGTCTTATTCTTAAAAATGGTATGGTATCAACAACTGTTACAGTAACTACCGAAATCCGCCGAAAAATAAGAACCGATTATATTTTTTATTCCTTTACAAATTCACCACTAGTTTTATTAAGTATTTTTTTTTATGTTATCCTTATAACAAAAGTTTCTTCTCCTTACAAGTAAAAGAATCATAATATTATTTTAGAATTGCTCCTTTAAAATAAATACAATCTTATACGAACTACGTAAAAAGCTTTAGTTTAAGAAAAGCAATCTTATAATAAAATACAAACTTTAATTAAAATTGTTAATATTAACTTTGTTACTGTTTCTGCTATAGGAATTTGCCTTTCTGTTTTCAAGTCAACATAATACAAAAAAGACAGAAACGTATTTAACAATGATCAACAGCCTATAATAATTCACTTCAAGGTCAGCCTATAATAATTCACCTTAGAAGGGAGGTCTTGGCCTGCTATACCACTCTCGGCAAAGGGGTTGGTCTGTAGCGACTTCCACATATAAAGCAACAACAGAAACACACTACAGCGCCATCTACCGTAGATATGTCGAACTATGGAGTAACGAAGGAAAAAAGAAACTACAATTCTAATTCGCGCAATAGAAGTGTTTGCGCGTATATAGCATCCCAACGTTTCACGTTAAACGGTTCACCGTTGGGCAGACCGCCAGGCATGATCACCTCGCCTGGTCGGAGGATCCTTTGTGTTGGAGAGACATGTGAACCATACTCCCAACCTATGGTTTAAGCCAAGTATTCCTTATCTTCGCAGTCTTGTTGTCTTGCTTAGCTCTATTAGTCGCTTATATGTCTCCCACAGTATTAATAGTACTTTTAACACTTTGTATTCTTAACGCGTTTATTTTCATAAACACAGTTTTATGTTATTCACTATCCAGAAAAAAATAACAAATAGCGAAGGGATCATTTAGAAATTGAAAACCACTTTGATATTAAACGTTGTTTATCTGTATAGAAATACGCAACAAAATATTTAAAACCTATCTATAATATATAAATATTCTGTCCTATCTATTGCATGACAGTCTTATATTTTATATGAAACTAAATTATTGTTGGTTAGTCTTACTTAAACACCTAAAGGGCTGGTCTGATTTTACTAATTTCGGTAAAAACGAGGAAATAGGAAAAAAATACAAACAATTCATTCGCAAGTTAGCAAATTTTCTATATTGACAAGATTAAATGCACGTGAAACAGCATATAAATAAAACGCCTACAATTCCATGCAGGATTAGTTTCATTACCTCAAAAGCTCTTTGTACTAATGTACAACCACTTAAGATGTTCTCTCAATCAGGATGTATCGCAATCAAAGATGTTGTACTAGCTAATACTGAAAATACATTATTCATTAAGCATATTATGTGGTTTCCTTGAACTACCATTATATTTGATTTAGTTCCTTGATTCAGAGTTATAGGAGGAGAATATTCTTTAGATAAAACATACTGAAATGAATAGAAAATAAAGTTAAAATGTCTTTTGGAATATTATATCCTATTATTTGCTGTTTATTCTTTTGTAAGAAGTAATCTAGACTGCTGCAGTGATTGAATTGAATATTTAAAAAGGCAACGAAAACTATAATAAATCCTCAGCCTGAATTCAACTTAACTTTCATTTCATAAAACATTATCGATTCGTGTAACTTTTCGCATTGAATTTCATTTAAGTTCAGTCAAAGCGAATAGCATTTAAATATGGCCCTATTTGTTGTACGCTCTGTCAATAATAACATATAATTTTGTTTAAACTTCGGAATTCCTCTAACTTCATTAGACAAGGTTAACTAACGAATATCTCTTGAGATCGTAGTAAACTTCTCTCTTGACAATTTAATTGAAACTCAAATATTCAGTGAGAATGTTTGAAAATAATAAAAATTATAAAAAATAATAAAAAAAAAATTTGTCTATCGATAGTATTATTTGCACAGCTCCATTCTTTTGTGATATAAATAATACCGGAAAAAAAATCGTTTCACACTGTTCTACACTACTTCAAATTTGTATTAAATGTAAAAAAATCATGTCTTGTATGTCATAAAACCATGTACTGTCTATTCAGTCGGGCCATCTTGCCAGAGTGGTTGTGGACGCTGATGAACAGAGTCGCAGCTTGTCGTCACCGCTCGTTTTTTACAGCTACTATACGTCTTACGAAGTCTCTTCATTTCTAACAGTTACAGCGAGCACATTGTACTACAGTTGATTAGGTCGTAGTTTTAAGTAGGTCTATTCATGATGAGAACCGTCTTCGTGGGCTTATGCTGCCTACACAGTCTTGCTATTTATTTGTTATAAGTATTGTATAACTTGTCTTAATATTTAATAAAAATTGGTATTATTATTCATCATCATCATCATCATCATCAGCCTATCGCAGTTCACTGCTGGACCTAGGCCTTTCCAATTTCACGCCACTTATTTTGATCTTCGGCTTGTTGCATCCAGCTTCTACCAGCCCTCTTTTGCAGATCATGACTCCACCTGATGGGGTGTTTTTATTACTAAAACAAAAATATTAGAACATGTGAACTCATTATAAACACATCAGAGTTTTTTTCCTATCAGCAGTAAATGTTAGTTTTAACTATTAAATAAATTAAAAGCTTCTTAAGTCTACAGTGTCTTTCGAATAAATGATTCTGATGATATAATATACATGAATCACTCTCGAATCTAAAATATTTGTCAAGGTCAACCTTGACTGTTTGAAATTTAAAATTCAATTCAAATTCAAAAATTAAATATTCAATTAAGACACTAAGGGATATTTATGAATGTTAAATTCAAAACAGATGCCAGATAGAGTACTCTATTGTCAAGGTGAAAACACAAAAAATATATAAAAATGCCTCACGCTTTATATCTTTTCTAAAGTGTATCACAATACATCCGTTCTTGACCTCAAAAACGTTCTTTTTATGATTTATGTTTAAAAACAAATAAAAACACCTATAAATATAAAAATATGGTTAATTTTCCTGTCAAACATTTTTCTTTTCGCCAAGTGCGCTCAATATAATTTTTGCAGTTTGATCTATTCGTGTAACCATGATTCGTAATAGCATGTAACTTTTAAATCATTGTAAACTGTTGTCAATATAAAACAAACACTAATCTTTCGGCTGCTTTCTCAAGCAAATGAACGTCCTGAATAATATACAGAAAAAAGTCATCGTTTATTTCAGCACTTCTATTTTTCATACAATTATCTTTTCAGTAACAGTCGTCCGCTGACAACTAAAGAATGAATAACCTTTGAAAATCTTCATTATTATTTTCCGCTCTGATTCTTCTTAGAATTTCAATAGTTTTGCTGAGCTGTTCATAACCTCAAAGTGCAAACTTTGACGTTTCTTCTAAAGTTGTAAACTTGTAATAAGTTTGTACGTTATATGTACGTGTGACATATTCCATCAGCTCGATTCTAAAAATGTATCTTCTGGATCTACAATCTGCAGAATGCATATGTATATTGTAACTATATCATGACCTATTTCATTATGTCACATGTTCACTTACTGTATTTCAAATCTCAAAAGAGAATCGGAGTGAAACCGAACGTTTTTGCATGAAAAAGAATATAGAATATTTTCTGTACGAATTTGATGGTCCTTTTTTTCTATTTTTCTAGGCAGTCATGGGTAGTTGGTCATAAATAATGAATGTCGCCGGTGTCAGCTCACTTGCAGCGGCCACATCCTACCTATGCTTTTGCTGTTATTTTTCTTTTTTTTTTATTTGAGCTGCCAAAATGACTCTGCCCTGCCTGATGGAAAGCATGAGCAGAATCCAAGAGTGGTGGTCACCATCCTCAATGCGAAAAGGAACAATGCAGCATGGTGACCCACACTATGGCGGCCTGGTGAGATGCTTTTTCACGCCCCGCTTAAAGGACCCAGGATTAAAGAGGGAAGGAAACACGTGCGCTGGTTGTGAGTTCCAGGTTTTGTCCGCTCGGCACAGGAAGGAAGCACCGAAGCGATGAGTACGAGAACGTATGTCTTCCACTTTAAAGCGGTGACTTCTAAGGCCGGCACGTGTTGTTCAGTAGAGGAAGGGAGAGGAGAGGAATGGAGACATTTTGGCTGAGAACGCGCACACCTGTGTTTTCTTGGCGTTGAACTCGACCAGATCCTTACAGCCCCATTGAAAAATTCGGCCCAGAACATGGTCAAGTTGAGCGACAAGTTCTTGTCGTCTTCCTTCAACATCTGCTGGTTTGTCAGAGGGCTGTCCAAAATAGTGTCCATGAACTGTGCTGTCGTCTGCATAACAATGAATGTTGCCATGGGCTAACATGTCATTGATATGCAGAAGGAACAGTGTAGGCGACAGGACGGAGCCTTGAGGTACTCCGACGTTAATTCGCTGATACTCGGAGGCCGCACCGTCGCAAAGGACTGTAATGCGACGCTGGTGCAGAAACGCGGCAGTCCAATTGCAGAGTTTGGGGGACAAACCGAAAGCCGGTAGCTTGGAGAGAAGTGAACGGTGCCAAACCCTATCAAAAGCCTTGGCCATGTCAAGGCTGATGGCCAAGGATTTCCCATGCCTGACAACAGCCTCACCCCAAAGGTGTGTGACGTACGCTAAAAGATAATCCGTGGATCGGTTCGGTCTGAAACCATATTGACGATCATTTAATAGGGAGTGATCTTCCAGGTAATGGACCAGTTGTTTGTTAATTATCCTTTCAAATACCTTACAGATGACGGAGGTGACGGCTATCGGACGGTAGTTGGCGGGTTCGGAGCGATCGCCTTTTTTAGGGATGAGTTGAATATTCGCCTCTCTCCAAGCCCCCTGAACAGCTCCCGAGGAATACGACTGGGGATACAGGCGCGTCAATACCGGGGACAACTCTGATGCACAGTTCTTAAGAACCACCGCTGGGATACTGCCGGGTCCACTGGCTTTCCGGACTTCGAGTGATAGAAGCTCCGCACGGACATCACTCATCCGGAGGCGAATATCCTGCATAGTAGTGTCGCAGGATGGGATGGTAGGTGGGGGTATGCCGCGGTCATCGATTCGGGAGTTAGCCACGAAGAGATCAAACAGGCAGTTTTACTTTCTCCTGCGGCTGGTGGACAAGTGATCCGTCAGGATATTTCAGCGGTGGTAGCAAGGGATTACAGAAGTTGGACTGCACGGCTTTGGCTGATCGCCAGAATTTTCGGCTACCCGTAGGGTATGCGACGAGTTCTTGACCAAGCCTCGCAAAGCGCTGGGCATCCGCTCTGATGTAAGCTTTCTTGCATTCCCTGGTGGATTTGTTAAACGCTGCTTTAAGTCGATCAACATCGGGGTAGCCGCGATCGCGGCCCCTGGTCCAAGTGCGGTAGGCCGATTGCTTTCGCGCAACAGCATGGGCACATTCGCGACCGAACCAAGGCCGGGCCGTTGCGCTAGCGACCTCACTGTACAGACAGTATTCCAATACGACAGTGATCTCGTCTGTCACGACGGCCACACTCTGCGATAGGTCTTTATCTTTAAAGCAGCGTTGAGCCCACGCAATGGATGCAAAGTAATCCCGCATTCCATCCCAGTCTGCCGACGAGTAGTGCCATAAACGTCTTTTTCTGCCACTCGTCGTGGAGGGGCAGCAAGTGGCACCGTGGTGGAACCCAGGCAGTGATCGGAGGATCCCAGAGGGGCGAACACCGATACGCAGTACTGCGCTGGATGACTCGTCATCAGTAGGTCCAGCAAGGAAGGCGCTTGACTAGGTGTGTCTGGTATTCTGGTGGGCTGGAGTACCATCTGGGTGAGGTCATGCGTGAGAGCGAATGCGTGGACAGACCGACCCGCGTGGTCAGTTCTGGTAGATCCCAACCATGACTCATGGTGAGCGTTAAAGTCTCCCAGAAACATCAGTTCAGCGGTCGGAAACTGCTCCTACGCTTTGTCCGCCGCCTGACTTAGATGCTCAAAGAGTCGAGTTGTTTCAGAGTCTCCAGAGTGGGATCGGTATAGGCATACGTAGATTCGGCTCATAGAGCCAGTATCTACGTGGAGCCAAAGGATGGAGAAGGATGGGTCCTCAAGGCAGCGTAATCGGCGACAACAAACATCCGCCCTAACTAAAAGACACACTCCAGCCTTCGCGAGGAAGCACTCCTCGAGCACGTAGCCGGGGTAGTGGAGATAAGTCGTGTCGGCAGGGCGGCTGCCTGTTATGCACTAATAACCGCGGGTAAAACCGTGGGACTCAGTAGTGTGCTTATTATAATTTTTACATACATTTGAATTACGATACTAAGAATGAAATGAAATCTGGATTTAAAAAACAATGATTGAATAATCTAAAGTAGTTTTCATGATTGTCCTTCCTCTGTACGACAAGGGCAAAATTAATTCAGAGCCGGTGATGTTATACCTTCAAAAATTTCATGTTACAAACAATCATACTAAAAGTTTTATAGAGGTGCTTTATCAAACGACCTCATCCTGAATAGAAATTTCCCTCTTAAACTTTTTTAAATAATATATTGCACACTGTCATGTTACAAATTTTATATACCTTCGCCTTCATAATAGGAGAAAACTTATTGAAGTCTTGTTTGAAGTTAAAAACAAAGTCTATGTATTTCAGAAATAACAACAACAAAACATTATAATCACTGGGCTTAAAATATGAAATTCCACTACGAAATTTCAACATTAATATTTGTTAACTAATATTCCAGAATAAGTATCCAAACATGAAGAACCATTAAACTGAAAACAACTTTGCGTAGTGTAAATTATTGATTCTAGAATATTCAAAACCAGATAAAACTTTCTACATACATCGACCACAGTTGCAAAACAATTTAGGTAAACAAATTTCTCAAAAGTACCCGCGTTCCACAGAAACAGTTTGTATGCCAACCGACTATTAATTTTGTTTATTTCTCACCTCACTTGAATATAGTTGTTTTATTGCCGCAAAAGATAAAGATCATAATTTAGTTAGAATTTTGTTGAAAATATAATTGTGGTTTACCTATAATTATGAAGATAACTCATTGAATAATAAGACTTTTGTGGCAAATAACTCTTAGTTGCATTTACATATTGTTATATTTTATATTCCATAACTAGTATAATTATATTATACCAAACAGTTTTTATTACACAATAGCGTGATAGTGGTAGCAAATAAAATATCATAAACTGACAGTTTGTGATATTTTGCGTATTATTTTGCGTATATTTTGCGTATATTTCTAATTTTGAATTGCATATCATAAACTGAGAGTCATGGAAGTCTGATATGCAATTCAAAATTAGAAACGGTTTTTAGTTAGTTTTATGCCTTTGAATTTTTATCAGCTTTTCATCTATTTAAAATATATTGAGTGAGATTTTGTGTAGTTGATTTTTCGTGTTTTTAATAAACACGGTTTCTAATGAATTACAGTTTCTTTTATGTATGGCCCTACCAAAATGACTTTACTCTGCCTGATGGAAAGCATAAACAGAATCCAAGAAAGATGGTCACCATACTCATTGAGAATATAGACAATGCAACAATACTACATGCAGGAAGCCCTAGTGACGCTTCTGCATTATTAGGCCTCCGGTCTTGCATTCACCGTTGAAATACGACAGCAGGAACCCTTTCATTTTACTTTGATTTTTTGTACGAGCGTAGTACCACCTTGGTTGAGCCTGCCTGTTCGTGCTGAAATCAGCGTGGCTCTACTACCTTGAAAAGAGTCGAGTCAAGTACTATTATTTATTTGGACGTATTTAACAGCTGGTTACAACAATCCAATAATATAATACTTCATGTAATCAATCGTATCGTAATCAAAGTGAAAACTGTCAAAATATTGATATTTACCTGAATCCTACTGATAATGTCGGTAACAATTTATACGCGAGTAAAAACAATAAACGAGTAATATAAAGAGCTGTTTTCTCATATTGCTATATTATACAGCACATAAATACGGTTTCCAATAGAAAATGTCAAAACATTTAACTGTGTTTTTTTTATATTACGTCTTTTTTTAAGGTAAGCGATTATCACTGCCCTTGGACACCGTCAACACAGAGGCATCACAAGTGCTTTGCCAGCCTTGAGATGATGGGAGAAGGGTTGTGGCATGGGCCTCCGGTATCCTGGCTCACTCGCACAGCCGCTGCTTCACACCGGTTTTCTGTGAAGTTGTTATAGTTCGAGCCGGCCCATGTATGACGAAGTTTAGCTCTCCCACGCTTTGTACTAATATAACGAAAGGTAGGCGTTGAATATACCATTAATATGTTTTAAATCATTCATCGATTTCACACCGTCATACTTCAAACAATTAAGTTACGTTCTTGGTTTTATTTTGTTGTCCATATCACAAGAATATTTTCACATAGGAATAAAAGTAATCACCCAAATAATCAGTTGTAAAATCAAAACATTGAAACCGTTTTCTAAAACATTAAAAAAATTTGACAATGATGTATAAAACTCGATTGTCAGCACAAATACATTTTAGAATTAAACTCACTTGTACATATTGCACTATTTTTTTTCATTACAATATTCATCGATTTTCTATTAAATTATAAAAGTTTACTCGTTATTTAAAAATTATTTATATCTAAAATCTAACCACTCTTGTTAATAACAGTGTGTTTACGTTGATCTGTAGTTTAATGGAGTTGAGAAGAAGTAATGTTTAAGAATACATGCTAATGTTTTTAAGCAAAATCATGAAAGTTAATTATTGTTTTCGTGTTACAATGCTGTACTACTTTCAAATATTGTTTATATCTGTCATAAGGATCTTTCAACTTAACAAGTGTTTTTTATTGATTTTATTGATATACCTATTTACTAAAGCTGAATATATAACGTACGCAGTAATGTGATTTTAAAAACAAATTACCGTTGAGCCATTAAAATGGCCTAATCGATTTTATAAATAACGAATTGACTACACAATTAGAAATTTACCTTTCGTTTCTATATGTAAAAGAGCCGAACCCCTGGGATCCAAGGAACCCGATATTTTGGGGCTCATAAATATATAATTTAATCAAAAACAAAATGGATGTAGATGGAAATGTAGATATCGTTTTTAGAAGATAACAGTATTTAGATTACGCCCTTTAAAGAAATTGAAAAAAATCGTGAAATTATTTTATGATAAACTTTCCACGGCAATAAATTTTTATTTGTCTCAAATGTTGTTTAGATTCTATATTGTCTTTGCAATATATTTAAAATTTCTAATTTTTAAGTGATTGCTTAAACCCAGAAAATTTTAAATAAAAAGTGAAAGTCAAGGGAGGGAAATTAAGACTTACAAAACGCGTCACTATTGGTCGAAATGAAATGTGTCGTCAATGGTCACTTCATGGAAATTATCAACATCTAAAATTCATACTGTGTTTGTGAGAAAAATTAATTTCGAACATGATTTTTATAGCAATTACAGTACTGTAAACAAGTATAAAGTAACTGAACCCTAAATAGTAAGCTGACGCGAAATAACAATGACCCACAACACTTGACGCAGTAGAAAGCGGCGTGGCGACCGCTTAAGCTACTAGGCCAATCGTGCAACATCTACAACAACCCATAATGTCCCACTGCTGGGCTCGGGTCTCCTCTCAGGAGAGGGTTAAGGCCATACGTCCCCACGCTGGCCAAGTGCGGGTTGGGGACTGGCAAGAATACTTGTGGCTACGTAAATCTTGCCGTTGGATGTTTTTAAGCCGCCCGAAGGCCTCCAACTAAGCTTCACGACTGTTATCATCAACATCTATTGACATTGAATTCCTAAAGTGGAGTATCTCTTGTTTTACGTATCCAGTAACTAAATCAATGGAAGTGCGATCTCGTTCAGAAATCATGTATCCTTCTTTGAAAGTGTATCTTTGCTTAAGAGTTTGTATTTATTGAACTCTGCCCTATAATTGAAATGAAAGTTAATCCAACAACAAAGAATCCGTTTGAATGCCTCATTTTTGTGAATGCTGGTTTTCGTAGCTTTTAACAGTTTACTATGTACTACTCAGTGTGGTTACCTCCAAAACCATCTCAAGATAAGATTAGTGGTACATAAATAGACCTTGGAAAGAAATAATTGTAGAAAACAACGAGGTTTATCTACGTTGCCTGCCTTGTTACGGGAACTGAATTTAGATTCATTTGGTGACTACTACTCCGCATGTACTACGATGTAGGCTTGATTAAGTATATCGTCTGTAGCAGGTGCAAAATATAATCTACTAGGAAATTTGTTTCTGTATTACCAGCAGCAATATCTTTATTTTCCATAAATATTGACTGTTAAGTAGTTAAACGATCACAGTCTGTATTAAAATAGGCAACGGTAGAATTGAAGACTTACGTTTATTTTTTATACAGAACTCTTCTCTCCTCTCGTGAATGAAATAGGGAAAACAGGTGATTTCAAGTCATATCTATTCGTGGCAAATTATGTCGCCTTATAATCCTGATCCTTCCACCATGTCTGTCTGATATTGATTTCTAATTGAGAGATTACAGTCACAGTATGAGAGAACTTTTTCTGTATATTCGCCTCTGTATAATCTTTCTCAGCCAATAAATGAACCATAATTATTATAATTTAATAAACTACAGTTGAAAGAAAAATGACAAATCACCAACTCCTTTTTATTTTAATATTTTTATCCGTTGTCTTCACGGCTGGCGACAAATTAATAAGTGAAAATACCTCTTTAGTAAATTACAATCTCTTTGGTTATCTAAATTTTGCACTCTATTGTTTTCGGTACAGTTTAAAAGGGTAATTACTGCGTACTTCTGTAACTAAAAGTATATATTGTTTTTAATTGATATTGAAATATGTTTTTTTAATATAACCTACGTGTATATTTAGGTACGCACTATAGCCAGTTGCAACCGAAATTGCATATAGATTAACATTTTTTTTTTTTATATATTTAAGCTTCCAAAATGACTCTGCCTTGCCTGGTGGAAAGCATGAGCAGAATCCAAGAGTGGTGGTCACCATCCTCAATGCGAAAAAGAACAATGCAGCATGGTGACCCACACTATGGCGGCCTGGGGGGAAAGGGGATGGTGAGGGGGATAGGGGGAGTTGGATTGGGGTATGGGCCTCCGGTATCCTCACTCACTCGATGAAACACAGCGTAAGCGCTGTTTCACACCGGTTTTCTGTGAGGCCGTGGTATCACTCCGGTCGAGCCGGCCCATTCATGCCGAAGCGTGGCTCTCCCACGGTAAAAACGTGTTTCTAATTCATTAACATATATACAACAATTTCGTTTCTAATGAATGAATTGAAATTCTTTCTTCTCTCTCTCTCTCTCTCGCTCTCTCTCTCTCTCTCTCTTTTCATTAATATCTTTCTAAGGATTACTAGATACACACTCATAAAAACATGAGTTTTCAGTGTGCTTGAAACATATTTTAGAAACTGAGAAGGCACATATTTCGGTTACTCTCAGCGATGAAACCGGCTTCAAAGAAACTTATTTTTGAATTTTAATACTTCAATTCATTTTTAATTACACACTTCAATAGTTTTTCTGAAAATTGAAAATTTGTTTTTCTTAAAAAGGCCGACTTAAAGGTGATAAATATAATATTTTAAATTTTTTTTTAAATACTAGTCCTAGGAATTGTGTTCTGAATATCTGAAACCGGCCAGACAAATCCATGAGTTCTACTCTGCCTGATAGAAAGAATGACCAGAAACCAAGAGTGATAGTCACCACACTATAGAGAGAATACTGGATACGGTTTTGAATTCAGGTTCTACTGTAATATAATTTTCTTTTTTGCATACGTGACTGTAGGCAAAAAAGCACTTTACTACGTGCCATCAAAAATTTTGCTCCCAAGATTATAGTGTAGTACACATAATTTATGTTATGACTACGCTTTGCCTTTTTTAAAAATATATTTTTTATACATGTATCTAGAAATAAAATTAACAAGTTCATGCGTTCAATATCATACGTTATATTATTCATCTGCCTATAGGGATGCACAACCTTAACATCCATTCATATATTATGTACATGCTAGGTTTAAGTTTATATTGCGATGGAGAATACCAGTCATATATTTGCAATTGTAGCTTTGCGTGTTTCACTGGTTTCAATGTCAATTTGGTCGTAAAGGAATGAAGAAAATGTTCAACAAGATTTAAATAATGTATGATGTATACACGGGTTGCTTTATCGAGCTTTTTATCGTCATCATTTCAGATTTAAAGTTGGAAATCTATTTTAGGATGCCTTTTTTGGACTTTTAGAGTTTATACTAACTTCTTAATTCAAACTATTTTAGCATATTGGTGTATTTTACATTGTACACAATTTATTCTTACTAATATTATTAATTTTGCAAGTAGCTCTGACTGTCTGTCGCACTTTCATGCCAAATCTACTGAACCGATTTAAATGACATTTGGTACATAGATAGGCTAGAGCCTGAGAAAAGCCATTTTTGATGCGAAAGAGGTTGAAAAATTCAAACGTTGTTTAATACTAACCAAAGTCACCATATATCCACGCGGATATGAAGTCGTGGACACAACTAGTACTTATATAAATTTCGGGACTGACCTACTGGCTAGTGATACCGGCTGATAAGCCAGACGTCGCAACTTTGATTCCCACCTAAGATAATTATCTTAGTGGCACTTGTACAAATGATCGTGTTCATTGTGTAATAAATACGATCATTTGTACGTTTATTTAAAAAAAATAACAGTCACAAAAATAATTACTTCTGTATGGCGATACAAATCTATAATAAGTTACCAAATTGCCTTAAATGCCTTAATTTAATCCAATTTATATGTAAATTATTCGATATTTATGCTAATGTTTCTATACTACTAACTTTTATAAATTATACTGTCTAGACCTAAAATAAATATAATTATAATGATATTGTCTAGACCTAAGATAAGTTCATAAGATTTTAAATTTTTACACCAGAAATGGTAGAATATAAGGAAGGAATGATAGTGTAATAACATCTTTTTAGTTCAAAATTCTAACAAATAAATCATTTTTTCTTTCTGTCTTACCGTGTTTGAGTGTTAGTGAGGTATGCATTTAAGAATCTATGGTCTCTGCTTAGTTTGACATTAGACATCGCCTGAATCAACTGCCTTTGCCAGTCTGCTGTTGGATATCTTCATGGAAAGAAGGTTTTGGTTTTGTCAGAGGTTAGAAACCCGTATCATTCTAAAATTGGTGACTTATAATTGAGATCTATGTAATGTCATCAGGAAAATAAATTAATTGTAATAAAAAAATAATCAGTTTATTTTTTTCGTCGTTGATCACACAGTGGCTAAAGACAAAGTTTTTAATCAGTGCGTCCTACATGACATACAGAGCCGAAACGTGGACACTTACGGCAGGACTGGTTTACAATCTGCGCAAAACGGCTGGCAGGAGCTGGAAGCGAGAAGTCGAAAATCGAACCAAGTGGCGTGAAATTGGAAAGGCCTATGTCCAGCAGTGGACTGCGATAGGCTGATGATGAATAAGTAATTTATTAGTTTAGTCACTCTTTTTCTATTCTTTTTTAAGTTCACCTGTCACCGATGACACGTTAATACTCCTTAATGTTACGTGATTCTGCAACTTTACTAAAAGAGACTGACTACATAAAAGATATTAATCATCTAGTTATTCTGTCAAAGAATGTCTTGAAGACTTTTGTCAAAGTTTTTGTATAAGTCATTGCTTATCGTAAATCAGGGGCTAACTGTGGATCTATCCTAATTATAATGCAATTATATTGAATTCTAGCTAACCCGGCAAAAGCTTTGCCAAAAAAACAAAAAAAAATGGGTATAATTAGTTTTGCCAACTGTAATGGTATTTTTGTGTTAATAAAGAATTATCTATCACCTTTGTCATTAAGGAGTATGAAAAATAGATGTTGGTCGATTCTTAGACTTACCGGATATTTACACAAAATTTCATAGAAATCGGTCCAGGGACTTCGGAGGAGGTTAGTAACAAACACTACGACACGAAAATTTCTTATATTATATTGGTAGTTTTTAAAACTAGTAACACTATAAAACTAATGAAGTTTTTTTGTGTACTAAACTATTCTAGAGTTCTCTAGACGATTGATTTTCAACCTAAGAGTAGTAATTAACATTGTAGTATTCAGATTTCGTTTATAATAAGAAAAATTAATAATATCAGGAACACAAAACATTTTTTAAGTTACCCATGTGTAAGTGGCGTGCAACTCTAGAGGCCTATGTCGAGCAGTGTACTTCAATTGGGTGATGATAAAGTTACTCGTGTTTTGCATAAAATAAATAAAATAATAATAAACCCATGATACAAATTACAGAGAGAATTCTTACCTCGTTTCTGAAATATATACTCAAAGCCCATCAAACGCTTGATGAAAACCATTCAGTTTAAAAATCGAATAGACACACAGAGTCGCTCCGCACAGAGACTTTTAGATATGCTCTACATACGACGAAGATAAAGCATCGACGACGCAATAAAGCTCGGTTCCTTACGAGTAATGGGGCTTTAACAATGAATACTTTGACGCTTAAGAAGTATGGTAGATAAAGACACGTCTTACTGTAAGCGTGTTTATATTGTTTTGAAGAGATAGGCACAAATAAAATTAGTATTGATATCGAAAACACCTATTCATCAACACTAAATAGAACTATAGGTACATATGTGCTGTTTTTATATAGCGGCAATGTCACAAAAATTATAAGTTCATATACCTACTGGCAAAGTGGCGTGAAAATTATTATGTCTATGGTCTACCTAAAGTTGTTTGAAAAGCCTGATTAATGAGTTAAACAGCTCAAATGAAGATAGATGGATTTACAACACTTTAATGCACAATAACGTAAATAAACAAAATAAATAAAATACAGTTTGTAAACTTATTATAAAAAAGTTGAACCAATTGCAGCCTTATTGCAATTTGCGATCTCTTCTAGGCAATCGCGGGACGAGGAAGCAGAAAAAAAATATACAAAGGTTTGCGAATTGTAGTAAGGACTACACGGACTATACGGAATATAAAATAGGTATCATTTATTACACCTTCATACCCATCAAACCTTGTATCAAGGTGATTCCTGCTATAAATTTTACTAATTAAATATTTTAATTTTAATTTATTTACTTTTGCCCGATAGCAGGCAAAATAGGACTTAAGTTTCGAAAAAAATATTTAAATTTCCATGATCATGTGAATGTTCACATTTTAGGTTTAATCCCAACATCTGAGACGGGGTGTTTCTAGATCCAACAAACTAGTATGCAGTATGTCTTTCCTATAAATTACAAGAGTCCAACACGTAATATAGGCGCATGAAATAAGAAAAGAACAATGTTTAAATTATCCTGATTCTGTTGCGTATATATATTTGTTTATCCTTGTTTTATAGGTTCATATTTTTCCTTAAACCAACAATTATGACTGGAAAATTGTTAAAAAAATAAGATAAAGTCCACAACACAAACATTAAAAAACCCTTACATACAGACCAGAATGATCCTGAATATTTGCACCATATGGACATAAAAGAACGAATACAAAGTACGTGAATTTCTATAATATGGCGGATAAATACGAGTTCCAGTTGTGATCGTAGCGACATTTTTATATAACCAATTTTCGTATTTCGATTTTATATCAACCGCAGTAACATTTTTATGGCTAACGACCGAACATCTTAAGATTTTCGACTTTGGAACTCTCATTATTTTACTGGCAACATTTTTTTTTGTAATAGGGAAAGTACTCAGGAAAAAATAAACCTTAACAAGTGAAGTCTAGAATTACTTTTTAAAGATATTTGCTTGTAACATAAAGTTCCTCTTTTATGTGATATGAATGAGGGATGTATTGATGTCGCGGCACTTGTTTTATGGCTAAAGATTAATGAAAACGTAGGTTTATTACAAAAAGATTGCGACATGTGAGATGCATAGGGTTGAAGAGTAGTTATTTCGTAAGTAAAATAAAATGTACACACTGTGCAGACTTATGAAAAGATAGCATAGACAGAAAAATAATTGGTTTAAAAAACATAATGCCTAAAGATCAGTAGAAACCTAGAATATACGCGACGCAACAGACACGTGAGTGTGTAGTAAGAACTCGGTTTTTGGACTATAATTTTACATGATAACTTCATAATAAAACATTGATAAAAATATGCGTCATAAGCCGAACGCTTACGTTGATTGTGCCTCTCTATAGCTTATTCCGCGCTTTCGCTTGTACGCTCGACTCTGATGGAACGCGACATGAGTCATGCGTTTTCGTGCGTTATAAAACGTTATCACGTCAAAAGTTTTATTAAATTGATGATTGGATCGACCACACTATAATTTATACTATTTATATCGATATTTTTTACAAATCCAACTTTTGCATCCGACAAAAATATTAAATGCAAGTTGACATGAAACGAATGTTTTTTTATTCTGTAATTTGTATGCGTTATTGATTGCTGAAATAAACTAACCAGATTCAACTGAAAACAAAACTGTTAAAATGTACTATTTACAGTACTAGTCACCAAATTAAATTACAATTCTCATAACATTATGACCATACAACATTAAAGATAATACCGATTGTGCTCATAGACTCCGTCTCATGGAGATGTTATAAAAAGCATCCGTATCAATTTACAGATAACAAGCATCCGCAGTATGATCGGTAATCGGGCTAAACAATGAATTTCATAATGTAATAAAAGTACTTTGATTAATGCAAGACAATATATGCTGTTCTTTTTAAATACCAGACTTCATCGTTTGGTAAAATTTTGGTTTTTGTAGTATTTCAACTGTTACATCAGATATACTTGAAACTTAATAATAACACTTTCTCAAAGCCTTTGGTTCTGCCGCAAGGCAAACAAATATTCAAAAAGTATTTGTTTTCAATGGAATACGGAGAATTATAAAGAAAAATGGATAAAACGATGGGGATGAGGTTATAGACACACCAAATTATGTTGAAGGATGCAACGAATATGCGGCTCACTTGATGGTATGTGAATATTGCCAATTTTGTATTTCCTTGTCCTTCCAGTCCTGTCCTTCCAGAAACAGAGGGAGACAGGTTTTGTGAAAACCACAAAGAACAGTTTAATAACGGTGTTTTTCTAATTCTTGTAATCACTTCGGGTCGAGCCGCCTTATTAACGCCAGATTTTGAAGTACATCAATATCTGAAAAAACCTTCAAAAAAATTAACAAACAAATTTTGTGACAATTCCAAAATGTATCAAAGTGTTTCACTGCAGCCTTTCATTTTGAAATGTGAACAATTGGTCTGTATCAGGCTTTGCAACTGAAACTGTGGGTTAACGCCCTCCTCAGGTTTGAAAAATGTTTCTCGCGACGGAAACGCTACTTTTGTTTAGACGTCGAATTTCGTTCCGATATAAAAGCAAGTTTAACTTTTTAATTGCGACCCGTCAATAGCTTTCTAACGAACTTTATTTTAGTTGACCTAAATAACAATGTTATTTAATACTGATTGAACAGTTTTCATAAAATAAAGAGTTGGATGACATCATTTTAAACAGGAATTTTTAAGTTCGTTTTTCTTCACTAAACTTTATAATAATTTCACTTACATGAGAAAAGAAACAAAAATATGGTACAAGATCCCACTGTTTGATTTTGCAGGTATCTGTTTTTTGATGAAATTAATTTCAAATGAAAGCTGAGAAAGTATTCAATGGAATAGCGACAGGTTGCCTTTAAAAAATTTGCCGCTTTCGCTCACACATGGGTTATTGTAAACAGAAAATTCTAAATTTAAATTTTGTATTACAAATTAAAAAAAAACAGATGTCTGTAAATAAGTAACAATAATATACCTGATCACACCTGGCAACCCTTGCGTTGCGGCTGACTAAGCGCTGGCAACCATCATTTTTCTTTTTTACATCATTTTCTATAAATGAGGTAAAATTGCTTAAAAAACATATACAACTTATGTTTCCATATTAATTATCCAAAATTAATTAAAAGTGTTTGAGGCAAATTTTTTATAGGCAACCAGTCGCTAATCCATTGAATACTTACAAAGTAAACTCAACTTTCAACTTTCATTTAAAATTAATTCCATCTTAAAAAAACAGTTACCTGCAGAATCGAGCGGTAGGATCTTAGGCTAATAGAAGTACGTTGCCACCGTCGACTCAACCTAAATTTAGATCAAATTTAGGCTGTGTATGGTAGAAACCGGGTTTCCAAGAGGCTATGGTATCACTTCGGTAGAAATAATCATAATCAACCTAAGTATGACTCTCCCACGATAGGTTAAGTATTTGAAATCCATACTTATATTATAATTGCGAAAGTAACGCTATCTATTTGTCGGACATGCTTTCAAGGAAAAACCGCTGCACCCATTCAATGAAATTTAACATTGAGATACTTTGATTTTTGAGGAAGGACATATGCTACTCTTTATTTATTTATTTACTAACTTAATGCACATGAAGTAAAAAGGCGGACTTAATGCCATTAGGCATTATCCACTAGTCAACCTTCAGGTGTTGCAGAAATATGATGCAGTAGGTGCAAGGACAAAATATTGAACTCGGACTAATAGTAATTATACAAATACTAGATAAACATATACATATATGTATACATACACATACATACATACACATACGTGTGTGTGTGTGTGTGAATAGATAGGGCAAAATATATATTTCAATGTTTGTACTAAAACAATCCTAAGTAACAGAAGGACGGTTGATACAAGCTTATAAAAAATAAATGGTACGACAAAGAACTACGTTGTGTAAACACAGTTACAGTATTTCTTTCCTCAATGTTCTCGAAATCAGACCAATTATCGAGGGAAAACTCGGGTTATTGTTCTTACTTTTCTCATTCTTTAATAATATTCAAGTTATATCCGTTATCAAGCAAAACATAGAAGTTAGCATTAACAATTCGTCTAAGTATCTGTTGCTCACTGATTGTACAGGTTTCCTTCGGCTTCCTAGATCAAGAAATTTCAATCATGATTTGTGGTTAAATGGAGTTATTAAAAAACCCGTATCCGAAGAATCATCATTTTACAATTGTCTTTTTTTTCTGGTTATAACTGAGTTCATGTGTGGTCAGCCATCGGCCTAATACTAATATTATTCACGTAATTACTTTCAGATAGGATAAATGAAAAGTTTTAATTTTCGAACTTAAAACAGTATATATTATATAATAAGTCTTGGATAAGAAATGCGACAGGAGTTAGAATTTAATTGAATTCTAACTTTGAGTTTATGGAAAATGAAAAGTATAGTTTTTAGTGCTTTCCAGTTGCCCAGGGACTAAATTGTATTTTTCATTCAAGCATCAAGAGTTTCTTTAAAATAAATAGTGACAGATTATTATATTGAAGATACAAAAAATAATCGATTAAAAAAATAGGTAAGTACTAAACCAATTTTTGAACGATAATCGCTGTTAATAGAGCTCACACCTTAAGTTGATGAAAAGGAGCGGTTTCGAAAATCGATTGTAACTTTCAATGGCGCAAGTTCATTTATGAGAGGCGTATCTTAATAGCGTAACTATACACATAACGGGGTTAGAACTCTGTTAATCAGTGTTTCCCGAGTCATCGACTTTGAAATATACGTGTTTTACTCCACATTACAGGCGGCAAAATTTATTGTTTAATTCATGGTGTATAATAGAAGGTAAATAATTCATATCTCAAGACAGCAGTAAGTCCTGTTGCTTTAATAGTTTTGAGAACTTCAATCATTTTGTTAATAGGTAAATCTACTTACTATTTAAGAAGTTAAGTTTTCCAGAATATTTGGAGATTATCGTTCCTTTAAATTAGATGATCCTGTGAGTTTGCCAAACTTTAAACTGCTTTTTTACCGCTAACCCCGTATAACAGATGATTCATAGAGATGATCCATAATTATTTTTTTAAAAGACAACTTCCACGTTAGCAAGATGTTCTGGGTCGCGTGAACTTTACGAACATACATTAAACGCACACAAAGAACATCCAGACTCAGAACAACAATTTGTGGATCACACATGGTGTTGTCTCATGTGGGATTTAGATCCACAACACTGTTGTCTTATTTAAAAATAAAGGTCTTGTTCAACTTGCGATACAAGTTTACAAACATCTAACATTATTCACTTCCTACTTAAAAAAGGTTTTGCAAACCTTCCGAGGTATACACATTAATTATCCTTTAATACTTTAATTTTATATTTAAAAGGATCTTCCCAATTCTGGTCCGGCTAATTATGTTTACGAGGAAAAACCAGGAGGTTAAATTATGGGGATGCCGTAGAGATTTACAACATTATAATGTACTTATCCGCTTTTAAAACGAAAGGGTTTCGTCATTTGGAAATATGATTCAGTAATTAGCATACCGGTAGTCAGTATTTACTTTTGTAACCAATGTTCTGACTTATAAGTTACAAATTACATTGTTAAGATGTAATGAGAGATAAAGAATATTAGGTCTATTCAAATAACTTAAAGGATAACTCTCAAAGATGCAACTTCTTCTAAATTGTATTTTTGACTGCGAGAGAGGCACATTTTAGTACTAAGAGGTCCACTGTAAGAACAGATAGATACACGATTATTTTGTTTTATTTTGCTGTGATTTATCAATAAAATATTTAATTAAATAATAGATAAAGTCAGTATGTTTATCAACGATGTGGTTATCAGATGACCATGTATGATATATGTGAATGTATCAATATTATATATTTTAGTATTTAAAGTTACTAATTTGACTTCCCTACCCTCCAGACTATGTATGCGATGTCCTCGATACAACTCAAAGCCAATACTTAATACAGCCTAGCCGTGACATGACAAAGTTCATTGACTCTATTGACTGAGGCTTTAATTAAACTCATTTGTAAACAGTGTCTTAATGAAGCAACTTAGTGATCTGTTACTAAAATTTCGTGTTACAGACACCAGTCCCACATAAAGTAAATTACTGTTGTAATCAAGTAATACTTCTGTATAGGCCTTGGAGTACGTGCTTTTTTAGTTACCTATTAACTCTGTTTCTGAAAACAGCTGCTCTAAAATCCGCAGAAAAGTAAAATATCTTCATTGTTTGAATTCATAATTAATTGAATAAATTCAAGAAATATCAATACAAGTACAAAATATCTGCGATTGCTGTATTTTAATGTACAATATTCTTGGACCTAAATGGTTGTTTTGATTGCAATGTGTTATAAAAAATTAATGTGTAAGTAGTATTCAACGAAAGAGCTACTCTGTTACTTTCAGCTACTCTTTGCCCAGTCTTCTCAAGCGCCTGGCAAAAACACATCGATTTAAATTTATTAATCCCAAGCAAACATTTACCCATCTTATTTGATCGGGACTTCTTCATCTCGAAAGGGGAAGCCCCCTTATCCCCTCTACCTTGTTTAAAGAAGGTAACAGGTAATACGAAGGATAGTGGCGGACCGTGTACAGAGAATTAATGCAGACACGGTTGCCTATTTTCCTGACGTATAAAGTTACCACTTACTTCGGTTTGAGTTTCATGCTGGGCTAGAAAATAGGCGTCGGAAATCCGTAACAGAAAATAATACAGACACTGTAACATTTAAGATAGAAAAATAAATAAGATCACGCAGATAAGCGATTCAAGAAAGTAAACACTGCGTAAGCACATTTGTCACAGAATTTCAGTTCAGGCAGAATAAGCAGTTTTACATTTTAATCAAAAAAAGAAAAGCAGTAACACAAATTTTGCCACAGCTCTCAGCAGCTCCGCCCCGGCTCTGCAGCACGAAAATGGTTTTTGCTCCAGTAAAGTCTATACTTTTACGTGCTGCTATTTGATGGTCGATGACGATAATTATACTAGTAAACTCAACATTGTTTCTTTTAAAATCAGAAATTAAAGGCAAACTAAAACATCATATAATTTTTTTTGCATTATTTTATTAACCGCTATTGTTGAATTAATTTGTTGGTTTTAGAAAACAGAAATTCTTTTTAGACTACTTCCTTAAAAATATTTTTAAACCTACTTTTTGTTACAATAGCTATACTTGTGGCCTTAAAAATATTCCAGAAAGCTGATACTTTATTATAAACTCAATTCTAAGGATGTTTTTGTACAATACATTTAAACGATATGTGGAAACATAGCGCCCGATATCAACGGTTTTATTTCACCAACTTCATCGTCTTGTCATAATTTATAATGTGTAAAGAAGCTTCTTGGTAAGTGCTTTTAAACCCGTGGGATGTACTTAAGTTAGTGTTTATTTACATCAAAAACAATGGTTGGAAGTCATTTGGCAAAGATATTGATACTAACTTTTAAAATATCGTGCTTCATCATATTTTACGAGAGTTAACGAGTTTACAATAGGTATTAATACAGAATTAATATGACTAATGTTTGCACTAACTAGTCACAGGCTGACCAGAACAGCGGTACGCGCCTTCTGCTGTCAAGTCTGTGAGGTAAGGAAGCTCTTTAGTAGCACAACTTTAACTTTGATTAACTTCAATTTAATTTATTCAGGTTAAGACTCAATATATTAGCACCAAAAAAAGGACAATAAAACTTAAAAACATTGAAACATGAAAAGCAAACAGAACTCCCTTAACATCGATCAGTTAACAGGTGTGGCAGGTACTTAACAAGCAGTATTGCCTAATATTTACCTGGTATACTCGTATGTAAAATCTGATATCAAGTGGCATTTATTTAAAAAAATATATTGATAAAAGTTTATATAAAGGTGAATCGTAGATATTAAGTGAGTCTGAGAGGTGACAGATTTAGAATGCAAAGTGACACATTTAGTGAGTGCTTTAAGAGCCGACTAAAATACTAAAATTTTCCTTCTTCCTTCTTCACTTTGCTATCTCTGTATTTTTTTTTACACACTAATCTCTTACATTCATATATCATCGGCAGAATTGTCGACATCGGCACAGATTGCCATATCCAAAAAAAAAATACTAAAAGGAAGACTATTCAGGATATACTGTTTGATATACTGTTTCATTTACTTATAGGCTGTAAATAATTTGATCAAAACTATATTCCAAAATTCAAACTAGTTGTGGATTGCAAGAATACTAAATATACCTATTATCACTCCAACGTAGTGAAGAAGATCAAACTAGGGCAATGAAAAAAACTTGTTAAACATAAGTAATTCTATCACTGACCGACTGGATTGAGTAAGTAACAGCATTCTCTATTTCCCTATCGAACTTGCTGCTAATTAAATTCGTTTACGCTCCGACACTATATAACTTTTCCAAGCAAGATGGCTGACTGCAACTTACACAGAATAGTGACCTCAATTTGGATAAATAAGTCATTGTTTATTTCAGGCTCCATTTCATTTACTTTTGCTGAACAGGTATTAAAGGAAAATAGACAAATTACAGTAATAATATTACTTTGTGACAAATTTGTTTTGATATTACTTTACAATAATTTCTAGTAGCTATTAGATTATTTTAAAGGTATTTAAATGGAAATTTTCGATATTGAATATAAATACTATCTTTGAGAGTTAATATTACATTTCTATGCGAACTATTTATAACTTATAAGGATATCCCTCCAGAAAAAAATCACAATATTTTTGTCACTTAATAATAAGCAGAAAGTGGAAAACCAATAGATACAACAAAAGATGAGTTTTCTTTCAACCAACCATCGTAGATATACACGCCTCCAGTAAAATCAGATTCAATATATTTTGGCTTGAATGTGAAGCAATCTTCTTTGACATGGAAGAGCCATGCTTTTGTACATAGCTCAATTAAACTGATACTACGGGGACACGGCTAATCAGCCTTAAGCTGTTCTATCGTTTATTCTCGTCGAGTTCGGCAGTGCATTATATAACTCCTGGTTTGTATGTATCTATGGGTAGGAAAAACACTTCCTGTGGTGTATTGGCTGTAGTAAAAGGGCTGTGACGTCACTGTACGAACTATATTCAACGATGAGCATAACTTTGCGTATTTAACCAAGTTTGTAAGCACCAACAATTTCTGTAGGCATTTTCGCGGTATAAACGGCTTAGATAGTAATGGAGGGTTTTTGGCTTAAATAAAAGTTTTCAAGATAAATCCAAATACATTTGCCTTATCGCTTCACGTATCGGTCTTTAAATTGAGTTATGCATCACTTTCTTTGATTGATTCTTTTTGAAGGTGCAGGTTATACATTCACGATTTATGCTCATCATTTCACACGAATGACGTCCACTACTGAACATAGTCTTTCCCGTGGCTCACCGCATTAACCGGTCCTGTGCTTATTATTAAGTATTCATAATTATATTCATAATTATGAATCGATACATCATAAGGTTTATAATTGTGAGCACCCTATATGTACTTAGGTAACAAAAGTGGCAAAAAATATTGTAAGTTTAAATTAAAAAAAAACATATATTACGTCATTACCATTTTTAGTCACCAAAAACAGAATTTAAACGAACTTGTTCTAAAAAATATACTTACCTACACATTACTTGGTAGTATTTTATTCATTGTAATGTAAAAATAGGGTCTTGTCACGGTTTCCTTGATTCTCACAATGCCTATACAAAACATCTTCACCAGCGATTCCATTGTTCGTATTTTCCACGAGTTATTTTTTAAAACCACTCTGAACAACGTTGTAAACAGGTATCGATATTAAACACTGACTCGATACTCTCGATTATTTATCGTTGAGCGAACAATCGATTATAGGGATGATGGATTTATTCCCAAGGCTTGATTTTAGATAACCTACTTGGAGTTTCGTGCAAATGTCTTTTAAATTCTTATAGATCTTTTGACGTTTATTTTACGGTCAAAAAATTCAGATCAGGCGTTGCTTTATGACATGGAAATAAATGAAACTAGTGAAGCGTAAATATTTAAACTGGCTTGATAGTCGTTAACAATGATGCATGATGACTAATTTTGAAAAACTGTTCTATGATCTTCGGGACTATCTACTATTGTCTAAAACATTATGTCGGAAAATACTTCACATCCAAATATAATCACAAATATTAACAAAAAAAAACGACTTCAAGAACTGAACCAAATTGAAAAATGGGAAGTACCAGCTTTCAAATTTAAAAAAAATCGTCGTTATCAGTTTAGTGATTCTTCGCTACTGTCATCATGCCTATTCTTACTACAAAAGACTGGTTGAAGCAGTAAAGTAGTATTAGTCTGAATAAAATTTCCTATATAAATTTCCTGCGTTGAATACAACATTTTTTTCTGTTTTGAGGCAATTCTACTAGAATATATTCGTAATTATTAAAAAAATAAATAATTTTTCAGTAGCCTGGATGCCACAGTACAAGATTAGCTTCGTTTCGAATCAGACGTCCGTATCTACAATATATCAAGTTACAACAAAATAAATAAATATTTTTTTATCACATTATTAGAAAAAATATAATTTCTTATCGGTGTCCCTACACTCGCCAAACCCGTCCTGCGGGCGCTTTATATACTTATATTACGAGACTAATATTGTTAGAGCGATGACCTTATTACAAATTGTATTTTTTTTTAAATAATATAATTGTATAAAAGAAAGACGGGCAGAAAATAAACATCAATATTTTGTTTTCTTAAAAATTCTTCGTAAGTGCTAGTTATTATACTCTCTTAAAAATTACTCTTAACAAACACAACTCCCGCATTAGGAATATACATTCTTGTATCACGGGGATCTTTATAAACATACATGAAACGGACACAAAATACACCCAGACTTAGGACAATAATTTATGTATCACACAAAGTATTGTCCGATGTAGGATTTGAACCCACAACACTTGGCGCAATAGGAAGCGAAGTGGCGACCACTGAAACCACTTTTTTTTTGACGTGGTAGTATTCCTTTCCGCACTTCGCTCCCCCCCACCCCCGCGGGAACAGGGGGTTCACTTTGTGTGGGACTCCTGACTGACTCGCCAGACTACCCACTAAACCACCACGGTGTGCCACTCTGCGCCTGACACGGGAGAGATCCGGGAACCGCTTTCTTACGCCATCCGGACCCCTCCCAGAACCACTGAAACCACTAGGCCAACCGCGTAGTCAGTTATAATATATAATAATATTAATAAGCTGAAGAGTTTTGTTTGATTGAATGCGCTAATCTCAAAAATGTGTTGTTTTGAATTAAAAAATAGCTCAGTTATTAAGTAAGACTATATATATACTACTCGAAAAGGAGCAGAGTAACGATAAAAAGTGTTGCGAAAACGTCATTGAAATTATGCCTTTTGAGAGTTCCCATTGCGTGCGCGGCGTAAACTGTTAAAGTTTCAAAAAGCAATGTATAAAAGAATTTTTCTCCTATAAATGTTCTAAATAAAAGTTGGCGACAGTTTATGTCTCTTTTAAAATTCGTTTGCTATAAACTTTTCATTAGGAAACAATGTTTTTGTCGCTGTTACTGCATTACGCTACGACTAATAAGAAACAAAGACGAAGTTGCATGGGTCAGTTAGTCAATTTATAAACATTAACTTTATCGTTTTCTTATAGATGCTATTATATTATTACCAGTATAAAAAAATATATGGATGTACACAAGAGTATAAACATATACGTATATATATATATATATATATATATATATATATATATATATATATATATATATATATATATATATATATATATATATATATATATATATATATATATATATATATATATATATATATATATATATATATATATATATATATATATATATATATATATATATATATATATATATATATATATATATATATATATATANTATATATATATATATATATATATAAATAGCTAAAGCTAAGAAATGTTTTCGTTAAAAATTGCATAGTGAATGAGATAAACGGAAGAAAACCCTCCATTTTCGAAGACAGATTTACGATAAAAATTTCAACGTTCAAAAGTACATTATATACTAAACTAGTTAAGTTATACCTAGGTAATCCAGGTCTCGTATACAGGTCACAGATAGCTGCTTAAAGCCGTCTTAGACGAGTCTCAGAGGATGTTTAATAGACAATTCGCATTGTAGAACAGCGATTTAGCTACGGAGCTAAGACGTTGAAGGTGAAAAGGAATAGAGGTGAAATGTCTGGAAATGTTTAAATAGTACTAATTGTGGTGGTATAATTTGTACTGAGCTCACTTAGCCCTTCTAATCTAACGATACCAATTTTTCTTAGTTACTAAGCGTTTTCGTAGTAACCGATAATTTACCTACAGATTGCACTAATAGAAATTGATTGAACCGACATCAACTATTCAGTGTTTAGATTTTACTATTGCTCAAAATATTAAGGTCTGTTCTACGGTAGCTAAAACCGTTTGTAAATCCGATATTGATGTAGCCTATATAGCAGTGGGTTCTATCACTATAAGGTGTTTCTGTTCAATGTAGTGCCCTTTGTGCAAGGTGACAAATTAAGAAGTTAGTCTGTTCAGAGTTGACTTGACACGACAGTTAACCGAAAACGAGGACCTTGCGCCGCTCGCGCTCCGCTCTGCTTACGTATAATTGCTGTATCAACAACCCATAACGTCCCACTGCTGGGCTCGGGTCTCCTCTCAGGAGAGGGTTAAGGCCATACGTCCCCACGCTGGCCAAGTGCGGGTTGGGGACTGGCAAGACAACGTTGTGGCTACGTAATCTTACCGCCGGATGTTTTCAAGCCGCCCAGAGGCCTCCAACTAAGCTTCACGACTGTTATTCTATGATAACAACCGGGACCGACTTCTTAACGTGACCTCCGAATCACGGAGACGCTCATGATAACAAGCCGCTAGTGGTCACCCATCCAGGTACTGACCGCGCCGTCGTTGCTTACCCTCGGTGATTGTTTCTAAACACCGAGTGCAACTGGGCTATGAGCGCCTCATAATTGCTGACTTTGACAAAAATAAATTAAAAAAATAAATAAATAAATTTTTACACTCGTAGGTCACAGAGACTTACTTCTTAGAAATGTTTTTCCTCTTCTTCCTCCTAACCTTCAAAATTCCATAACTACGCTAAACATACATATATAGTAATCAAATATTGTTCACTAAGGAACCATAATATTATATCCATGGTGCTTCCCGATTTGAATAGAAGCAAAGTGGATTTGTTATACATATTTCCAACTCCTCCAGTTTTCTTCTGATTAATTTCGTTGCGGGTTCCAAGACAGTTTAAATTTCCTGGAACTCCCCGAATGTCATAACTCGATTGTTGATCACTGCTGTTGATCATGGTGTACAATAGTTACTGTGGTGGGCCTGTGGGCGAGATTAGTCCCATTAAGTCAGATTACAATAAAGCCAAATGGAACGGACCTAACGAACAATATGATGCTGTTGATTTCTTAAGTGTGTTTGACAACCAGCAGCATCACATGCATCTATGTGCGTGTTGTGTTACCAGGAGCAGAAAAAAGTCCGTTTTATTATTAATGTTAAAACTGTAAAATACTGGGTGTCTTAATATTAAAAACATCATTATATTATAATATGTATTCTATTATACCTAGATAATAATAATAAATCAAAATTCTTAGCTCATTCACTTTGCACTGTTTTTGTATAATATTGCTGAATAGCAGCTGTACATATATAATAGAGGTTCGCTAATCAGTAATTTCACAATTAAAGGGAGAAAATAGGTATCACAGGTGAATTTCGGTTGAGGTTTTGTGTTCCGGCACCACCATATAATTAAATTATAAAAGCAATTAAATAATCTATATTTAACTGTGAAAAGATATCAAATCTTCTTTTGTTCTTTTAGGGAACTACTTTCACAATGTTTAAAAACGCAAGACGGCATTTGGGACATAAAATAAAATTTAATCAGTAGTGACGTTCAAACAGAATGGCAGTCTAACAAATACAACCGCGAGATTATTTTCGCTTTCTGATTTGTATTTACTTTGGTAGCTTCATTTTCATGTTGTGTACGGTCTATCTGGTTTTTCTTTTGTAATCTTTTATATCAATTGTATTGTACCCATAATACAAACTGCTTAGTTTGGGACTATATGGTGTTGTGTGTTTACGTCCAAAATATTTATTTAGTTTATTTAGCTTCAGAATGGGGTTTACATAGTATTTGTTCAGCTCTATTTTAGAAGGAAGAAAATACATAGCGCTAGTTTACTATTCTATTTTTAAAAACAGTTTAGAATGTTGATTGATTGATTGGTTGATGATTGATTGCATAACACAAAAATATAGCGTTATCTACAGAAGATACATCGAACATAGAGTGTCTGTCTCACGACTAATCTACTAATCTTGCACTGCGATAAAAAATTCTCGCACCGATTAGCTTATATACAACTTCCTAGCATCAACCTTTGGGCCGCAGTACTTATTTTAAGGCATACGAAAATATTTTAAAATTTAAAAAAACATAACAAGCATTATAAAAATTTCGAGCTACCCATCCCATTCATAGCTGTTGAACAAAAGGTGTCTAAAACCATTGTTGTCCACCGTTGAACGTTTGCCGGTATTAACATAACGTTTGCATATGCATACGGTGCGTTTGCGGGCTCACACCTTGTGAAATAGGTAGATAATTGTTCGTTTGTCGTGAAATGGGTCGGCTATGGACTGTGTTGTATGTTGGAATCGTTATATATTTAAGTCTGTATTATTTTGGACGAAACACTAGAACAAATTTTTGTTACAGTATTTAATATGATTTGTAATAACTTTACGGAGTTTTACTTGAAATAAAACTTATTTCAACCCGTCTGCAGTGTGGTATAGTTGGTCAAATCGTCTATTGCAAAGAGTAGTCTATATCTAGAATTCAAATATAACAAGAAATCAAACGCTCTCTTTACTAATTAGGTATTACAGTTACTTGATGAAATTGGCTGTCAGCAAATGAATGCGAACTACTCAAAACATGGATAGTTGACGCTCTTTGGGAAAGCCAAGCCTCCACAAGAGGACATGCAAGGCCTCTTCCTTCGTTCAGCAGCTTACAATAGGTTCGTGATGTATATCCTTATATTCGTTTGGCGTAATTTTGTGGATTCATTTTTTTTAAAGTCAATTCCAGCCAAGTGAATTCCATCTATACATGTCGGCTACCGCACATAAAAATAGGAAAAATGATAAACGATTTGTGCGAACAGATTCGTGTGAAACAACCACCAAACCAATTTAATTTTTAAAACTATTTTTTTTTATAAATTTCCCTAACCCCTTTGGTGATTTTTATGAAACGTTGGAAAATAGTCTTTGTGCTTCCAATAATATCTTATTAAAATATAAGCTTCAATATTTCGTATTAAAAAAGAGACTAAACATTATTTCCTGGTTTTTCAACCTTTTTGTAACGCTTCACGAGCTTCGGTGATATGTATAAAGAAACGGAGGATTCGTATTTTATTATAAATGAAAAATTAGATTCACTTTGTGGATCTTACGTGAAACCGTTCTTCTGATTCGGGTCTCAAGTTATTAAACTTTATTTCCAAAAGATCTAAAATAGTAATTTGTGCAAAATTCTTACGAAATCACATGGTCTGGTTTATAATAGGAGCTACTGTCTCCTGCATCGCCGGTGACTTGTCAACAAAGAACTGAAATAAATTTTGCCGACAGCATAAAAATTAAGTAGCAGTTAAAAATCATGATGGAAGGTATCTTAAATGTGTAATGTTTTGTACGAAATCACAACTGCGTTTATCATTCTGTTCGCGCCGCTCTCTTTCACCAGACTCGTGACACACGTGGTTTTTATTGCTTCTGAATCAAAAATTATAACCAATGTGTATATATATAGTATATGTAATAGTGAACAATATATATTTACATCTACTAGTAAAAGTCCCGCCACAATCGGTCCAACCATTTCAGGAATTACCTGAAGCACAGAGATAAAAGTTTTATGTGTGGATTTTTTGATGTAAATAACCTGAATACCACACCATATGAATTTGGTGATAAACTGTAAAAACAAAAATTACAAACAAATACTTCAATTTTGTTCATTTAAATAGATTGAATTAAGATTATATTTACGCGTACAGTTACTAATCGACTATAGTTTAATTAAGAGGTTATAAATTAGGTGCTTACCTCAAAAACCCTTACAAAGACTCGCTTCCTTTGGGATTTTCGGCTTGTAAAATTATAATAAAATTAATTTACCCGGATTGGGTTCCAACACGTTTAATAATAACTAGCATGTGCCGTTCCGGAACCCTTTCATGAATAATAATAATAATAATGATACGGATTGATAGCCAAGAGCCTCGACCAACACCTCTAGAGGCTCACGTTAGATGGCTGGATGAAGGGTCTGATGCAGAAGGCAGTCCTTAACACGGCTCGTATTGTAAAGAGGTTCCTTTTTTTAGAGCCCTAACCACCGGTTTCTTGGTCCCTGTACTCGAAGTCGGTGGTCTACTATTTTTAATATTTTTAAATGTATTTGTTTTATATATATTTAAGAATTTAAATAATATGATAATATGATTTTAATAAAGAGAATAATAATGATAAACATATACACGGCAGTCTGGTTCCAAATTGAGAGGGACTAAAATAAAAGGCTATAAGACAAGTAACAATACATACACATAAAAAGCAATAAATATGATAATAATTTCAAAGTTGAGTGTGATATTAGTATCACATGGGTATTTTAATACCTAATTGTATGCGGTTGTATACAAGAATTTGCCTACAGCCCAATTATGAATCCTCTATAAAGTAACACTTTTTTGCAATACTAATATCGAATATTATAAAATAGAACTACAGCAACAAAATGTCGAATAAAAGTTCTTTTTTTAAATACGGCCCTGTGGTAGTGAAAGGCACGTGCCTGACCATATTCTTTTTTTTAAGCATAAGTTGCCTTATGAAAAGTGCAACACTGTAACACTCGTTTGAATGATATTGTGGTTACTATGACACAGGAGATTTTAATGTTGGCAATAAGTGAGCCGTTTCAGAAACTTTTATAAAGGAGTTATAGCGTGGGCTTATAATAAACAAACATGCATACAACATGATAAGTAATACCCAGTCACAATGTTTTTAAATGAAAATCAAACTCATAGCTCTGGTTTGGCAGTTAATGACACTAACGAATAAAAGAGACGATGATCCCTGAGTTTGTTTCGTTTAGTCCCTTATCAGGTTTAGTCCAGTTAGGAAAGGCCGAAATTAATCTTCAAAAGTTCAGAAAAAGTTTTTCCTTCGTGTCCTTTTTTATCGTGGCGTTTTTGTGATGATTTCGATAAAATAATCTTGAGCTAGACTTCTGAGTGAACTAATGAATTACAAACTTATAATTGTAAGTCTCGTATTTCATATTTTAAAATAAAAAATATAGGTTGTAAGTATCTTAATTAATAAGCTTAAAATTCAATTTATATTAAATAATTAAATTTATATTCATTGATTTAAGCAAAAAATATTGTTATGCGTTAGGGTTCGATATTCAAATAACTGTCCTTGACTCCGAAATCCCTAGGTTAATCACTGATATCACTTCAATATTTCTCGTACTATACCTTAAGACTGAACTGCCCTGCTGTCGAGGAAGCACCTTTTTACATTCATGCCCTAGCAATTTCAAACTTCTAGTCGATTCTGAGATGATGTAACACCGGAAGGAACATCCATTGAAAATGACATTTCCGCAAAATATAAACAAGCCAGACTCTCGTCAATCCATATTCGATTTTATGCGTATCGATGTAAAGTTCGTTATTTTGTGCCTCAAGAAATCATGAGAACTTTCTGACATCTAGCTTCGCCTCAAAAATTGTGTTACTATATTCTTTATTCGTGACAATATTCAATATTTAATAATTGTTTTATTTGTTTTTAACTAAAACTAGTTAATAGCATCAATTATTTCGTTTATAGTTGGATATTTATTATCTGGATCTCAGCAGCTGTTCCAACGATTTTCATGAAATTTTGCATGCAAAGGGTTTCGGGGCTCGATAAATCGAATCAGTTAGAATTTTTTAGAAAGTTAAACAAAATAAACATACCGAGCAAGGCTCTATATCATCCAGGTACTTTAGTAAGCAGTTGCAAATAAGGTAAACTACACTTTTTGGAAAAAAAAAATTGTGTCAGGATATACCAGTACCAGGGGCTTGAGTGTCAGATTACTAATTCCTACTATATTTTTACGGGCAGTTGTAATTGTATAGTTGTAAGTAAATGTGTATGTAAATTTATGTCCAGCACCTCATTTAATACATTCATTTTAAGAACATTCGCGTTCGCTCGTTTCGCTTGAGGCATTTGGCAGCGAGAATCTATTGCCACGTAAAATATTTAGCGTCAAATAAATTTCAAAGCACTCTAATACTTGTTTGCGCGGTCGGTGTTTGGCATTTACCATAAATGTGACCATGTGCGGCTACAAATCGTTGGCGGTTTTGGCATAGTTCAACCGTTCATAATGTCGTACTTCTGAAATTAATGCTCGTAACCTAAATCTTTATTGCCCCTTCTAAGTTTAGAATGTTTCTTTTGGTTTCGACCACGATGAAAATGATCATGATAGATTATTTAATAATATAAATAAAGAATTTTTTTCTTACATGCTATTCAGACCTCTAACGATGGGCTTAAACTAAACAAACAAGGAGCTAGACCAAGGAAAAGAGTTTTCTTTCTTAATCTTTTAGGCCGTGTTTTCGAAGTAAGCGGAGAGCGGAGCAGCAGTGGGCGCGGAGTGGGAAGCGGAGCGGACCGTTTTCGGGCTAGGCAGCGGGCGCTAGAGCGGTTTAGTGGTGTGTTATAAGAAGAAATGGTTCGTTAAATATTGCTGGATACGGATGACAGACTACACAAAAAATTATAACTGAATTCTAATGAATAGTGGAAACGATCAACGTTCGATAATATTTTAATTAATTAGTAAGTTATATATGCTTATGTAATAGCGTCATAAATAAGTATTTTAAATTTATTTTTCTAAAATCGTACAATCCAAGCTTTTTAATCTTTAAAAAACGTTGATTAGTCGTGATTGAAAAACGATAATTCACTATAATTGACAAATTGACATTCACTATGGAGATCACAGAAAGCACAATAAAAAAGCAATAACTAAGCAAACAAAATTACAAGTCATAAAAGTAGCAATAAATAAATAATATATAACCTATTAATAATTAAATAAACTTGAAAAAATCACAACATTAACAAAATTAAAAAATATTAATCACAGACTAGAATTGTCACGAATCTCCAACTATTCGCGCGCTCTAATGCCAATTCCGTCAAACGAGCGAGCATTCTTAAAATATTGTATAGAGTCTTTTAGAACGCAGACAGCACAACAAAAGAATGGTCTATGTCTGTTTACACTAAAAGAATTTAATATTTTAAAATGAATATCCGCTCGTCTGATGTAAATCGGCTCTTTGTCTGGGTCTCAGACACTCTATTTAGCCTCTAATTAGTCCTGTTTAGTTTATATATTTTTATGTTAAGAAAAAAATAACATTTGAAAACACAAACCTGATATTTAAGGTCAATGCGTTATTTTATAAAGGTTTGGTAAAGATGATGGTTGGAAAATACCGGCGACAATTGATTTTACAGGTTGATTTTGGAAAGTGAAAAATTTCATTCAAAGTCATAGTAGTGAAGTGAATGCTCTTAAATTTACGAATAGAAGTTAAGACGGTAGCATCGGCCTATAAATAAAATTTACATGCAATTAAATCAGGCATAGGAAAAATAAACTTAAACTTCCATGAAATAAATTGAATGCATTCAAACACTAAAAACTACGTTACAGCTTTTGGTCCTCTAACCAATAAAAAGATATTTAGTGCCTATTCTGACTTACATAGCGCTGTTACTGCATGCGCAAAGTGCACTTTTAACGGATTTTTTAAAGAACTATTTTCAATTGCATATTTTTGTTTTCAAGTCTTTATTCCGACTTTAATAGAAGAAAGAAAAATAATTTATTTTAACGACATTGCAACACAACAAATTACGCTTACGGATAACGTCGAACATAAGTAAGTCCGCAGAAAAAGGCATGCAATTAGTAATGAGCTACTGAAAGCCTCTACAAAGAGGTTTGTACAGCCATGCTTTAAATGTGTACAAATGGGATAGCTTGATGCTTAACAGCACTTAGATAAGTTATTTTTTTTGAAGAGGTTATTATTAAGGAAAATAAATGTGTTTTCTGAAGCTTTTATTTGATAGAAAGTTAAACTTTTAATATATCAATATACAAACCTTATGCCTTACTCAAGTTAGGTACGTAGCCATCTGTCGCCCTAACAGAAGCAGGCTCGTGTGGGGGTGCGCACACTTCGCAGCTCTTGCGCTCCACCTCTTGGAGCAGCAGCGGAAACATCGGGGCTTCCACACAGGAGGGGGCCATCTAGAAACCGTAGGTGGCCCGAGGTACGTTGGGGTTCCAGGGTTTTTTTTCCTAGGGTGTACGTGTTTCCCCGCTCCTAGTACCCGCGATGGAATGCGTTTTTAGTCGGTTCGAGTCCGACATGCCACCAGGAGGTGATATCCGAGGGGATTTCCGTACGGGAAAAAAAAGTTATAATAGGTTTCTTCCAAACTATTATTACAATTTAGATATTAACTCTGTCTGTTATGCTTTTACATCTAAACCGCAGAACCGATTTCCGTTAAATTTGGTTTTGAGATACTTTGACTTTTGAGGGAGGACATAGGCTACTAGGCTAGGCGACATACACGCGAGCGGAGCCGAAATCAATAGCTAATGAATCATTTTTTTCAGTATAAAAAGTAATCAGAGATTCTGAACAGTTTTTTTTTATTATAAGAATTACTTTGTGATGCTATATAGGACAAACAAGCGGATGGGTTAATTAATAATTAGTGGCTACCGATCATGGACAACTGTAATTCAATAATTAGAATGCGTTGTCGACCTTCTATTTTACTTGTTTTTTGCGCTACAGTATGCTTCTTCACACAAAATTACGAAATAATTGCCTACCATATTTTTTATGCGCCCGTATTATCACTCTGATCAAGTCAGCTCAATTAAGAAAAAGCGTGGTTTTCATATTTGTGACACCGTCGTCCCCTATTATGTACTTGTGGCGACATCGAGCCATGGCGAGGATACGTCGAACTAAGGAGTAACTAAGGAAACTAAGAAATTACCAATCCTGAATCGCGCGATATAAGTTCTCGCGCCGATTAACATATATACAACAACCCAACATCAACCGTTGGGCAGTGGTCCGCCAGGCATGATCACCTCGCCTGGTTGGAGGATCCTCCCTTTATATTGGAGGGACATGACACCCGTTCCTCCACATACTCCTAAACACGTGTATGAGATATTCCATGGTGAAAGATTATTCAATACTTAAAGAATGAAGGTAAGGAAATAGAAAAACATTTATAATAATTTCAAATGAACTTTATTTTGTATCGATTTGACGATAATCCTGATTATCATCGGGTGGTAAATTATTATTTCTTAGTTCCCTAAGTTCCTTTTGGCTTCGTCGCTCTACAACCTTAAAAATTATCACTGGTCCAAATCACCGAAT
>PKRV01003214.1:14131-59500 GCA_003709505.1 Hyphantria cunea | reverse complement strand
TTTTTTTTATGAAATGATGGGCCAACGAGCAGACATATAACCTGATGGTACGCGGTTACCGCCGCCCATGGACAC
Organism: Hyphantria cunea; assembly: GCA_003709505.1. Lineage (NCBI taxonomy): Eukaryota > Metazoa > Arthropoda > Insecta > Lepidoptera > Erebidae > Hyphantria > Hyphantria cunea. The sequence goes on along the minus strand of PKRV01003214.1, from coordinate 59,425 downwards.
CCGCAACACCAGAGGCGTCACAAGTGTGTTGCCGGCCTTTGGTGTATGAGCCCTCGCTATCACTCGGTGGAACTCAGCGCAAGCGCTATTTATCACCGGTTTTCTGTGAGACCCTGGTATCACTCCGTTCGAGTCGGCCAATTCATGTCGAAGCATGGCTCTCCCACCGTAATCTTTGCAACACTTGACCAAAAAGTTTAAGAAGGAATACATTATCATTTAGGAGTAAAGAGACAAAATTTTATTTAAATTTCGGTTTAAAACCACTTCTTTTAATTATCTTTTTATGTTTTTAAAGGTTACCTCTTGTTGAAATGTTACCAATAGATAAATTTGCTTGAATTAAATTTGTGTAAAGGATTAATTCATTTTTGTGACTTTTGCTTTAAAATGTATTTAGAAGTGGAAAAACTTCAGCATTAATTAACAGTTAAGTTATTTATACATATCAAAAATGTACGTCTTAAAAACCCAAAAAGATATAAACTGATTGAACTCGAATTAAGCATAACACACAACACATTCCGAAAACGGCCTTTATCCATTTTTTAATAACAACATTATTAAATATACAAAGTCCTAAACCTTCTGCTGCGGTTGTATGTTTGGTTTGATTAGAATAAATTCTACTTCGCTTGCAAGTGGAACATCGACAATGAAGAATTTTGAAGCTTTGAAATACATGACACAAAAAACTTTTAGGGTATCACACTAGCCTAAGGCTTGTCTATGATAGCACTTTTATCAGAACGGGTCGGTAAAAGGGGATCAGAAAAAATTATCGCCTTTGCAGGTAGCGATGAATGACGGGTTCTAGTTCCGCTTGTATGCAAAATTAGTTTTGTATTCGAACTACGAATACTAACTTTATCGGTTTTTGTTCATTTCTTGTATTTCACGTTTACGCTGAAAAAGCGTGACTGTTTAGGATGTGCGAAAATGTATATTCTTATCAAATAACTTAAAAGAAAAGGAAGTGTTCTCGTAAAAAAAGAATTATTTAATCTCAGAGCTCCGTCATTTAATTATAGTTACCGATTTGGGAAAATTATATCTTGAGAGTTAGATGTATACTTTTATTTTTGTCTATTATATACATAATACTCTAACAGGTTGTTTCCCACGATGAACTCCCAAAGTATCGAACCGATTTTGACGTATGGTTATGTATGATTGAAAAGAAACATACAAAAAGTTGTAAGGACCAGCTAGTTTTAAATGATTACAAGTATTATTTATTACAAGGTAATTCGGTTTAGCTATTGAAATAATCATCATTGAGTCTAATTTTTTTTTGAGTTTCAAAGTTTATGAAAATATTACATATAAACGTTTATCTATTCTATATATGATATATATATATGATATAGTGCTTTTTCTAACACAACATTTAAGAATAACAAACACTAAGCAATTACTCAGTAAACTATTCCAACACACTTGTTTTGATATAAATGTATCGAATATATATTTATTATCTGTTGCCTATCTGATTACTGGGCATAAAAGGATCGAGGAATATTATCTTTTATACTAATATTCAGAACGAGATTTATTATAGAGTTTGATTGTGGTAAACTTATTGAGTCTGATATAATACAATCATATTTATGTACAAGTCGGCAGAGGTGTATTTGACGCCCATATTCAGATAAATATAATTTTATTCCCACGTCCTTTTGTAATAAGAAACACGTGTATTCTTAATCGGCATTGGTGGACACCTGTATTGAGAGGTAAGTTGAGTAAGACCGGCAAGGCAATAGCAGGAAATAGGTATTGATAAAAATAGTAGCTTAGAACACCCAAATTTTGCTTAATATCCTTAATGTATGTAATATATTTATATTTAAAGAAGATAGTGAGTAACTGATTGATTTACAAGCAGATACGGCCCCTGTATTCTGACTGTAGGCTAACGCGTTCACTGTTACTGTGGTATTAACGCATCTAAACCAAATGCAAGTTATTGGAATAGAATAATAATAATGAGAGTTATTAGATATACTAATAATAATATATTTATTTGCTTTAAACATGGTATACATTGGTGTTAAATTTTATGATTTTTAGAGAAATATATGCTCTAAAAATTATGATATTTATATGTTTCTCTAATTTAAAGCAGCATGCAAAATTTTCAGGTAGTTTATTGAAGGAACGCCGTTATACTATAAAAGCTATTATCTAATAGCCACGCATTTAAGTTGACCTTCAATTTCATGTTTTTATGTGGTGTTTTTATTATGATATATTGTTTTTATTGAAATATTCTAAACGAAGCATAGCTTGTAATATATTTTTCAATTCAAGTACATAGCTTTAAACACATGTAAATCTAAAATATATATATAAAATAAATGTTTGCCTGTATGTCATTTATAGAATCGTAAGCACTGCATTCGATAATGTCATAATCAAATGCATGGTTTGCAAAGTGTTGTGTATAAGCCCGTAAAGGTTTTTAAGTTGTTACGACCAGCTTTGCCCCGCGGCGTTGCCTGTGGTTGTTGTTTTACAGCGGGTAATACCGCGGAGCTCAGCTAGTTATATTATAAATACGAAAGTTACTCTGTATGTCTGTCCTGAATTTACGGCCAAACCACTGCACCGATTTTAATCAAATTTGGCATTAAGGTACTTTCATCCTTGTGGAAGGATATAGGCTACTTTTTGCTGAGATAACTGATAAACACGCGGGCGGAGCAACGCGCAAGACCTAGTGTATATATATTTTAGTATTAACGACTAAAAACTATTTGAAAAGCAACTTGACAGAACTGGCAACCTTATTTTTTTCTCACTGTCACATTCGGACAAACAGTAAAATAAAATAAATAAATATTTTCGGACATCTAACACACAACGCCATCTAGTCCCAAACTAAGCGGAGCTTGTATTATGGGTACTAGACAACTGATATGAATACATAAATACTTCTTTTTTTTGTAAATACATACTATACATAAAAAACATCCAAACTCCGAAATAAATATTTGCAGATCTTACAAACACTTGGCCCGACCCAGGATTCGAACCCGAGACCTTATGGGCAGCAGTCGCGTAAGCTAGCACTGCGCCACCGAGGCAGTTAAATGAAAAATAAAATGATTACTAAATAAACTTAGATCTCAAGTAAAATTTTTAATGAAAAATATTAATTAATTAGAGCAGATTACGTAAAGAAATGTAACCAAATCCCTATCCGATCACGAAGAATTATGACCAAAGCTGTAATTCGCATAATAACGTAAAAAAATATCTTTGAGATAATTAATAATTTGTCATGACAAGTATCTTTGGTCAAAACGCTACAAGATATACCTATTCATCAAGTTATTATGATTCATTTTGTTCACGATTATACTCGCAACGACCTCCTTCCCAACCAAATTATTTTTCTGACGTCTACTAATAACAGGCTTAGGCTCCCTCGGTCTGTTTATTAAGCGTGATGTTTACTTGTTTTGATGTTGACGGTGGGATAATTACTGTGAAATCGGTGGTTTAGTTGATTTCTGTACAAAAATAAGTATTTTTTATTCCATAAATGTTGTCTCGACTTCTACATACAGCGCAAAAAAAATACCTACTATAACGCCATCCATCTAAGATACACCGAAATACGAAGTAACTAATCCAGTATCGCATTTTTATTTTTATTTTTTTAAAGACAGCTCCCGCACTAGGAATATACATTCCTGTGTCGCGGGGATCTTTACAAACATACACGAATCGGACACAATTTACACCCAGATTTAGAACAACAGTTTATGGATCACATAAAGTGTTGTCCCATGTAGGATTTGAGCCCACAACACTTGGCGCAGTAAGAAGTGGTGTGGCGACTACTGAAACCGCCAACCGTGTAGTCAATATTAAAAGTCTTTCGCCGATTAGCATATATACAACTTCGAAATATCAACCGTGGTGGTGGGTTTATTAGGTTTTATGGCACATGAAGCAGATGGATCACCTGTTGGTAAATAACTACCATCCTCATGGACATCCGCAATCAATAATGTAAATGCTGTGTCACTAAAAGACTTCCGCCACAAGATTCGAAAAAAAATTAATTGTAGTAGCTATAATTGTGGTAGTAGTGTAGTATAAAAGTTAGGCATTATTATCATAAAATTACACATCACAGCAGGACAGAGGTCTCTCTTCAGAGAAGAGGTTTCAAATGTCATTTGCTTTTGACTAAATTATATTCTCAAATAACCCCATAAAAAACCGTTTGATTGCCACGCTTCGGAATGCATGGGCCGGCTTGACCGGAGTGATGCCATGGCCTCATAGAAAACCGGTGTGAAAAAGCACCTGCTCTGTGTTTCAACTAGTCAGTGAGGATACCAGTGGCACATACCACAACTCCTCCTCCATCTTTCACGCCGTCCCCATCGTTCTCCCCATTCCTCTCCCCATCTCCGTCGTCCTCCCCATCCCCCAAAAGCGTGTGTCTATGGGCGGCAGTAATCGCTTACCATCAGGTGATACGTCTGCTCGTTTGCGCCCTATTCAATAAAAAAACATGTTCTGAAAACATCAATTAATATTCCAAAATAGCTTATCACCGGGATATTACTGTAGACTTTTATTTAGTCTCTGAATCCTTGAAAGAAAATAATGTTTACGTGACCTGGTTTCCTCATTGATGGCTAATAACAAAACAAATTTATGAAAATTACTTATTCCGGATTGAAATGAAATAATAAAAATAAGAAATGTGATGGCAACACGTTATGCATACAAATGGTTTTAATTTGTTTATCTGGAAGCGCTACTTTATTGTAGGACATTTATTTTAATTTAAGAAACCAAGTTATAAGTAAAACTATCATATTATTTTTATAATAAACGAGCCTGAAGTAAATTGATTTTACTGTACCTGATGGAAAACATAAACAGAACCTAAAAATAGTGGACACAATCCTCACTAACGAAATAGGACATTCAGGTTAGTCTTCTGTAAGAGGACCATCCCAGTCGAGCTGGCCCTTTCGAGCTGAAATCAGAATCGTTCTACTATCTAAAAAAAATAACCAAAGAGACAAACTTATAAAACAAAGCTCAGCTCAGAGAAAGCGATTTTTTGCCCAATCAAAAAACCTCTCAAACAAATTACGTATTAATGGCCAATGCAAATTATGCAAAAAAACTATATCTAATCCGTAGTATAAAAGGTATAAATGAACCAATCACAACTTTGACATAAATAGTATTCAGAGCACCTCGAATACTTAGCGAACTTGCTTTAAATTAAAACGTTATAGATAACTAAGCTAGCAATATTCCTTCCATCCTTAAAATTCAGGTACTAGATGAGTATAAACTGAATGGAAGTCAAAGGCCACCTGAAGTTTCAACTCCATTAATAACAAGTTGAAGTAGGAACGAAGCCTTAGCTCGCAAACAGGAACCACTTATAGCTATCATTAATCGAGGTTTTGTTCGATAGAAGTTTCAATTTCTAACTTAAATAATTGTTTCAAAAATAATTTATAGCATACCGATGGGACTAAAACCATTTCTTCAAATTTATCAAAGGTCGAGCAAGTCCAAATTAAATTTGCTAAAATTAGGTCTGATTTAGGAGGCCTTGGGGGTGATTTTTATTTGTAATTAGATTTTTCGATCCACTTTATACGCTGTTGTTTTTTAATCATTTTTGTTTCGTAGTTAAGTTGTTGATTTAAAAGCTTTTTTTCTAATTACATAGCTGGCTGGTATTCCATTTAGTCAAAACAATTGCTGTTTTCCTCCAAGATAAAGCTGGAAATATTCCTTTTGGGAGCATGTTTATCTTGGTTATAAAACATCTGTTGGCATAAGCGTATGTTCATCATTCTGTGAACTGAGAATGTATCATTCCAGTTAAATATTCTTGATACAATTGAGTATTCCAAGTTTCTAATTTACGATATTAATAATACAATCGCTCTATAGTACACCAAAAATATTTATTCTTAAGTTTTTCCTAATATACTTTTTTAGTTAAGAATGTGAGATATAAGTAGGATGTGTATTTATGGGAAAGTTCTTCTTAATTATACAATCGTGAAAATAAATTGAAACTATCAAAAACCATCATCGGTGTTTACAATCCAAGCAACAATTAGCTCCCACTCAAGCATTTTCAATTTCCTGATTGTAATATACTTGACATTTGAAACAGATTACATTGGATGTAAAATTATTTCTGTATTTAATATAAATATTTTTGAATAGCTACTCACCGTGGTGTTACAGTGTTATTGCACCTTTATATCAACAATTAAGAGAAACTCCATAGGGTACAGCTAGTCTAAAATAAAACTATTTTCCATTACAATAACTATTTTTGGAATGTATGCACTGTATGAAAAAAGTGCTCTGAAAGTTTGAGATTGACGAATCTTCTGCATTCCACAAAATTCTATGGCCAGTCATTTGTTATTTTTAGTCAGTTAAAACTGTACGCTTGTGGAATATATTGCCGTTGCATATAGGTAAGGAATGACAATAATAAATATTTTTGAGAACTATTGTTCAAGAAATTTATACGGTATAACTGAGTCAGTCAGGAATGAGGGTATCATATGACGATTTTTTCATTTCAATGATTGTAATTAGTATATATACATATAACATATTTGTAAGGTGCACATACACATATGTGTATATGTAAGAAATACACAAACATATTTGTAACGTATGTGTGGTAATTTAAATATTTTGTATATATGTGTGTGAGTATCAAGACATATGTGTATATATGTTCCCAATTATATTCATTAAAATATATACAATTCTTCAAAATTAACTACACCGTCAACTGCTATTGTCTCCTGATACATTTTGATCCATTCTTAGGTTGCGTGGAAGAGATTGCTTTTAGCAATAAGGCCGTCCTTTGCATATTGTATATTTGTAATTTTATATATTCTCTTGAAAATATGTAAAACAGTGTACAAATAAAGAGTTTAGATGTATCTATCTTTACATATATTATAAAAAGGAAGTTCTTCTTCATGCAACACCAACTAAATCATTTTTTTAAGACAACAAAATATACATTCTGTTCACTTCACTTCACAAATATACATATAACGGACACGAAGAACAGACTCGGGACAACAATTGGTTGATCACAAAAGTGTTGTCCCGTGTGGAATTTGAACCCATGACACTTGGCGCAGTAGAAAGTAGCGGGGCGACTGCTTAAACCACTAGGTCAAACGTTCAGTCGAACCCAACTATTTAACTAAACGTAAACTAAATCATTGGAGTGCTTTATTATCTGCATAAGTTGTGAGAGTTCTCTAGACCTATTCACTTAGAATGTTGTAAAGACATTTTTAGGAAATATTCAGCGTTTAATGTCTACTGTGCTAGTCTTAGCGAGTAATTTTGTTTTGGAGGTTAAAATTTAATTGAAGCATGACAGGATTTGTAACTTACATAATACGATGGACACTGATTGGAATTTTATTCCTTCTATCTATCCTAATATCTTAAAGCTGAACTGTTTGGTTGAACGTGTTAATGTCAGATTTAAATTGTACGGTTCTTTTGGTGTTGAATAGCCCGTTTATCAATGAAAAAGAAATGCTAACTAACATCACGTTTAGACTAATAGGTGAATCAATCAAAAGTGTGCAAAACTGTAAATCCTTGAATACTTTTCATTCAGTTTCAGTCCTTTTGAGAAACGCAAACTAATCTACGCGGTTCTGGTAGTCTTTAATAAATGCGAATAGCAATCATGAATATTTCTTTTAAAACCCATTAGCAGTATTTTTTGATACAAATAACTTATTCCTCCCAACAAAGAGTTATAACGAAATTAGATTGGCACTAAATATTTTATAATTCCATATTTAAATTATCAAACCCAAAACACATTTATCCTTTCGTTTTCTGTCCGTTCCCCAAGTAAATTTACCGGAGTTAATTTAAGAATCATTAGTTAAATGTACCTACTTCATTCTAGTTGAAGTTACAGCTTTGCTGACCCTTCTAATGGCATAATGTTGTTTTGGTCAACTTTCTTCAGAACTCAGAGTACACTTAGCTCACCATGCCAAACAAAAGATCCTTTGAGTAAGGTTCGAATAAGTAGAATTTTAAATTTGAATCAGAAATTCTTTAACAAAAATGTTATACAACTTTTAGGATTGCTAATTAAATTGTATATATTTCCTACAGATATATTATTTTAAGGTCCAACGTTCTAATAACATGATCAATTATTAAAAATCATGAATAAGTAATGCGCATTTCCTAAAGTATGTGAAATTAAAAGGAGTAATTTTGTTTTAAATTAATTAGAGAACTATAACCAAATAGGTTCACATAAAATATAAGATAAAGACTGTCACACTTCGGTAGATACATTGAAATAAGGGAAAACTGGGGCAAAAGCGACTGCTGTGCTTGGGGTCTTGGGTTCGGTTCCTGAGTCGGATCAAATGTTTGTAAGATCTGTAAATATTTTTTTCGGAGTATGAATGATCTTTATATCAAACTCTTCTTAGTTTGAAACTAGATGGCGTTGTGTGTGATACATCCGACATATTTGTTTATTAAAATCATTATCATCATCAGCCTTTCGCAGTTCACAGTTGAAGTGCAAAGCTTTCTCCACTTGTACGCCAGTTTACTGGATTCTCAATTTCTTGAATCGAGCTACTGCTATTGCTAGTCATATTCAGTGAGACAGAAGTAGATAAACCATCTTAGGAACGGTTGCATATCTTATTAAAATTCAACGTTAAGTGTAAAAAATTAAGGGAGACACAAACCAACTTAATATTTATATATAGATGTAATACATTTTAATTATTAATTTTTTAATTTGTACAAATTCACAAACATAACTTTTGTTAGACATAATTATAAATTATGGTATTTCGCTTGGTTCTGACACATCGTTATCCCGTAGATGAAAATGTTTTGAATTACATAACTTTTAAGTCGATTTAGTATATAAAATTACAACCGTCAATAGGTGTGAGTATTAAGATATTTTTTTCAAAATAAAACATATTATCATTCATTACAGTAGGAACACAATATTAGAAGCAAGTATACGAGGAGGCAAAATGTACGTAAATACATTTTTGTCGATAGTTGCGTACAAGTTTCTTTCCGGTGATTTATTTTTTGCTGTGCATTTCCACTGAAACGAAGATGAGCGGAGCGACTTTACGCATATAAGTGAAGCTTTATCGATACTACGCTGCAAATTGTCGTACTCTGCTTGCCATATACCCATGTTAGTATTATTAGCCTCGCCCAGTTAAACTTTTACACCGTGTCCATTCCATGCAATTTGATTTCATTCTTATTTCTACTTTGACCGTTTTCCATTAAACATGAGAATAAGCACATGTGGTACAGTTATGACAGCACCGAAACCATAGATTCATGGAAAATATTGTTTAGAAGTTTCAGGCAGTACCACATATTAAGCTTTTTGACATTACTTTTCACCGTGTGAGTGAAGTTTCCATTGAATCCAGTGAACGAAAATTCAAAGAGAAGAAAGGGGAAGACCTCGTACTCTTGATTTTGCGAGAAAATACTAAAAAAGTAATAATGTACTTGTAAGTTCTATCGTGACCCATCTGCTTGTTTGTCCTCTATGTCTCATAAAAAACAAATAACAGCAGTCACTTATAACATTTATCCTTTTTCTCGTGTCTTTCTCTACCCGCGTGTACATCGATTATCGCGTTAAATAGTAATCTGTCATTCCAATATGGTAAAGTTCCATTGAAATTAGTTTAGTATTTTTTGTGACTAATAAACATTCATAAATCATTATAACCTTTTGAAAATTATAATATTAAGTTGAATCTTGTTTGTCGTTTCAATCGTTTTAGCTCCTCTCTCGCTCTGATCAAGACACACCCTTATGGCAGTGCTGAAATTGTTCGGCGATGGATTCTATTTATTGGGAATTGTATGTGGCTCCAACAAAACCTGAATGAGGGCTGTATTAGAAATGCCGGAAAAAGCCTCAAGAGATATAACTTCGTTTTCGAAGTTGGCTTGATAATACTAGATAATATTTTTTAGTAAAAACTATAATACTTTTATTTTTGCATTATTTCAAACTTTATTTTGAACTACTACCATGCTTATTATTCATTATAATCACCAAAAAGATAAAATTATATCTGGTGTAAAAGTTGGTATAATATTGATATGGGGTTTTAGCAGCAGGCCAACTCAGTTCAGCTAAAATTCCAGGTGATGACGGGTGTCGAAAGTGGTGATGAGTATGTTTGTGATTGTTGTGTAAAAAAAATAGCATTCAAAAAGTACTGGCACTTAGTCTGATTTGAAAAAAACCAGCCAAAGTGCGAGTCGAACTCGCGCACCGAGGTTTCCGTACAAACCTGTAGGTATAGGCAGGTAGGTATATTATATAATAATAATAAGGCTTTTATTCAGATCTCTTAATTAATTACAATGCGTTTCTCTTATATAATAATAACATCGGACTCTTAAACTAGATAAACTACTTAAACTAACATCTGTTGCTTGGTTATCTTTCCTAGATCTGTTTGCCAATCGACAAAGGCCTCCTCCAACATTTTCCATTCTTTCCTTTCCTGTGTCACTCTGTTCCACGTGACTCCAGCCACTTGTCTAATGTCGTCATCTCATCTGCATTAAGGGATGCTATGTATATTACTGGTTTTTGGTGCATTATAACCTTTCGTGTTGGAGGGTTGTGGTCTCTTTCCCCTACGAGGACCAGTCGGCTTGGGGAGTTTGCTGTTTTGTTGTTTCTTTGTTGGTTGCTTCTTTGATCGGTTTTGATTTCCGCTTTTTAGTTGCTATTGATTTCTTTTAGTATTGGGTGTCGGAAAGGAGTCAGATCTGGATCTCATTATATCAAAAGCATTAGTTCTGTTAGACTTAATTGTGTTTATACTGTGTTTATAGTTTGTTGCTTTTTTGGCTGGTTGTTATAGTTACAGGGTGAAACGGATATTTCTCTTTTCCTTTTCTCTTGACTGGTATTGTTCTTTTTAACTATTAGTTTATCATATTTCAAGTATGCCGTATTACCCTTTTTTCTCTCTTCAACCAACTTTGGTTGTAACTCTTTCCTTCTTTCCAACACTTCTTTCGAGTTGTCCTCATTAATATGGGTTGTTTTAAGATTCCTTTTGTTTTTAATAATTTCATTCTTCTTCCAGTTATTTATGAATGAACGCAATACCGGCCTTGGTTTATTGGTCACTCTTTTTTTGTTTCCCAAGCGGTGGATTTTGGTGACTTCGTACTGTTCTATGTTAATCTTTAAATCGTGATTAAAGATTTTCCTGAGGTTTTGCACACATCCGTATACTATAATATTGTTGCTTCTTTCAACTCTTTTTAGATACGTTATCTCTTTTTATAACTTTTCTACGTTCATCTTTAAGTTTTTATTTTCTTCCATAATGATTATTAATTTTTCATTCATCTTTGTAATCGAGTCTTTTAATTCAGCATTTTGGTATTACATCTCGACTTTCATTTTTTCAAATAATATTTTGAATTGACCTTCCATTGTATATGTTTTGAAATTTATCTACGTAAAAAGGAACGTGATGGTAGAAAATGGTAGAAATGATTTCTTTAACTGGCAACAATTTCAAGATGACAGATTTGGTGACGTATGTTTATTTTTGTGTACTCACATATATTTTTGTGTTTTCTAACCTTGAATCGTTGATCTTGTACTTCTAAATACTTGCTTGATACCAGTAATCACGCACCACCGATTATTTATAATAACTTCACAACAGTTATAATATTGTTCAAGACGGAGTCTATCCGCTGGAAATCGCGTTAACTATTTCGTTTTGGTTAATTTTTATCGGAGGACATCACTATGATGTTGACATTTCGAAAGCCGGAAAGGGAAAAACGAAGGTATATTATACGATATAACTAAAATGTTATACTTTTTACAATTCTTCCTTAATCTGTGCTATAAGACGTTGTTTCGTATCAAATTTCAAGATTCTGAGTTTACGGGAAATACCCAAAGAGTCGAAAATTGGCAGCATAAATGGCTGTATCTTTTGATTGCGTTGGTTTAAAAGTTTGACTTTTTACAGTTCCTTGGGACAGCAGATTTGAGTATTTAATATAAATTTCAACTTGATGCCTCCACGCGTTCTTGAGAAAATGAGTCTTGACAGACAGACATGCGGACTGTGGTGACTTACACTTACAGCGCAACAGAAATATAATACAGCGCCATCTACTGCAGATACACTGAACAACGGAGTAATGTAATAACATAAAGAAACTAACAATCCTGCATCGCGCATTAGCAATTCACAATATATATACACAATATCCTCACACAATATCCAATGTCGGAGGATCCTCCCTTTGTTGTTGTTCTGTGCAGGGACATCACACCTGTTCCTCCACAGAACAACAAAATGATCCTTTAAGGGTTCCGTTTTATCCTTTTAAGGTACGAAACCCTAAAAATGACTTCTAGCATTAATTTGGTTGCATATAAATAAGTAATAGTAATACCTTGAATTGCGTATTAACACATTCATTAATTACATTACACATATAATAATAATAATAATGAGACGTATCTAAATAGTCCGCCATAGTTGTCAACATACTGCATTGTTGCATTGTCTACATTCGAAATAAGTATGGTGACCACTAGTTTTGGGTTTTGCTCATGCTTTTTAACAGGCAGAGTGGTTACTTTGGCAGGCCAAGCATATATAAAAGACGCAGTAGTTAGAAAGCGTATTCCTTCATTGGCATAAGGATATATGAATTGTAAAAGAATTACAGTTATCAGGTCAGAGATAAAACTCAACAGAGCCGAACGATATTGTCGACGTTATTAAATTAGATCTCGTTAAAGCTACGCTCTATATTAACAAGATCAAATTATATGTCATCGACCCTTCGATAAAGGTTAGTTGCCAACAGAAAGCGGTCAGTCGTCTTTTAAAAAAAGACAACTCCGGCATTAGGAACATACCGGCATTAGGATAATACATCACGGGGGACTTAACAAAGGGAAGAGAAATGGACAGAGAGAACCTAGACTCAGAACATCAAGTGGATCAGACAGTGTTGTCCCAAAGCAGGATTTAAAACAACAACACTTGGCACAGCAGAAAAAGCGTAGTGACCGCTAAAACCACTATAACATGCATTCAAAGTCTTCGGTTTCGAACCCAAGTGGACCTAAATCGAGAGATCAAGAATTTTAATAAAACATACCATATGTATACACATGCAATGAATACCATTCATCCATACTCCATACAATTTATTCAATATTATAAAATCGAAAGTAGTCTGTCTATTACGCTTTCACGGCTAAACCACTGATGTCGTTTAGAAAAATTTGGGACTGGGCTTTGGAGAAGGACATAGGGTACTTTTTGTTGCGATAACATACATAAACGTAGGCGGAGCCGCGAGCAAAGGCTAGTTCCTTGGATACAAATTTCACATCATCAAAAGATCAGCAAAAAATTTTCTTACTTAAAACAATGTGATCTAAATTACATTATTTTTATTTCTACAAGACAATTAGAAGTAAGTTCTAATTTATTTGCAATATTTATACACATAGTTCATCAGCCAACAAAAATAAGATTTAAAATAGTTATTTTTACCAAATAAATAGATATAGCTTATTATAAAAGAAAACACAAACAGCCTATTAGAAGTAACAAGGCTTAAAACTCACCCAAACAACAAAAAAAAGCTAAAGTAGAAATACATTAGTCTTTAAAAAACATTTTACTCTTAAAATGTTTTTCAGATCATGCGAAAACTAACAAACGTTACTTACATCAATTGCTACTTAACTTAGGACTTCCAAATCTCAGAGGGCGCTCATCTTAAACCCACACGCTAGGCAGCAATGCCACGCATGACCGACGCGACTGGACGCCTAGATAAAGGGATTTGTGCCTAATGCCTTGTTGTCCGAGAATGAACCTTCTGAAAGGACCGGCTTGTATAGTCGACCGATGAGCCGACGATACTTTTACAGGACTTTTTATTAACAAACATTTATTTATTGTGACGTTAAGAGTCTATTTTGTTTGTTTTTTGGGTCAAGGATTTTTATTAAATAATATGTGGACTTTGGCTATGTTATTGATGATTTTATTACTAAAATGTTACAGCGATAGTTGGAATTTTCAATACGCCACTAAAATATTGTGATTTATTTATTAGCGCATGCATATATCATGATAATCGGATGAACAGTACGGTAGCTCATGAAACACGAACAACATTGATTTTATATTTGAAATATTCTGTTTGATATTTTTGGATCATAGAAGAAAATTTAAATTAATAACACTGTGATAGTACTGTGATACTAGTTGAAATGCAATGGCTACACGTACAGGTGACGAAAATTTCCTTTATAAAAAAGAGACGGACGACACTAATAAATAACTTGAATCATAAAGCGATAAATTAGTAAGAACATAACATTATTGCCTCGTAATACGAATTTTCTCTGGTCTAATTTCTCACATCTGGAAAATAAAAATCCATATTTTAAGTGAACGTAGTAAAAAAGGGTGATATCTGATTCAACGACGGTTTTGAGGAGTAAGACGAGGTTTAGGAATGGAACTTGATGTAGGATCACAGAGGAGGTCGGACCTTGTAAAGTTGGATCGTATCGAGTCTGTGCGGCTTGTTGTTATTTAGTTTTAGTTTGAGTTTATGAGTCTCAGTGTTCTATGGTACCTGGTAAGGTAATAAGTTTTAATATGTAATCGTATCCCGGTCTGAGTATCGAAGTGATTACTAGATGTAATCTTATAGTTTTATTGCTAAGCATTGCCATTGGTTTTATCGGTACCTTTGACTTGAGATGTATGATTAGGCTTCTTTATAAGGTCTGCAGGGAGGTGAAGCGAGGTGTGATCGAGTGAAGCTCGGCGACTATTCATCTCTTAATTCTGCTACACGATTATACCTCGAGGATCTGTCAATGTTGTGCTTTATACTGAGGTTGGCGTGTGACATGTACTTACGTGCTGGGAGTTTTAATGGTCTGATACGCGGAGTTTCTGTAGGCCGGTTAAGTCTTATTGCCGTTGCGTTGATAGGGGAAATTGCATTCGAGTTCCAAACCGGATATTGGAGCATTTTTTAATGCCACTCGATATTCAGTAATACCAGGCCTGGATAGCATATTGGCTAATGCACTTACTGCAAACGGTTATAGCGTTTGGTCGTGCAGTGCAGATCTCCTATGATAAAAGACCGTTAATTTACCTAAATCTTGGGTACACAAAGGCAGATAGCGTGATCAGAACAAACCAAATGCAATGTGTTTAATTTTCTATGATCCTTCCATTTGATCCGCATAAGGTTTTGATGCCAGTAGAGGAATTACGATTCTGGCGACAAATTCCACAAGTTAGCACAGAGGAGGGGTGCTATTCCAACCCTTTCGTGAGGGTTGCTGATGGTGTTAACGAAACCGCCTTGTTAGATAACCAAAGAATCAAGCAAAGGTCCTCCAAAGCATTATTTTTTGTATAAAGGTTAAAAACTTTAAAAAACCATCCATTATTCTAGCCAACTAGCCGCGGGGTAAAATAGGAAATAACCAAGCAGTTAATACAAAAAAACCACCCTGATTGCAGAAAACAATCGAATGGTGAAGAAAAAAGGTTCAACGCTGTTCAAAGAATGACCTACTTTGGTAGAAAGATGCTTTTAAATTACATTCCATTTCATTTTGGTGCATATGCGTCCTATCATTCAGATATTTTATTGCACTGCGGAGAAAGGTTTACAGAAAACTTCAATACATTACTTGCTTTTGTTCGAATATGATTGTAGGATCGAGATATATTACTTTTGATATTTATAACACTATATTATAATTATAGAATATAAATGATTCGCACATTAGAACATAATTACGATCCCCGTACACTTATAAAATAATGATAGCAAATAAATGAATTAAATGAAATTGATTTGCATTTAATCTTACATACAAGTCAACCTTCTCCCACTGCTTAACTATTAGAGTATTGGTATTTACATTCTAGAATTAAATTTATTTGCACTTATATCACTATTTTATTACATCAAAGGTCAAGAAGCATACCATAAGGCGAAACCGGTTAGGTGTGAAAAATAAATAAATGAAATAGTGAAATTATAATACCTTATTTACAGTATGACATATATTAAGTCTGTTTATGTATTTATGTATATGTATGTATATATGAGTAGTATGAGTAGATGTGTATTTATATATGAAGGTTGAATGTTTTGAATTTGGTGTAAAGAAGAATGTATTGCAAAAGTGCCATTCAAATGCCGTCAATCAAGAGAATAAATTAAATATTAGTATTTAATTTGCAATCGCTCAACTATTATTAAATCGAGTAATTCAGTTTGGGAAAAAGCAAAACATTCATATATATCATAAATGGCAGACACGCGCCTCTAAGGGTCATAAAGAGATAATAGAATAACTTTACTACGATTTTTGGTGTAAGTTGAATGGGTCAGTTCTTTCACAAAATGTTTTTATTTATGCTTAATCACCAGTCACCACATCAAAACAAAATGATATGAATGTGATGATCATACTGACATGTAATACAATAAATAAAAGTTTTGAATAATATTATATCTACATCACGATTTAACCTAATTGAACATTACCGAATCAATACACACATTTCAACAGTCTATAAACGTCCCATGCTCAATATAGGCATTTTCTTAGAAAGAAATGATAAATGAAATAACTAGTATCGTATAATAGGGAACGAGGTCACCAATGAAATGAGACAACATGAGGCGAAAAACGAAAATGTACGGTGCGAGGCACATGCTACAGAGATGATTGTATACGCCTTTTATGTAGCTGAAGGAATAAAGACTCCGTTTGATTTGATTGTTTATTGTAATATTGATAAAATAGTCGAAACATTAATTAAATACATTAAACAATGGCTTCTTAAACTCGTCGAAACCCCGTTGTTTTAAAGTTTCTTTCGAGTAACCGCAGGTTCGCTAATTAATCTATCTTCAAGATATTTTACTTAATTCAAAGTTGTATTCTTTAGTTAAGCCAAGAGTCTTGATGAAAGAAAAGGTAGAATTGTTCTTAGTTTTCAATTAGTTATTGTTATACGTACTCTTTTTGAACAGTGTTCATTTAAACTAGAAATTCGATCTAAATAATTACTAAATGAAATTAAAATTATAATTTACGTAGTAACATTGTGCAAATTTTAATTATCTTGAAAGTAACATAATAAAAGTATTTCTTATGTTACTTTTCAAGGATAAGCATTTGAAAAAGAAGTCAAATAACTTCATAATGACCAATGGGAATGGGA
Organism: Hyphantria cunea; assembly: GCA_003709505.1. Classification (NCBI taxonomy): domain Eukaryota; kingdom Metazoa; phylum Arthropoda; class Insecta; order Lepidoptera; family Erebidae; genus Hyphantria; species Hyphantria cunea. Next base: position 42,038 of record PKRV01003214.1, on the reverse strand, counting down.
GCATACAACAGGACATACATAGTATGCAGTCGGAGTCTAATTAGAAAAGGGAGTAATACTGCAATTGTATTATTAACAAAACCATATCCTTCCTATATACCCACATAACTGACTATTAGCATAGCATTCTTTAAATTTATGCCACAAAGCACCACAAATAGAAACTTTAATGAATTTACCGGTAGTTTTACATACAAAATCGGTAATCTTTCCGCCACAGTTTGCGCACTATACAGAGTGTAAACACTCTTTGCATTAAGTGAGACAATAGCCGACCAAACCTATTTTATTTTGTTACCCGCCTGTAGTTCATTTAAAACCGGATTAGAATGACCATGATGTATGAAATGTGCAACCGTGCTGGAAAATTAATGCTTTCTGGGATTTAGTGTTGGGTAAGTCATATAAAGCTTGGTCCTCTAGCGCTTGTGTCAAGAATTGTGCACACATATGTATGTGCTGTATGGCTTAGGATTGGGATATTAGACTAGACTGGAAAGGTCGACGTTTTTGGACAAAATTTATTATAGCACTTTATTTTAAGCTGGTGATGTGCTGTTTTGATGACTGTTTTAACAGTTTTGACGATGGTGAAGCCAAAAGTAAGAGTAATATTTTTAGTAGTCTATATATATTTGTTTGTACTGCCGTACCGTTTAAACTTCTGAGTTTAATCTTCAGTTTATGTGTGACGTGTTATTGGCGCCTTATTTAATCGTAATAATGGCCCAGGCGCCATAGGCCATATACATTTGATTAAAAGTTCAAACGTACCCGGATAAACTTTTTCTTGTTATTCAAATGTTGACGTATTACTAAAGTTACATACCATTCAGCATTCATAAAATATTTAATGCTGAATATTACAAAAAACAAGAAATGAATTATTTAAATTATAAAAAAAAACCAACTGCATCAATATGTTCCATATTTATTAAATGTAGGTTTTTTGTTAAATATTTTTTATATTGTTTTTTTTTTCAATTTTGATGTACCCAGTATCACTCTCACGACTAAGACGATGCGAAGATTTTTATGTGAGTGGTGTCAATAGATAACACCACTCATGGACACACACATGTGTCATAATCATAAACATAGCTTTTACGTAATGAAAGTGATATTATTCTCTACATTAAATACATCAAAGAGAATCTTGTTCTTCGTATGATACAGCAATCTATTTCATTAAATTATTTGCCGTCGACATCTAAATTAACATCAACGTTTCACGCTAGGCTTATTAGGATTAATTGTGTTACACACGCAAATAATCTGCTATGAAAGGTGTTGTACAAATCGTTTATAAAGAGAATATTTAAATTTTCTTGGAATCTTTTAGTAATTATATTGGGAGCTTTGTGCCTTTACTTTTTATTTACGTCCCTTTTTAATATAATAATAATTATTCTACTCAATTCTATAGATCCCTTGTGACAACAATAGACTTGACTATAAATTTTGATAAAAAAATATGAGTGTTTATGAGGTCATATAAATGTAATGTAGTTAGGGTGTTTTTTAGGATTTTTTTGTATAATAGGGGCTAGCGAGCAGATGTCTCGCCTGATGGTAAGCAATTGTCGCCGCCCATGAACACCCGAAACACCAGAGTCGTCAGTACGTTGCCGGTCTTTCGGGGATGGGGAGGGTTTGGGGTATTGGCTTCCGATATCCTCACTCACTCGATGATACACAGCGCAAACGCTGTTTAACGCCAGTTTTCCATGAAGCCGTGGTATCACTCTAGTCAAGCCGGCCTATTTGTGCCGAAGCGTGACTCTCCCACGCTAAAGTACTCCCAGTGGAGCTTATTCTTTGTTTTATAAAGTCAGCCAGTTATTAGTGACTTTTCTCATCAAATATGTCTCGTTGTTTTCTTAGCCGACGAGTTGTTTCAGTAGCGGTAAGCTTTCCTGTGAATTGATTTGAATGTTTTTGAAGGCGTGGTTTGTAACGGGAGACATGGCTGTTGATTACTTTTGTAATCCTAGAAATGCTTAGGATTTTGTGTATTTCTTTTACTTTAATAAAAGCACCGTTAACACAAAGACAGGTTTCTGTGTAACTAAACGATATAATAATTGAATTACTCTTTGGTAAGCATAATTAAATATTTGTTATAATGGAACTTGTGTTACATCTGCAAATTTTTGGTTGAGTGGTTTTCATGTATAGAAATAAATAAAATTGAATAAAAGCACGAAATATTATAATTATTAAACAATCTAGCTTTCCCTAGTTCCTGTTACTCTTTTTGCAAAATCATTTACGTGAAAAAAGCAAAACGAAAGATGTTTATTAAGTAATTCAATCTAAATAATAATATACTGTTTTCTTCAAGCAATGTTGGAGCACCTAGTGTTGATACACAAATACAGTTTACAGAGCGCATTACGCTATGAAATATTTTAAAATTAATTATGAAGTTGCTCCGAGAAAGACAGGTTGTTAACACTTTAATACAATGCCCTTTGTACATACTGCTGTATAACTTGTGTAGTTACTGTTTTTCTATACTTTGAATAATAACTTTCATAATTTAAACAACGAAGTGTTAACTTCTCAGTTGGAAATCTTTTTAGAAATAAATATATTGCGAATAAATTAAAAAGCCCGCTCTCAAAAGCCGGTTACAAGTAAACTTACAGCTGAAGCTAATAAAAAATGTAAAAAAGTGCCTTTATTTTCTGTGTTTAAAACAGATATTTATTTTTAGTTGAATATAGATGATAATAACTTAAAATGATATCTGATCAACTAGCATTATCGACATCCAGATCAAGTTGTCTTCTGACTTACACCTTCTCTAATTCCTGCGCTAGGCTGACGGTAATAAAAGCGTGGTAAAAATACAAGAATCTAATAATTTCAGACATTTCAAAATTTTCATTTGATTCCAAACTCATCAAATTATCTACTCTTATAACCAGACTGCTTATAAATAACATTCTAGATAGAAAAAGACGCATACATTGCATGTTTTTTACTAAATGAAACTCAAACTTACGGTCTCTAGCCTAGCAATCGTAGTCACAACCACTATACTAACAGACCTGTTCAAAATTCACCGAAAATTGTTGTCAAGTTCTCCAGAAATAAATATTTTCTTTAATTAGGTGGTTGAGCTGCGTGTAACGTCACGGGGTAAAGCTAGTATTAAAAAATAACCTTAGTTAGTTCTTATATCTTCAGCTATCTGTCAGTGAAAGTCCCATCAAAATCAGTTCAGTCGTTCCATAGAATAGGCCCAACAAACAGACAAACAAAAGTTGTAAAGCAATACATATTTTGATATATATACTGAGAACATATGGAAGTAGTAAAAAGCAGTTATTTTAATATTTAAAACATATACTCCAATATTATTTAATTGTATAAAGAAGTTGGCAACATCCAACCATAAAAAAACTATTTTACAATATTTAATTAGTATTTACATCACAAGTGTGCTCTTGATGGAAAGGAAACGTAAGTCACTTAATTAACTTTTTTTAACTTTGACGGCTACAAAACTATCTCGGTGTTTGTATTCACACCACGTACCAACTATCGGACTGAATTAGATTGAGTTCTATAGGCTACAGAAGAAAAAACGGGAAAAAAACACGGCCTATCTTTTATATCTGTACATCTAACCATCGCCATAGAGACAACTTGAAGGTAACAACAAATATTGGAGATTTATTCAGATATAATTTTGCCCACGATTATTGTTGTGAATCTTTTCTGAAAAAAGGAACCTAAGTTGCTATCTGCTTTATAAATCAGTTATCTGTCAGTGAAAGTCCCGTCGAAATCAGTTCAGCCATTCTATAGGGTAGCCGGAACAAAGACAGACATAAAAATATTGTACAAAACGTTAATTTGGTATAACATATGTACCGTGTATACATATATAAGAATTTAGTAAAACCTGTTATTTTAATATTCCAAACAGACACTCCTCTTTGATTTGAATGGAAGATGTATCATCCATTGCCCGTGTGGTGACGAAGGTTTTAGAGTACGTAGTTACGTAACCATATGTTACGTAAGAGGCGACATCAATAGTGTTTAATAATATACTGCTGGAAATAACTATTTAGTTTGGAGGTTATATAATGTAACAAGTAATCAAATATATAAATAGTTCTTAAGAATTTCTTGTAAGAAAAACCCATCAAGACCTTTGGCCCGACCCGAGAATCACATCCGCGACGTCTTAATCGAAAGTAACAAACGTTTATATTTGTAATTATCTAAACACTACATTCCATCGTCTAGATTTTTCCGACCTATTACTTTATCACAGACCTTTTTTTACGTCGGAAGCCCCCTCGGCCCTTATCCCACCGACTACTACCTCACGATGTGCCACTCTGCGTCTGAGACGGGAGGGATCCGGGAACCGCTTTCTTACGACATTCAGATCCTTCCCCAGGGCCTGCCCGCACTGAAGCGGGCTCCGTCTGCTGTTAAGACTCTCAATTTAGACGATGTACGGCACACGCGTTCGCCGCTTCCTCGTGGCCGGCCTCTGAAGCGGATGGAGGGGAAAACCCATCCCAACCATCCGCGGCCACACTCAGGGCGGCATGAGGCGCTGATAGGCGTGCCTCCGCCACCCGGTTCGCCGGCCTGATATTATATCACCGACTTATTTAACCCTTAATGATTCTACCAAATTATCGAATAGTTCATAGCCAAGTTGCACTCGGTGGTTAGGAACAATCACCGAGGTTGAGCAATGACGGCGCGGTCAGTATCTGGATGGGTGACCCCTGGGGTGACATATTACCATGAGCTTCTCCATGAATATTTTATTTTCAAAGTAATAAAAGTGCTACACAATGAGAAATGGTAACAATGTAGGAATATTTTATTCCATTGTAATGTTTAGTGTAGCAGTGCTAATTTATTCTTGAAGAAAATTCGGTGTGTTGCTACCACTAATATTTCTCCTCAACAAATACGTATATTCTCAGCTCAGCCTCGGTCTGTCATTAATCAACATGACTGAGTATTGTCGATTAAAAGTAACGGGAGAACCTATCGTGTAATGAACGCCTAAGATTAAGGGCACAACTTTATTCCTGGAAATTATTCCTTACTTTCATTGAGTGTCTTTAGTGTTCGTGATAGCTTTAGGCTTACCTTCATGAGGGGGAAATGACAAATTACATGGTGATATGTTACTGTTAGAACTGCAGGTTGCGGTAATCTTTTTTTTTGAGCATATCGGTACAACCTTTTCTGAATTGACTAGCCCTGAAAAACAAGGACGAAACAAAATCAGGGATCATCGCCTCTGCCAAATCCAGAAATCTTCTTTTTTAAAGTATATGTGTTCAGTGGCGGAAGTTACAATAGAATAGTGGATCCATCTCCTTGTTTTTCCACAACACAAGGTAAATCCTCACGGGGCCAAACGGCTACTTTGAGATCGTTCATTGGAATTTCATGTCCAAGACCGCACATGAATAAGGGAGAAAATCTCTAAGATTATGATTAACTTTCAAACTTTAGCCTTTCATTACATAACAGCTATTTACCTGAAGTGTCGACCAATTTGCACTGGCCATAGTCACAAGCTGACTAGCTCTGCGGTGCACGTCCTCCGTCGTCGAATCCGCGAAGTAGAAGGTTCTTCATTTAACCGGCCATTTTCGATATTATTGATAAATTTGTTACGTCATGCACTTTCACATGCCACAAAATGAAGAACCTTCTACTTATCGGATTTGACGACGGAGGGCGTCACTGAGCCTCTCAGCTTGTGACTACGGTCAGGGCTGTCGAAACGTCAGGCAAATCAGAAGTTTGTAATACCTTTCAATAAGTGATTGAGTTAATTCCCGTGAAATCCTGTTATAGTTACTAACTAAAAAACAAAACTTTATTTCTATGGAGGAGCCTATATCCAACATAGGATTAATTAATGTTGTTGATGATGCTCATGACTTAGTAAAGAAAACATATAACCAAGATAAACGTGCAAGGTAGCCTTACAATTCAAAATATAATAATTTTGCCTCTTTATTCATTCTGGTCCATCACTGTTCCAAAATCCAATTATACAAAGCAAATCTAAATTTATATAATAAATATTTGAACTAATGTTTGGCGCAGATAATGCTTCATTGTTTACACCTGTATAAACGAATTTAAAATAAATGGACGAATAAAATTCATACTAACATGATACATAATCTTTAAACGTGAAGTACGGCGTTCCGCAAGGAAGCATTTTCGGCCCTTTTCTTAATTTATATAGATCACCCGTGTTAGATGTCAATTGAGAATGGCCGTATCGTAACGATCGCTGATGACAGGGTTTGTTTAATGTGGGACAAGGATTGGGTGAATTTTTTCAATAGCGCACAAAAAGGATTAAACGAAATAACTAAATGGCTCTATAACAACTCACTGAGTCTAAATGCCAATAAAACACACTACCGTTATTGATTCTAATTCGTACACACGTCAAAGGATTATTTCCAAATTAAAGCTCATTAATGTATTTTAGTTCTGAAGAAAGCTTTGTTTGTCGATACCATTAAAGATCATAAATCCTAAGATTGACCTAGTTGTCACTGTTTTTGAGGGCACTAACTTCTCAATATCCATTGCCATAGATGTTCATGACAAGCGAGACCGATGGCTTAACGTGCTCTCCGAGGTACGAGCATGGAACCCCGCAAATTTTGATATTTCGGGCAGTTAATAAGAGTCTCTTGTAAGAGACACTCAACGACACTTTTGCCGAACCTCAAAACACGTGCGCTGATAGCGAATTTCAGGTTATGACTGCTTGGACTTTGACAGGAAAGAAGAGACGTACTGTTTAGTTGGAACTCTTCTCGATATTGCTACAGGTCAGGTATTTAATGCTTATAAATATTTAATTTTATCGAAACAATTTTGAATATTTCTAATTGTAATAAATTATATTGTGTACATTCTGGTCAAATCCAGGACACTTAGTATCTGTCCAGCTATCCATGTCATTTTAAGTTCTCATTATCTTATCGATATTCACTGCTAACCGTCCTGCAAGATTATATAAGTTGCCTGTTTCGTAAGAAGTTACTTTTTGCAATAAGGCACAAAAAATGACACATTTATCTCTGGATATTCGTGAATATGCTCCAAAACTTTGTTTGTGTTTTGTATTTCTTACTTTTCTACGGGTCTGAAAATGACGAACAATATAAAATGTTACATTTTCTGCCATCTAAATGAAATGTGAACACTATAATGTGATGTAAATAAATGAAGATAACTACTTAGTTCTATTTCCTAATATTATGTCATGAGAAATGTGTCCTTAAAGTCAGACTAATATTATAAATACAACTAACCCAAAACAATTTAAATCAAGATTCAAAATCTTAGTTCTGTATCAAGGGAATCGCTAATAATTGGCGATTAGTTAGTTAGAGTAAGTTTCGGTCGCTTAGCGCGCAGATTAGTAATAATAACAGGTAGTCTCTAAGGAGAATACCGATTGAACTCATGCCACTACCGCATCTATAGGGTTGTTATCGCAGTATAGGGCTGAGAATTATCTCAATAGGTAATGTTACTTAATTTATGTATAAATCGTTGCAATAGCAATTCTTTAGTCAATCCTTACTGATAATATAAATATGAAAGGAACTGTTGAAATTTTACCTGGAGATACTTCGATTTTTGAGGTAGGACATGTTCTGTTCTTGACCGCGATAACCGCGAGGAACCTAGGCAAAAGTAAGTACGAAATGCCAGTTAGCTACTAAAAATGCTTTTATTATGTCTCATACATTGCCATACACTACATAAGGTTAGGTATGTGTCGGTTAGTTGAAGAATAACTCAAGTTTTTCCCTAAAAATCAAAATATGTTTACATAAAACATTGATTGGTGCAGCAATTTAGCCGTTAAAGGATAGCCAGCACTTTCGAATTCATAATTTTAGCATGATTTACTTATAGTTTGTGTAACAGTTGGTGAAATGGGCCAGATACTTAGGACTCACAATCGTTAAGTTCTCTGGGATGATATCCTTTTTTATAGTCCATTTAGATTTTTATTGTTTATTGTCTATTTAGCGAACGTAAAAAGTAGATTTGATTTTACGTTTAATTTAGTCCTGCGCCTACCATCTTTCACTGACGCATCTAGCTAAAGACACTAGTGCTTTACCACCCTTTGTTTTCTTGTTGAATTTCTTTCATGGATAAATATGCATCAAATAAACGGCATTTATGCATGTATGGCCTAGTAGTTTAGCGGTCGCTACGCCGCTTCCTACTTCACCAAGTGCCGTGGGTTCCAATCCTACATGGGACAATACTTTGTGTGATCCACAAATTGTTATTTTAAGTCTGGGTGTTCTTTGTCCCCGTTTCATGTTTGTTTGTCAAGTACCCCGCGGTACGGGATTTATTCCTAATCTGGCAGGTCTTTATTAAATACAATTTTAAAAAAATTATCCACTGCTAATTTATTACATCTCGCTGCCAGGAAGGGTTGGTAAGGAGCTCCTGTTCCTTCTTTTTAATTTCTTTTTTAATCTTCTTCCTGAGTATCTATTACGTAATACGGTTGGCTGGCCGAAACGACGTAGTCCCGTATTAGTTTATAAACCATAAGAATTAACGCATTTTCTTCAATAATTTTCACAGTTGCAATTTTCAGACAGGATGATCTGAAAATTGCAAATAATTTTGATGATTGATAATGAAACATTGGGATGGGCCTTTGCGAGTGTATGATTGTTTGCTTAAAGGTCTATCATGTGCCAATCAGCGATCAAAATTATTAAATATTTGTGAATGTTATTTTTTTTAATAAACTAAGCTATGGTGAGAATAAATATATTAATAATACACGAAACCTTTTATATTTAAATTATTTAACCTTAGTAATGAAAAATAGCTGCCGGGCTGATAACGTTTATAGGCGACACTGAATACTGTATTTTTTATTGTTATTCATGCAATAACTTTTAGCTGTGGTTTTAATTTCTTTTCATTGTTTTATAAAAAATACTTTGTCCTCAATAATTCTTGCCATGAATAATTTCATGCTTACTTCTTGTTTATAATCTAAGTTTTAGTATTAATTTTTGGTGGAAAAATTATGTACTGGCATTTATTTATACCTCACTTTATTCCTACCCTCATATTTTTACTATTGTACATAATTTACTTAAATATCTTATGAGTTAGTCATTTTAGAGTTCCGTACTCAAGGGTAAAACGGAACCCTATTACTAAGACATCGCTGTACGTTCATCTGTCGGTCTGTCTCTCCGTCCGTCTGTCACCAGGCTGTATCCCATGAATCATGATAGATAGTTGATATTTTCGCAGATTATGTATTTCTATTGCCACTATAACCACAAATACTGAAAAATAGAATAAAATAAATATAACGGGTGATTTTCTTAACGTTTTATAAATAATGCTACGGGAATCCTTTGTGCGCGAGTCCGTCTCACACTTGCCGACTTTGTTCCGAATACTACCAAAACGACGGCAAAAACAATACGATATTGAAACACATTAATAAAAAACCAGTCATGTATAATTCAGCCCCATTATATATGATGTATGAGATTTAGTATGTAGTCTACCATGAAAATAGATATGAAATAACAAGTTAAGTAAAAGATAATTATCATGATTGTGTTTTTAAAAGACAATATAAAAGACTACAGTTCGGAAACGAAGTACCGGCTATTATTTCTATGAATAAAAAGTGCTTCGACGACCTAATAAAGATCTTAGTAAGCCGTTGAATGCAGACAGAATCCTATGCCTATTTCAGCTAATAAAAATGAATGAAAGAATTTTTGTGAATATACGAGTACGCACAAACACCAATATGTCTTTACACAAACTTTGAAAAAGAGCACAGAACTCAGTGATCTAAATTGTTATTTTAATGACATCGACATCAAACCGTTTGATAATATTAAATAATTAAATTTGAAAGGGTTCAACCCTAATCGCAGGTTAGACGGTAGTAGTTGAAGTTAAATTGATCAATTAAAACTTGTATGAAATGTCGCAAGGAAAGCTTTGAAGCTGCTTCAAGTGGTCGCACTTGCTAACGCAGTTTTTAAGTCTGATAAACATTTCGAATATATACTTTTATCTTTCTAGACATCTAAAAGTTGTATGAATTTATTAGAAACATATATGATATGAAATAATGATATTTATAAACCTTTGTATACAAGTGACATATTCAAGTTTCTGACAAAATTTGAAATCAAGCCTGGCAGGCCACTGCCCAACGGTTGATGTTGGGATCTTGTATATATGCTAATCGACGGGAGAACCTCTATTGCGCGATTCAGGATTGGTAGTTTCTTCATTTCCTTCGTTACTCGGTAGCTCGACGTACCTTCGGTAGATTGCGCTATCGTTTGTTTTGTATCGTTTGTATGTGGAAGTCACCACGCATTTATTAGAACTCTGGAAATGAGGTAAGCCTTACTACAAATTAAGAATAAATATGTTTATGGTATGTCTAGTACCCAAACAATCTAAGGATTTTAGTTGTCGTGATTTAGAACTCCCTCAGAACACATAACGTTACGTTCTGAGATATAGTTTGTGTTGAATATGAACTTTTATCACCATGATGAACTGGAATGAGAAATGACCCTTTAGATCGGATATAAACATTTAGGATATTTGCGAGAGCTGGCAAGCAATCACGATTTTAAAATAAAGTCTTCTAATGACGATTTCAAAGAGCTAAGTTCATGACGGTGGAATTAAAATGAAACACTCATAATACATTATTATAATTGGTTGAGTTGAGAATCACTTTTAATACAGGTTCCACCTGTGATAGCATTGTTTTGTTGTTATCTTTTATGCTCAAAATCGAAATAGTCAAGTCTTTAATAATAAAAATAGTTATCACAAAGTTTATTTAAACTTTCTGATAACTATATTTCTTTTACTTCTTTTACATTATTACTTTCCATTTGGAAAGTTTTAAGAAAGAAATTTAATAATGGATGTGATACTTCTCTAATAAACTCTGAGACAAATTATACGGCCATCAAATAATTAATAAAAATTATTTATTTGTACAATGAATAAGATACTCAATCGTTCCTTTGAAATGCGTTTAAAAAAGTTACGGATTAGCTGTACCCGGCCCCGCTTTGCTGTGGTATAAAATGCTTATATTAATCAAAATAAGAAACAAAACTGATGTGAATTATAATTACTCGATCTGGTTACATTGTCTTCCCTTATTTAATTTTCTAAGCGTGCAAAACCCAGTTAATGCATATTAATATAAGTATCGAAATCGTATAATTCTCATTACTGATAATTAGCACACATATTCATACAATGTCAAGTGCGTACGAATACTCACTATAGCCCTGAAATAACTATTAAACATATCATTCCCTGGATTCCTTTAGCATTAAACTTGCATATAAAATGAAAATGCAGACGATCAAAAGTAATAAAACCAAAAAATGTCCAGAGGGTTAATACTTTTGTTCATTCTAAAACAATGCTGTTGTTTTTTTATATTAAGGAATAACTCTATCAAAGCCAATACGGCAATATTATTTAATGAACCGTTGAATGATAAACCAATACCTATACACTTTGACTGGAGGGACAAAAATGCGGTGTCACCGGTCAAAGACCAGGAGAATTGCAATGCTTGTTGGGCATTTTCAGTCATAGGCAAGTAATTTTTAGTCAATTTTACTGTCAAAAAGTCAATTTATTCAAAAACAAACGTAAATACACCATATATTCCGTACTTCGCTTTTATAATTACATATTTTTGATGTCATGTTAATATTGACAACAAAAATGTGATTTTGACAATTTGATACTTGCACATTGAAATAGGCCTTTGTTCGGTACAAGACTGCTATGAAGTACTTGACTTGTTTCTTGACAAGGGAATGTTGCACAGAACTGTTAAAAATATTTTAAGCAATTCCTCAGGTAATCTCAGTTTATGATAGTTCGCTTAAACCGTCTATCAATACTTTTGAAAGTTATGACCGTTGCTTGAAAGGTATGAATGATCCAGTTACTTGGTACTCTTTGTATCAACTATGACAATAAACAATAATAAAAATCAAGCTTTATAATTTTCCAAATCAATTGAGGCCAGTCGTTAGTTCTCCCGGAGTTCAAGAATCCAATCTTAAATTCTTAAGGTGAATTTAGTCATGTATCTTTTTGATATCACGCTATCTTTTAGCAAGCTAAAGTTCAAACTTTTTTAAATAATAGAAAAACAGAAAAACATTGCTAATAATATTATGTAAGAGACTATCGAGCAATTCTGGAGAATAATTCTTAAGCCATGAGCTAATATCGATCACACTTCATTTGATCTTGGAAAAAGATTCAGCTTTTAAATCAATTACAAATTTTCAAGCCATAAATAAATTCAAATGCATCTTGCTCCGATACAGATACATCTGTTCCCAGCTACGCTATTATTTAATGATAATCTAATGATAATCTATATCATTATACATATATATATCCATCTATTTCACAGCAAATATTGAAAGCCACTTAAAGATATACAAGAATGATGAGAAACTGATGTCGGAACAATTTCTTATTGATTGTGATCGTGAACAGCAGGGATGTGAGAAAGGATCTATCACAAGTTCATTTGCGTAAGTTGCAGCTAGAATATAGAACGCATGTCTTCGTTGTCAACCAATAAGTAGCCCATGCCTTCATTGTATCGCTGTAGATTTTTTGAGTACCTAGTAGATTGTTTTGACCAATTAGCTTTAATTATGGAAGAATGATTGGGAAAACGGTAAAGTTCTAATTAAGTGACTTTCACTATATAGTTACTCAGCTTATATCACTAATAATGAAATATTCCTTAATTATTTATTATGCTAAGGGTCTCCTGAAATGTTCTTCACCTTTCAGAAATATCGTAACTCGATTTGGTGGTGTACTTCTGGAAAAAGATTACCCATATCAAAATAGTCAGCATAAATGCACAGCACCTAAACCGCCTCCGTATTTAGTCAAGGTCACTGGTTTCAAAAGAGTAAACAATGATGAAGAAGAAATGGCCAAAGCTGTTTATCATTATGGACCATTATCAGCAGGTAATAATAACATTACAAAAGATGTTTCATTGCACAAATTAAGTGTATGTAACAAAAGTGAGAAAGTAAATTTTTGAACAGTCATATTTAAAAATCTTTTTACAAAAATAATATAGTAAGTATTCACAATTTAGATTCACGTAAATCAGAAGCTATCAAATATTAGAAACTGCTAGATGTGCAGTGCTCTTAGATCTGAATTAGAAGCGACCGATTCACCGACGTGGATGTCCGAGATGAAAGTAGCAGATGCAACCTAGTCTTACTTACTTTCAATATATTCATAAATCCACACTAAATATTCTTAGTTAAATTATTCTTTATTTGACACTCACATAATCAAAAATCAAAATTATATGAAAATTAAAGTTTCATGACAAAGCTTATGTTTCATTTCAGCTATTAATGCAGCTTCAATGAGAAATTATAAATCAAATGCTATAGACGAACCATCAGACAAAGACTGCGATCCTGACGACCTGCATCATGCTGTTTTGATAGTTGGCTACAATGTGTATGGTGGGTACCAATACCAAAACTTTTTATGTTACCATTTCATATACCTTAATCCGATGTCTAAGGGTTTTAAATACGTTGCTTTTATGGCAAGGTTCAAGCTTTTATGTTCCTTTACATGCCACGAGAACAGACTGACTGAAGCAGTCAGCCTTGACATCTAATCCTTAAAATGTTTACTGTGTAAAGCTTTTACTATAAGAAGCTCAAGACACAATCACCAAAAATACATTTATTTCAGTTGATGAACAGGGTCACAAAACTCCATATTGGATAATAAAGAACTCCTGGGGTGAAGAGTGGGGCAACAATGGATATTACTATTTAGTGCGTGGACGCAACGCGTGCGGTATTGCATCAGATGTCTCTTTTGCTGTAGTCACTTAATTTTTTAAACTTACCACAGATTCAATAAATAAATGTCGCAAATGCATTTAAAGAATTCAGTTGTTTTACCCTACCAATTCCATATATTGTTGTGTTAATCATCCATATTAAATAACATGTTCTTTATAGAATTTCATTAATTAATAGTTCGGATATTGGATCGGTCAGTATAATTTTATATTCCAAATTAATCCAGCGATAACGGTAGGGTCCCCTACCTAGTGGGAAATTCATATGATTTTTTTTATTCTTACTGATCCTCTAGGGGTTCTTTTAGAATTTTTGTTCTATTTTAATTCCCTATTAGATTTCTTTGGAAGATTTTGTGAACACAACGTTTACTTATATACCTTGCTAAAATCCCCTGAAGGATTCATTTATATTTTTTATGAAAAAATGATGAAAAATAAATAAATAAATCTTTCAGGGGATTTTAGCAGGAATATTCTGATAAAATCCAAGAAAAAGGATTTAATTAGATTTTTCATCCACACTGATGTATGGATAAATCTAAACCCTAGAACTGAACCCTAGGGTTCAGTGTGAAATAAATCTATTTAGAAGTTTTTATGAACACAACGCCCACTTGAATCTCCTGCTCAAATGCCCTAGGGAATAGGTAGATATCCACCTAGTAATCCTAAAGAACAACGAACAAAGAACCTTCGCGTATCCATTCGTGTTAGTAAGAAGATATAATTACGGAAGTTGTATCAAAGTTGAGCTGTGATCTACTCAAAGTGTTATTTAATGAGATTCCTTTATTCACTGAAGAGTGAGCCGATATCTTCACAAGTTACTAACAAGAACGACCTCGATGAAGTCAGCTTTCAAACAAAAAAGTTGCAAAAATCAGTCCACCCATTTAAGAGACTAGGTCTCCTGACTGTTAGTATCGGTTAGAATAAACAGCGGTAAGATAACCTACATATATTACTACTATAATAATATATTCGTTCACTGTATCTAACTACATATAAAGGAGAATACCTAAGTTAATAATTTCTATTAGCTCCAGTACACGTGTATATTTGTCGTTTGCGGCCAACATTCGCTGACCTGATTAGTGTCAATTTTTCAAATAAATTTGGCGCTAGCTGCAGAGTTTACATGTTGGCCGAGTGTTCACTTCATAGTTACGTGTCAGAGTATATAGCCGTGCCTTAATTTTTTCACCCCCGTGATGTCATAGAATAATAAGGAAATAGAATCCATGATTTTTATCAAAATGAATCGGTTATATGGAACCGCAAACACGAACCATATAAAATGAAATCAAAATAAGTAACTTGCCTACCTACAACAAGTAGTACATGTTTAGTTGAAATTTCAGAATAAAACAAATAGACTAATTTAATGAATCTCTTCATTAAGTTAGTATATTTGTTTTATTCTGAAATTTACATGTAGGCGATTTTCAAGTTTAGCAGTAGAATGAAGAGAAAGCGTTGTACGAATATATTGCGACGTCTTCGATCGCCTTGACGTCCATCTTCTTCTTTTTCTTCTTTTGATGAGATGGCAACCAGCCAGATCAGCTATTTCTGCCAATGTCAAGTATTTAAAGTCTTCAATTCTAAGTCTTCGAGTCTTGAAGTCTGTGTCGTCATGATGAAATTAATGATAAAAAATATAAAAAATGTGGATGACATGAAATGGGAATCGTCTTTCAAAATCGACGCCCATCTTTATGCAATGACAAATGCAGAATACGTGAGAAACGCAGAGAACGTGTGAATAGTATCACAAAATCTACTGCTCGCACTCGGCCAACGTGTATTGGAGGTATTAAATTTAGCAAACTTTGTAACTATGGCAACCAGACTACTGATAAAAATCTATACATAAAAATTAATTAAATTGAAGTTAAATTGAGTCTGTTTGTTATTTCAAATTAACAACTTAGCTAAATGTAATAAAAATAAAAGCGTATACGGTACTTACAGGAAAAAACGATTGCTAACATTTTTGGCGGTCTGTCTGTTCCAGCTAATTTTTGGAATGATTTTGAATGGATTTTTGGAGGAACGGGTGTCATGACCATCCAACACAGAGGGAGAATCCTCCAACCAGACAAGATGATCTTGCCTAGCGGGCCACTGNCAATACGATATTGAAACACATTAATAAAAAACCAGTCATGTATAATTCAGCCCCATTATATATGATGTATGAGATTTAGTATGTAGTCTACCATGAAAATAGATATGAAATAACAAGTTAAGTAAAAGATAATTATCATGATTGTGTTTTTAAAAGACAATATAAAAGACTACAGTTCGGAAACGAAGTACCGGCTATTATTTCTATGAATAAAAAGTGCTTCGACGACCTAATAAAGATCTTAGTAAGCTGTTGAATGCAGACAGAATCCTATGCCTATTTCAGCTAACAAAAATGAATGAAAGAATTTTTGTGAATATACGAGTACGCACAAACACCAATATGTCTTTACACAAACTTTGTAAAAGAGCACAGAACTCAGTGATCTAAATTGTTATTTTAATGACATCGACATCAAACCGTTTGATAATATTAAATAATTAAATTTGAAAGGGTTCAACCCTAATCGCAGTTTGGACGGTAGTGGTTGAAGTTAAATTGATCAATTAAAACTTGTATGAAATGTCGCAAGGAAAGCTTTGAAACTGCTTCAAGTGGTCGCACTTACTAACGCGGTTTTTAAGTATTATAAACATTTCGTATGTATACTTTTATCTTTCTAGTCATCTAAAAATTGCATGAATTTATTAGAAACATATATAATATGAAATAATGATATTCATAAACCTTTGTATACGAGTAACATATTGAAGCTTCTGACAAAATTTGACATCAACCCTGGCAGGCCACTGCCCAACGGTTAATGTTGGGATCTTGTATATGTGCTAATCGACGGGAGAACTTCTATTGCGCGATTCAGGATTGATAATTTCGTCATTTCCTTGGTTACTCGGTAGTTCGACGTACCTTCGGTAGATTGCGCTATCATATGTTTTCGTTGACATACAGTGTCATCACACATTTATTAGAACTCTGGAAATAAGGTAAACCTTACTACAAATTAAGAATAAATATGTTTATGGTATGTCTAGTACCCAAACAATCTAAGGATTTTAATTGTTGTGATTTAGAACTCCCTCAGAACACTTAACGTTACGTTCTGAGATATAGTTTGTGTTGAATATCAACTTTTATCATCATGATGAACTGGAATGAGAAATGACCCTTTAGATCGGATATAAACATTTAGGATATTTGCGAGAGCCGGCAAGCAATCACGATTTTAAAATATAGAGTCTTCTAATGACGATTTCAAAGAGCTAAGTTCATGACGGTGGAATTAAAATGAAACACTCATAGTACATTATTATTATTGGTTGAATTGAGAATCACTTTTAATACAGATTCCACCTTGCATTCCATAGCATTGTTTTGTTGTTATCTTTTATGCTCCAAATCGAGATAGTCAAGTCTTTAATAATAAATATAGTTATCACAAAGTTTATTTAAACTATCTGATAACTATATTTCTTTTACTTCTTTTACATTATTACTTTCCATTTGGAAAGTTTTAAGAAAGAAATTTTACAGAAGTTTGTCCGAAAAAGCGCTTAATAATGGATGTGATAGTTCTCTAATAAACTCTGAGACAAATTATACGGCCATCAAATAATTAATAAAAAATATTTATTTGTACAATGAATAAGATACTCAATCGTTCCTTTGGAATGCGTTTAAAAAAGTTACGGATTGCTGTACCCGGCCCCGCTTTGCTGTAGTATAAAATGCTTATATTGATCAAAATAAGAAACAAAACTGATGTGAATAATAATTACTGGATCTGGTTACATTGTCTTCCCTTATTTAATTTTCTAAGCGTGCAAAACCCAGTTAATGCATATTAATATAAGTATCGAAATCGTATAATTCTCATTACTCATAATTAGCACACATATTCATACAATGNTAGATGGTACAAGACAAGCTAAGATTAACTTCTTACCGGAAGCTTTCAACACAATTAATGCTGACTTGCGTCGCATTGGCGAATGGAGTCATAATTATGGCCTAAAGGTTAATCCTATAGAGACCCAGATGTGTGTTGTTGGCAGTCCTGGGGTGGTCTCAAGAGTTAACTGGCTGCAACAACCTTAAATACAATTTGATGGCACCATTTTCGAAATTAGTACTAGCGTCAAAAATTTAGGTATATACATCAATAGTACTTTAGGTATATTGGAGCCCACAGATACAAGAAGTCAGTCGTAAGATGTTCGCTTCTGCTGGATCTCTCTGAAGACTCCGTAACTTTCTTTCAACTGCAACTAGGGCTGCTCTTGCACAAGCACTTCTCCTCCCACTTCTCGACTATGCCGATGTTAGCTATCTAGATCTCACTGAAGCACAACTCGATAAGCTTGAGCGACTACAAAATCACTGTATACGATTTGTATTTAGCTTGCAAAAATATGATCCCGTCTCCGAATTTTGTCAACTGCTCAAGTGGCTTTCGATTCGCTGTCGCAGGAATACTCATATTCTCACTTTTCTCTATAACATCTTGTTCAATCCTAAAACTCCCTTCTACCTCAAAGAACGATTTAAGTTTCTTAATGATACACATGCAAAATGTCTAAGGTCACCCGAAGATTTAGCACTGGAGACGCCTCAGGATTCCACGAAGTTTCATGATCAGTCTTTCACTGTACAAGCTGTACGCTTGTGGAATGCATTATCCACAAAAATTAGGCAAGATCAGACAATAAGTAGATTCAAGAAGATGGTTCAAGGATATCACGCGTCATAATTTCGTCAGTCACGCATTAGGGCATGATTTATGAGTCTTTTCTTTCTCTTCATATGTAATTTAATTAAACAATTATAGTTATGCTTATATGCATGTATAACTAACAGAAATTCGCACGATTATTATACCAAAAGCTGTATGGGTTCTGCCCATATTTATATCCATCGCTTTTCGTACTCGGCATGGAAGATCTGGATCCACTCACACTGGGACGTAAGTCTGTTCTATATACTATGTACTATAGTATGTCATCACTATTATTTGTTATTAAATAATAAAATATAAAATTCAAATACATTGTCTCATTGCATGTTGTGGGTACCAAACCAGTATACACGGCTACGATTATGCAGTCACGTCACTGCGCCGCAGGTGCGGACGTGTACGGCACAATACACTTCCACGAGCCAGGCAGTTAGTCTGCCTAACTCTCTGATTGGCTGACCGACTGACCGGATATTGACTTATTCCATACCAATTTGAGTACATTTTTTAAATTTTGTATAATTTTCCTTAGTGGTAGGTAATATTAGTATGTAAAAGACATTAATTGTCCTGTTTTAAGATTATTTATTATTGTACCGGCTCGCTGTACGTGTTAGGTAAACTGAAAGTGCGGTGAGCAGCTGAATGAATAAGTCAATAAATAAACGTGCGTATGTTTATAGACGTCCTTAAATATCTATGTGTATGGCAATAAATAATTTCTTCAAACTCAATGCACGACAACTACTACTGTCTCTCTGGAACATTTGATCCATCATAGGGTTGCCTAGAAGTGATTGCTTTTGACAATAACGCCACTTTTTGTACACTATATTTCGGACATTTTATGTGTTATGTTACTATTTAACTCTGTATTATGGTGTCCAAAGAAAGAGTATTCTATCTATCCATCNTATCCATCTATCTATGGTGTTGTCATATTTTTTTGTTGCCACTGTATATGGAAATCACAGATTTTCACTAGCAGAAAGCTGATTATATAAGACGTAACTTGAGTTACTTCTTTTAGACTAATTTCACCCCGCAGCGTTACACGCGTTTGTTGTTGTACAGGGTAACACCGCGGGGATCAGCTAGTACATATACATTTTTAAACACATAATTATCGGTTAGTCACACACAAACTCAGAATGAATGACTGTGTTTATCGCACTAAGATATATCCAGGAAGGGATTCTACCTCTAGCTTAGCAGTTAGGATTCTAAACCACTAGACCGAAAGGCCTGTCAAACTAATACTTTTATACAATAAAATCAATAATGCTGGTACACTCTTTTAGTAATTTTCAATAGCTGAACTTGAAAATAGAGCATGTGAGTTTTTTCCGTGTATACATATAGATAAACACATTATGAACACTCCTTTACTTTAAAAATAAATCCATAATTAATAATTTCATTTCGAAACTTCCTTTTTTTTTAAAATACTTTCCCTTTGATCCTATTCAAATTTAACGAAAAAGCACCTCTGAAGGGTGAAAATTAAGGAATGAAAAAAAAGGAAATTAATGGTGTCACTTTTTTGAAGTCATTATAAGAACGTTATATTTTTAATGACACCATATTATTATCGTCAATATTTTCTTTTGGAGCCGGCTTAAATTACGGCCCTGGGGGCTAGAAAAAGTATAGTGTCAGTTATCTAATACCCATAACACAAGCGCCGCTTAGTTTGGGACTAGATGGCGTTGTGTGTAAGATGTCCAAAATATTTATTTATATACTAAATAAAAATCAAAAATCTTTACCGCTAAGTTCACGTGTAGTTTTGTAATATAGTTTATTTCAACTCTGAAGCCTATTACGTGGGCCATTCTACTTAAAGATCTACTTAATCTATTATATTAATAGCAAAAGTATTTTTTTAATCACATATCTATCAACAGGTACTATACTAGTAAGTTGTATAAGTAGATGAATCCTAAAAGCGAAAATGAAATCCCGTATATATCGACAACAACATTACAGGTGGTTGAAAATGTATTGAATGATTTTATTAAAAATAATCCAAAAGTCTATTAGGTAATGTGATGAAATTAATATTCAATTCTTACTAAGAAGAAAGAAGCATGATTGGTGTAAGTTGATCTGTTGATCTGGTAAAAATCGCGGGAAGTACAAAAGCACTTGTTGAAGGTATCTTGGAACAGTCAGCATGTTAATTCGTGACTTAGATGCATTGTGGGATATACTATATATACTAATAGATACTATCATCGATTCAGGATCGATAGCAGTGACCCTCAAACATATCAAGATATGACACTCCCATAAAAAGTTAAAATCTCTTGAAAGTTGCGATGAAATTAATACAAATATAATGGAGGAGTTGGAAATATAATAAATGTACTTAAGTGCCACACTATCATTCCAGCATGGGACTAATCCTGTCCATCTGACTGATCTTAGTACCCAAACACACCAAATTATGAAACTCGGGAAATTCCAGAAAAAATGTTTACTATTTTGGAACCCGCTATGAAATTAATCAGAAAAAAACCTACATACCTTCCTTGTATTGGAAATACAATAAACCGACTATACCATTCCACTATATACAATAACCATCCTTAGCATAGTATTTACTACTTATTGCTACATAATTACATACCATACCCGATTAAAATTAAGTTGTTATTGGTTGTAAAACAAGTCAGAATTTTCAAAGTATTTATTTCGATAAGATTCTTGGCATACTACGATATTAAAAACACTGAAACGTATTCACGCAATGTGAATTGCGTAAATTAGAATCATTCAAAGTGCCGTAAAAAAGAACAGTAAAACATCGAATTACGTGAATGCCTTTGAATTGGATTATCTTTAAAACGAACATTTTAGAAGAGTTTGTAATAAGCATTATAATGTTGACTATAACAGTTGTGTTGTTTATTTTAAAATATAATTATGGGTTTTTCATATGGGGAAAATGTTTCTTTAAAAATCGATTTGAGAAAATCGTTTTATAAAATTTGGTAAATGTGGGTACTTCGCCAACTAACTTTGATTAGAGAGACAAGAATGCGGTCTGACCTGTAAAAGGCCAACTGTAATTTAGCTAGTGGTGGGCTTTCGCTATGGTAGGTAAATATAGGAACAACCTGCACTTATTTCATTTCTAGCTTCATTTTTATTTTGAGCTTTATTCTCGCTTCAGAGATAGTTCGGAGTCTGGTAAGGTTGAAAGAACTAAGTGCCGCCGTCGTATCTTAGATACTTTTTTGCACAAGAATAAGTAGTCCACTTTTTCTATTATAAAATTCTCAGTAGCAGAGTATTATAACGGGGTAATTTATTCAGGTTTCTTTTTACCCGACTACTGCAAAGCCAATAGATAGGGTAATCATTTTGGCAGTATATGTATTTTGTATGTTTCACTGTAGTAAACCTTAATTACTGATTTGATTTTGACAGCAATATAATTGATACATACTCACACGCACCACTGACTACATTGCGTAGTTAACAAATCTTGATTTGATAAAAAAAATGAAGAAATATGATTAAAAACTAAACGGGCTTGGAAAAAAGTATTTGTTTGAAAAAATATAGGTATTTTTTACATGTGAAATACTTGTAAATATTAATATTTATTTGCCTTTTTACAGTTAATATCGAAAGTCAGTTAAAAATATACACGGATATGAAAATTCTCCTTTCAGAACAGTTTTTCATTGACTGTGATAACGACCAACAAGGCTGCGACGCAGAATCTATATTTGCTCTTATTTTATTAATTTTTATCATTAACAACTCATAGTGTCCCACCAATGGGCTCGGGCTAAGGCCATACGTCCCCACGCTGGCCGAGTGCATGTTGGGGACTGGTAAGACAATGTTGTGGCTACGTAATCTTGCTGTTAGATGTTTTCAAGCCGCCCAAAGGCCTCCAACTAAGTTTCACGACTGTTATCCTATGATGGACCGACTGCTTAACGTGACCTCCGAAATACGAATACGCTCAAGGTATCATGCCACCAGCGGTCGCCCAACCAGGTACTGACTGCGCTGTCATTGCTTACCGTCGATGATTGTTTCTAATCACCAAGTGCAACTGGGCTATGAGCGGTTTGCTAAGTATATTCGGTAAGTTTATTAAAGTAGAAGACCAACGTAAAACGACAGCGTTGGTGCTGTCGTGTTTTATTGGTGAGTGCGAGACCGGAGTCCCAATAATGCAGCAACATCACTAGGCCACCACAGTGTGGGTCGCCATCCTGCATTGTAGCATTGTCTACATTTACAATGAGTATGGTGACCACCACTCTTGGATTCTGATTATGTTTTCTATCAGACAGAGTAGAATCATTTTGGCAGTACCAAACATAAATAATTAAATTGAAAAAACTTTTTAAAAACAAGCTTTCATTGAAATGATTTAAAAAGAATAAAATAAAGTCCTTGAAAACTTTTACTAATAACATAAAATGTCATTATATAATTAATTTAATACAAAACACTGTCCCAGATCCCGGATACTATCAAAACATAAAGTACTCGACAACGCAAATTAAATGATTTCAATCTCGATGGTGTTACGTCATTTCATCAAGTTTTCACTTCTTTCAGCAGCTCTTACGACTGCCAATTTTTTTTTCTTTCTGTCTGTCTGTTCCGGCTAATGTCTAACAGCTGGAGTGATTTTGGTGGGACATTCACTTACAGATAGCTAATGTTATACATAAGAAGAAACCTGTGTTACTTTTATTTCCAAAAATAGGGTTATAGAAAGAAAAATTTAAACCAATGATCTACGAGTATTCCTCGAAGCGCAGCTAGTTATGAAATATATTTTTAAGTGCAACGACTTCCAAAGTCGCCATACTTTCTTAAAAGATTTATTTACACCTTGCATTTTTATCCATACTTATATTATAAATGCAAAAGTAACTCTGTCTGTCTGACACGCTTTCACGGCCAAACTGATTTCAATAAAACTTGGCATAGAGATACTTTAATACTTGAGGAAGGACACAGGTTCCTCTTTACTGCAATAAGCGACAAACAAACGAATGAAGCAACGGGCAAAAACTAAAATAGTATCCTAATATATGAGAGAGCTTTTCAATTGTCAGGCAGTGTCAATAAACGTTTCATTTTCTAGCGTAAAGCTTTAAAAATAGACCTTAGATACACAAATCTAAAATTAACAAAAACCATTAAAGTTATTCTCAGTTTATTTTTACCCGGTCCGTAAATATTTGGTTTTGAAAAAGGGTTTAATGTTTCTAGATAAAAAGTCAAATAACAAAGAGAAATTAAAGCTACTTTTCTTTTAAGGGTAAAAATGATGCAGATTGTTAATATTTATATTGAAGCAATCTGCACTTATTTGTTTTTTAGCTGTATTTATATATATTTCAAGATTGATCTGAAACGTTTTCTATTACAAAATTATCAATAGCATAATTTACACTCTCGGCTGTTGGTACTTGATGGAACTTGTTGCAATACATTCTAGATTTAAACTCGCCTGCACTTATAGCACTATTTAATTCGATGTCACCGGCGAAATTGCTCAGGAGTAAAAATAAATAAATAAAATAATGGAATAAGTGCAAGTGAGTTTAATTTTAGAATGAATCTCAATAGCATAGTCTCGTAACGGGGAAAATAGATAATTTCGTTTCATTTTTTTATTATGTGTGTGGGGCAAATGAACAAACAATCGATAATCTATTTTTAATGAGCATTACACTTATCATTTACACCTGCAATCCTAAACTCACAAATCAGCTGCCGTTCCTTGTATGCTTCCTCTGCGCAAATATCGTATATTTTAATCTAAAAATTGATCTATGGCTTATGCTGTTAAATGCTAAGTGATGAAGTTGATAAAACCTATATAATTATAGGCATCTACAAACATTAGAGATTCAAGAAATATAATTATTTAAAACTAACTTTTACTTACATATTTAACTTGCAACTTTAACTGTGGATATCAGAAAATAAATTATCAAAATTGATTGATAACTGTTACTCTCACTAAAAATCAGGAATTATAAAACCGGTTTAGCTGATTTTGGCGATGAATAGATGTTTTTATGGTATGAAAAATACTAAATTTCATGCGTAGTAATGTAAATAATAATCTTTATAGTTGTCATCTCTATCTACCCCTCTTATCGTTGTAATAATGCGTAGAAAGATCAAAGTTCCATCATTCAATCAACAGTATCTCGTAGATTTATCTGCTTATGGATTTAAGGAACATCGTATCTGAATTCCTCGNCTAAACTCACAAATCAGCTGCCGTTCCTTGTATGCTTCCTCTGCGCAAATATCGTATATTTTAATCTAAAAATTGATCTATGGCTTATGCTGTTAAATGCTAAGTGATGAAGTTGATAAAACCTATATAATTATAGGCATCTACAAACATTAGAGATTCAAGAAAATTAATTATTTAAAACTAACTTTTATTTAAATATTTAACTTGCAACTTTAACTGTGGATATCAGAAAATAAATTATCAAAATTGATTGATAACTGTTACTCTCACTAAAAATCAGGAATTATAAAACCGGTTTAGCTGATTTTGGCCTTGAAACATACGCAAGAGAAGAATAGATGTTTTTATGGTATGAAAAATACTAAATTTCATGCGTAGTAATGTAAATAATAATCTTTATAGTTGTCATCTCTATCTACCCCTCTTATCGTTGTAATAATGCGTAGAAAGATCAAAGTTCCATCATTCAATCAACAGTATCTCGTAGATTTATCTGCTTATGGATTTAAGGAACATCGTATCTGAATTCCTCGGCGTTCTCCGCTTCGATTATTACTATCCCTACACAAATGGCCAATATAGATGCAGATGGCAGAAACCACCACCACGTCCTGTCCTGGTGAAGGACAAAGAATTGCACCAAATGAAGACACTATGGTTGAAGTTCTTTGGAGATACAGACCATTGTCGGCAGGTATTGAGTTGATGACCAAGTGATATTTTAAGAACAGGTTTTTGTCGAAAAAATAATGCTAGATTGAGATTAGATTTAATCTAAAACAGTATTTAATAGTATAAGTGGAAAGCGAACAGACTTGTAAACAGAATCACGCTAAACCAACTCTATATATAATAGCGACAATCGCAAAATAAATCAGTTTGAATCAAACGCTCGCTTGGTATCAATCAAGCATAAAGCTCGTTCTCAACCCAAGGTAATGTAAGATAATGTAAGAATTCGTTCAATCCAAGATAGTCCTTATGGTAATTATTTTCTATGCATAAAGATGTATGTAGTACTAAGTATACGACAAATTTAATTTATAGTAACTTATTTGTACATGATGGTATACAAAGAGAGCATCTCAAATGGGGGCAAATTTTCTTGTATGTATGTGAGAATAAAAAAAAATATTCCCAAGTTATCTTGAAGTATGACAATCAAGTGCTAATATAAACAACACATTTATCAAGAGTAACAAATAGGGTGCTCTATTTACCAAGAAATGTTTATCATCTCGGAAGAGTTGTAAAAGTAAATTGAAGGAAATTGCTTTGGCGGTTTAGATAGGCAAACATAAGTAAAGTAAAATACTTTATACATTACGAGTTTGTGTACAATAGCAGTTGCTCGTAACTACAGTCGTGAATTTATAAAGATAAGTCATTAAAACTTTTTTCAATTTATGTGTCCAAGGGATTTTATATTCACATTTTAAATATCCATGGGCCGCTACAACAAATCCGGCTCGAAAGATCAAAACGGCCACCGTTGCGATTAAAAGTTGGGATAAGAGGCTTGCTAAACTGTATTATGACAACAATTTTATGAAAGACGTGGTTAAAATATTAACCATAAGATTGTCTAGTCGTGACATCAAATTACTTTAAATACAGCAAGTTTTACTGAAAAATTGATTCCACTTTTAGTATTTAAAGCTGAGATTCTAAACCTCTACAATGTTCAATACGATAGATTAGTAATAATGGCTCAGGTGAGGTGAGCTATATAAATTTTATCAAATAATTTTACGGACTCGGGTTTTACTTTTTTGAAGTTTTCTTCTTTCTTCCATATTATTATTGTAAATTTACCTTATCATATTTTTTTAATACTTTCTTTATTTGTCCCTCTTCGATTACAAATAAATTTATAATACAGATATATTTATAGAGATTTAAATACAGGGCATATTCTGGCAACCCCAAGCTGCCAACAGCTGATTAGAATTTGTTCCGATAATTTTTATTTTTAAAATAATTTTAATTGTAAAATCTAACATTGAATAACCTATTTCACGCTGAACATTCTAATGAATATAAGAATTTTTGCGTTTAGTAGAACTCATCTGTTCTACTAACCCGCAATGTAAACTAAATAGACTAATACTAAATTATTATTAAATTTAATTACTCAATGAAAACGATTCAAAGTTGATGTTTCGTTTGAAGTACAAAGTACTTAATCATTGTGGGAAACCGCTTATCGACTACTTACTTGCTTAGCTCCTTTTGAAAAGAATTTCTTGAGTAATAAAAAAGATTGTATGGGTATTTCTCTGCACTGATAATAATATAAAACAACAAAGTACAGCAACAGGATGTAGGCTACCCTGTACCATAAAAACAGATTTACACACGGGAGGAGCCGCAGGCAGAAACTAGTATGAGAGATTTTTTAGAAAAGTTTCAAGAGTGCACAATATATAATCAGCTATTTAACTTGACCAACAATTGACTTCGGATATCTTAAACACAGATGAAACAATTATATAAAATTGCGCCATTTTCCTATGCAGTCGTTATATTGATTTTGAAATAAAAGATGGCAAGAAAATGAACCATTCATGGTCGTAATGGTTTCAATTTCTTCAATGAAAATATAATAGCTTGTCATTTTGTATCCTTGGTCGCTAATGATGTCTGTTCGACTTTTTATTACTTTTCTTAATACTTAATTCGAGGCTATTTATTTTACTGTCCGTTTTTTATGTTTTTTTTTCTGCACCTTATTTGGGAACCATATTTTTAGAGAGTCAATTATGTTTTTCAGCATCTAAGTATGTAACGTACGTAACGTATATATATATACATAAAAACATATATTATATATATATATATATA
>PKRV01003214.1:0-12534 GCA_003709505.1 Hyphantria cunea | reverse complement strand
CTTTACCCGCCCAATCGAAAGCATGAATAGAATCCAAGTGTGTTGGTTGCCACAATCATTACCAATGAAGAAAATACAACAAGGTGAACCACACTGAGGCGGCCTAATGAGGTGCTTTTTCACGGCCCGTTTAAAGGATCCGGAATCATAGTGGAAGGGAAACACGTAAGTGTAATCAAGTGATTTTAGAGAACCTGATCTGAGCTACCTGCTGGTAAATGACCACCACCGCCCATGATCACAAAAACGTTGCTATTATGAGATGATGTCTATACGATCGTGACTGCCACATTGGTCTAGCGATTAGCGTATGCGGCTGCCGATCAAGAGGTCTTGGGTTCGATTCCAGAGTCGTACCAAATAGCCTGGAACGTGAAAATCCAGCGATGTTTCATACTCATGCCTCGAAAAGCACCTTAAGCCTTAAGTTCCAGTAGTCATAAGCACATATGACAATCGTTATTGGGAAGTCAGTGCCCACAAATATATTGGCAACTAGTTTAACCTTCGAATTTAGTTTATCCTCAGGGTTGCGAAGATATTTATGAGAAACATTTATTTACAATGCATTAACCATAAAACAATATCATAGAATGCCAGTGTTTCAATGCCTTTCTATTATTAATTATATATGTCTAATCTTATACAGCTAACATTACTCAGTAAATAAAACTTGTATATCAAACACACATTAATTTAGTACAAATTCAATAAAGTAAGTACATCTAAATAGATATCGTCTGGTTAATGTTATCGATATTGAATTTAGTCGTGATAAAGGTCATTTGATTATTGAGAAATAAACCTTTTAGTAAAATTAAACGGAATTAAATAGAATTTCTCTAGTCAATATATCCATCAAAGGTTGCCTGGAAGAAATCGTTTTTGTCCATAAGGCCGCTTATTGTACACATGTTCTTAAATTTTAAGCTAAATAATTTGTAATGGAGTATAATAGGGTATATTCTATACTACAGAAAAGAGAAAAAAAATATTTATCACTTCAATTTCTTCTATCAATTAGGTAACAACACAGTACCTGTTTTGTTGGATATGGATATGAATATGTTGGAGAAACTCTTCGGGTCTTAGGCTCCTGTGAAATGCTATTGTGGTAATCTAGAAGTCATGAAGGTATGGTATTTCTACTACCATACACCTTAAATGCCTGGAACACTAAAAACCACCTCTTTTTTTACCTGTAGAAACCCCCACGGGCCGTGACCCCACCGGTGCTTGCGGCGTGTCGGAATCGAACCAACTAAAACCACAAACTATGTGCCACTCTGCGCCTGAGAGTTATGATACCCCGAAAATGCCTTACATCATTTTGAAAAAGAACAGATACTCTTACACTACTGGATCGAGCATAGCTAAGAACCATAGCAGGGAAACTGGCTTTCCAATGAAAAAAACCGCATCAAAAATGGAATCCATCAAATTGAGAGCTACGATACCAATGACAGACGCACACACACCCACACACATACACACACAACATCCCTCTTTTAGCATCGGTGTTCAAAAAAAAGACATGACATGTAGTTAATCAATAAATGCAAATGAATAGATTCAAACTGCTTTAATACAATTTCTGTTTTCAGTCTTAGATTATTCAAAATTGCTGGCAATGTAAAGGAAAACCTTCTAAAGATCATTTACCTTTGTACAACAATAGGATTAAATTTGAAAAAATCTCTTGAACTTGCCTTATTCAAACCCCTAATTAATCTATTCGAAGGCTATTGTAAAAAATTTTTGTTCACGATTTATGTCAGCCATTATTAAAAAAGCACTCTATTATCTCGGTGAAATATTATTAAGAAATTTCATATAATTAGGTAAATGATACATAGCACACAATATATACCTGGACACACATAGAATACCTGGGGGCCAATTCCTCCCCGTTCGAGCCAGTAATTGCTCCGACTTACAGGCTACTTTCTTGTAGCTTTTGAACTGTATATATTAAAGGGTGATAGTTGTGATATTCGATAGGTAGTAAGTATCCCTTAGGTGATATTATATCTTATCAACTCTTAATGAAAACCATAATGGAAGGAACATTGCGAATTTCAAACACAATTCAATAACAGTTGTCGGACTTTGGTAAAAGATGGCCGTTCATAGCGTAGCGTAAGACGTAATTAACACACTGTTACAGCGAAATTAAAAACATCAAAACGGCTTTAAGACGTTTGAGTATCTCATTAAAACGGTAGCACAATATTTCTTTGTAAACGATTTTTTTTTATTTTGATCTTCATGATAGCTTTGTTAACGTTTATGCCCCAGTTCTTTTACAGTTATGTAGATTATTCTCTTTCTTGATTCGTATTCATTTAAGATGGTTTAAGGAACAGTAAAAATATGAAACGAATTTAAAAAAAACTGTAATCGAATGATTAAAAAACTAAAATATAATGTTTCAGCTATTTAACCAAAAGAAAAACAAATATTTCATATAAAACACAATTAGGGGAGAGAAATGTGTTTATGTATGCGTATAAAAATAATAACTGTTAATTACGCCTACTAACATTATAAACGCAAAAGTTTATAAGTATGGGTGGATATCTGTTACTCTTTCCCGTAAAAAATACTGAATAGATTTTGATAAAACTTTACAATAATATAGCATCAGAATAACATATAGGCTACAATTTATAAAGATACAATTCACACAATAGCTTTGTACTGCGGGTAACACCGCGGGGCTTAGCTAGTTAATCATAATAATTTCTTAACCAATTTAGCATTTATTTTTTTATAAAATTTTAAAATGGTCGCAATAAATACACAGTCTCAATATAATAAGGTCT
This sequence comes from Hyphantria cunea, assembly GCA_003709505.1. Lineage (NCBI taxonomy): Eukaryota > Metazoa > Arthropoda > Insecta > Lepidoptera > Erebidae > Hyphantria > Hyphantria cunea. Next base: position 9,709 of record PKRV01003214.1, on the reverse strand, counting down.
CAGACTATCTGTCAGCATAAGTATTTTAAGATAAATCTCATAATAAAATATCAATACTTATTTTTTTGTCTCATTGTTCTCTTACCGCTCAATCTCTAGAAAACACATTTACAAAATTGGTTCTGGATTGGTTAATGCATCACGGTATGACCGTATAATCGAAGGCCGACCTTTAATGAATAATACATTAAAGATTCTATACTTTATGTAATAAAAATCAACATTAAACACAGTGATAAATAAATGTAACAAAAATTGGGTTTTATTTCATTGCGAAACCTTTCAATTTGGTCACAGTAATGGGCTCGTAGATGCCAACAGGCCGGTCCTCAACCCTCATCATTGAGCTAGATAGCCCCGGAGGGCCATCGACGTCTAGAATAACAATTGATTTATAAATTGACTAACTGACCGCGGTGCCGTAGTTTGACATTTTTGTTCTACATTAAAGTGAATGATTCCGTAAGTAATGTAGATCGGTCAAACCTAATATGATGCATCGTTTAAGGTTCTTTCAATTGATGCAATCCGTTGAGTTTCATGATGAGTAGAGACCGGATTTCATGCAACATAAAAAACTTGTTATCTACAAGAAAATGTGCGTGGAAAATGCTTGAAATATGCACGTAAATTGGTAAAGCATGCAAAACTGAAATTGGAGAGGCCTATGTCCAGCAGTGGACTGCGGTAGGCTGCTGATGATGATGATGATGATGCAAAACTGAATTGACTAATTTTATGAATAAAAAAAATAAAAGCTAATTTTTTTTTGTTACAAAATCAGCATACATTTAGTCAATTATCCTTTGACAGGCGATAATAAGTACAGTAACATTACATGACATTAAAATTATTTTATATTGTTGTAAACGTAAACAACCCAGTATTATTTCCAAATATTCAGTCATGAGATTGTGTCTGCGATAATTTCTTCAAATCAAATTCGTGCGCAGCTACTGACCGAAATGCGATACGAGAATCCGGCCAGTCACAATTATTACTCATAAACCTTTATATTATTATTATATATTATGTTATATTATTTTTTTATTCTACATCCAACATTGTCGGAGCCTATGTTATGTTAGGTTTCTTTCATTCCAGTTCTCTCAGTTATTCTTCTTGCACTTTCATTCCGCACACTTGTTCTTTCTATTCTTCGTCATAGTCATTCCTAACGGGTCGGGCTCCCGTCTGGCTGGCTTACTCTGCTTCTGCCTTTAATTATTTCCTACTTCATTATTATGTCTTACTACTAGGGGTAAATATTGAGGTACACATAATATCGGTCTTTTTCTTTTCCCTCGATTTTCGTCTTTTAGCTACTTATTTTAACAAGCGATAAGCTTTTTACTACATATTAATTTCTATTAATTAACACTTATATTTGTGACTATTAAATTTACTCGGATTCTCAAATAACTTTTTTCGCATTTCAAAATGTAAAGAAAGTATACTGAACTCGGAAAAAATTGAAAATTTACCGATAATATGCATATTAACTAGATCTTAGTTAAAATATGCTATTACGGCTGAGGATGACTTAAATATGCAAATGCATATGCAAATATGCTAATGCATATATTCCGGTCCTTAATGATGAGATATCTTTTTGTTTGGCTTTAAATACCAATAGTTTTTTATCTTTAATACTAAAGGGACAGAAGTGTGTACCGAGAAAACCTCGTGGCCTGGGCCTACGGTATCCTTACTCACTGGATAAAACACAGCACAAGCGCTGTTTCACGCCGTTTTTAAGTGAGACCTTGTTATCACTCCGTTCGAGCCGGTACATTCGTGCCGAAGCGTGGCTCTCCCAGGGTATAACACACTGGCATATCGTAAGGGTCTTAGATGCGAGAAAAAAATACAGTTCGTTTTTTAAGTAGAAATACCTGACGTCTCACATATTATATAAATGCCTTATGAGNTGAGGATGACTTAAATATGCAAATGCATATGCAAATATGCTAATGCATATATTCCGGTCCCTAATGATGAGATATCTTTTTGTTTGGCTTTAAATACCAATAATTTTTTATCTTTATTACTAAAGGACGGAAGTGTGTACCGAGATATCCGCGTGGCCTGGGCCTACGGTATCCTCACTCACTGGATAATTCACAGCATAAGCGCTTTTTCACGCCGTTTTTATGTGTGACCTTGTTATCACTCCGTTCGAGCCGGTCCATTCGTGCCGAAGCGTGGCTCTCCCAGGTCTTAGATGTGGAAATAAAATTCAGTTTGTTTTTTAATCAGAAATACCTGACGTCTCACATATTATATAAATGCCTTAACACTTTCTCGACATCTTTCAATATTTTAACTAAGTCATTTCNCTTATGAGAGAAAATGTGAGAAGAGATTTAATTTACATATGTTTAAACGAAATAATTATAAATGAACCTTTGATATTAGAACAAAGGGTTTGAATAAAGCTTTTCAATTTAAATACATATTAACAAATAAAATCACCGGTGCCAGCATATCAAGTACAATATAAACTAACCCGGCGGCATGACATATCCAGGTACGTATGAGTGACATTTATATTGCACACTGGGGTATGTGCAGTGGTTTTATTACGAAGGGCTTATTTTATTGTTTTCATTTTAAACTCAGGACATGTTGCAACATGTTGACAGCTGGGTACGAATAACAGATTATTAATAATATAATTCTATCACATTCACGCAACGTCATCTAGTCCCAAACTAAGCAGAGCTTTACTATGATTATTAGACCACTATAGTTACTAACAAAATACATATATACAATACATAGAAAACACCCAAAACCTAAAAAAATATTTGCAGATCATAAAAAAATTTAGCCCGACCTAGCATTAGAACCTGAGACCTCAAGCACTACAGTCGCATACGTTACACTGCGCCAAAAAGACAGTCCATTTTTCAATATCAATTAGTAAAATAAACAACTTTTGACTAACCACGGCCTGATGTTTAGCTTTTGTAGTTCGTGCAATGGAGAAGTACAATTGCGAGCTGCAGGATTAAAAGACTTACTTTGTTTGTTTGACATACCATAGGAACAAAATAAAAACTCGAAGCCTCCTAAAAATTCCATGAGAATTATATAGGAATACGTATTGATCCTGCATCGCACAAAGATTGTTACAGTGCCTATTGATAACAAAACTTCTCAGAAACAAATAAACAGCCGTCCGCTAGGATTTCTCACTTAATACGCAAGCGTAATACACTGCACTACACTAAGTAAATATTCAGATACGTGTGTATTAACAATGTTAAAATACAAGAATCCAAAACTACTACCTACTTATTAAACTAAACTGACATCCTCTATCTAACCCCATCAACTTATATTTTAGTTACATTGTAACACAGAATCTATTTCTGACGTAGCTTTTAATATCGAAAATATTTCAATAAAATTTAATTAATTTTATGTTGGCTGCACATGAATGCATCATACGATAATTTAATAAGCCTTTGAACGATAGAGATTAACGTAGTACGTCTATAAGGAGAAATGTATAAGTAATGTTTGAAATTTTAGAGAAAATATTGATAGACTTAGCCAAATAAAAATAAGTTATTATTTAAATAATACCGCGGGAGAACCACGCTTCGGCATGAAGGGTCGGATGACGGGAGTTATACCATGGCCTCACAGAAAACCGATGTGAAACCGGTTTTGAAAAGTGAACAAACGTGCGGATGCATCGCCTGACGATAAGCTAAAGCAGCTGACATAAAAAAATACGGTCAAATTGATAACTTCCTTTTTTTTGAAGTCGATTAACAAGGTTTTTGTCTATAACTCAATTCGCTCGAAATTGGTTAATCAGGTGTCCAATAATAAACCACACTAGACCAACAAGGGAGTAAAAAAGTAATTTAGTTTTTATACTCCCTCGTTGGTCTAATGGTCAGCGTAAACGCCTATAGATCAAGAGGTCTCAGGTTCGATTCCTGGGTCGGACTGTTATTGGGTTTTTCTTACAAGAAATTCTTAATAGCAGCCTGATGTATTGAAGGTTACGGTGTTTCCCGCCCGTGCTTCGGAGAGTACTTTAAGCCGTCGGTCCCGGTTGTCATGAACATCTTTGGCAATAACTGTTATGAAGTCAGTGCCCTCAAATACTGACAACTAGTTCAACCTCCGAATTTAGGTCACCGTCAGAGTTGCGGAGGCATGAGGTCAGTCGCTGCGTGTAAAAGCTGATATTCAGGTAAAACTGGTTGAACTAGTAGCCGACCCCAAGTTTTGAGAATAATAAAGGCTAGGCAGATGACATATTCAGTTTTTTTTTTTTAGAAAACTAGTCCCAGGTCATCCGAGGTTTTTAATGAAACATGGTAGAATATGTAGACAAAAAGAAATAAGTAAATCATCGTCATAAGGACCTCGTATAAGTCGCTAACGAGGATGACCTCTAGACCCGCTAACCTTTCGCACTATATTATAAGAAAGATAACGACCAGTCCCATTAATTAAATATATTACCCTCCGCTGACATAGCATTACTATCATTTGAGAAAAAAAACTATCTCTAGCACGTTTTACTTTGGCTTTATGTGGTTTCCACAATACTATTTATCATTTAAGAAATTCAAAACACAAAAAAACGTTTGTAAAAAAGTTTGTAAAAGCCACTATTAATAATTTGACGTTAAAACAATTTTAAAACCTCAGTCAGTCTTAGACACATTGTTAATTAATAAGTAAAACATCGCCAAGTAAAAACACAACGCTATCTAGTCCTTAACTAAGCCGAACTTGTGCTGTGGATACTAGACTACTGATGCAAAGATACTTTTTAAAATACTCAAACTCCGAATTAAATATTTGCAGATCATACAAACATTTAGTCTGAACCGGGAATTAATCCCCGATACCTCAAGCACACCCGCCGCATATGCTGCGAGATACAAACAGTAGATTTTTTGTTTGACAAATTTTCTAAATCAAATTCTTTTAATGTTGTACTGTACAGTACTGGTCACTTCTAAATTTATAAAGAACGTACAGCTATCAGTCAATGCCCAAACGCCCATAACTGGTCAAAATAATTTCAACCATATATTTTTACTTCAGCTTACTCCCATTTTCACATATAAAAATTAGCTGCCCTGACTGACTGATTCATCGACGCAGAGCCTAAACCGGTGGAACTATATGTCAAAAAAGAAAGATTTTTGTGGCAATTTTTCCCTTAATAGGATACAATAAAATATGGATGGTTGCGTGGAATGTTGTCCTTTTCAGAGTTAATAATACGAATCAAGAAACAATCAAGTCAACAAAGCTCATTTTTAAGAAAACAAATTAGAATTTTTAAAATGGTTATCACAAACATCAAATATTTGCTCCATAAAGTAATTATAATTGTAATATTGGTTGAATGATAAGCCTGTTTCGGACGTAACCTAAAGTCTGGATAGACATTTCCTCCCGCTGACTTCTCAACTCCCTCCATTATAACTCTAGGCCTAGGGAAATGGGCAATTGAGTGAACTTTACAATTATAAAGTAAGTAATTTTATCCAAGTTCTCTGCCACTTAGGTTATGGTCGAGTGGTTTTAATCAAGGGAAAGTGAATTCTGTCTTTCATAAGTAACTTGAAATATTACACGAAACATTTTTCGTTAATGGAGATTAATTACTGTAGATACATGTTTTGACTAAGTTAGGAAACTAATTGATGGCCGAAAACAATTCTAAAAGTGTTATTGCTAGTAGCTATTTTAATTATATTTGATTAACAGACTCCCATTTAAACTGAAAATGTCGACATGGGTCTACCATTTGGTGTTGATTCACATCAAGGAAAGGTTGCGTAACAGATTGGACGTACCTATCACATACGTTAAGCAGACTCAGTACTTATGCTAGTCGCTATTCATGCCTTTCTTTTGAAGATTTTACATTCTTATTATTTTGGTCGATAACTCGTCATGGAATATACGTTTTTATTATACATTAAATGTATCGGTACTTTTTTGTGACAATAACGAGACTGAAATGTTATACAACCTTACTAAACGTTCTTGAAATAGATTCGGTAAAAAGTTAGGTCAGAAGATCTTAAAAAAGCAAAGCCTCCTTAAGCAAGCTTTTTAATGTCTCTTTAAATACACCTGAAAAACAAATGATTTATTTAGTGGAAAGAATTTAATTACAGACAAATATCGGGACATGTGAAACATAAAAAAAATTAAATAAATATAAAAGCTTGTAATATAAATAAATATTCTAAATACGAATACACTTTAAATAATGTAGTACAAAACTTAATATCGAGCATGGCTCGAAATACTTATTTACTGTTATGATGAACGTCACGTACCGAACAGACGTCTATTAATTCTTCACACAGTATTTAAAAATAAAATTTTCAAAGACCATCTGGTACACAAAATTAACAAAGAACCAAATTTAATGAAATTAACTTATACTCATTTCCGTTGACGCTGCACACGAATGCAGTAGAAAACGTCATTAGCATTCGTCACCGCCTTGTATAAAACCTTTCTGCATATTTCAGAAGGTATTTGAATAACTAAAGACACAGAATTTATTACGATTTTATAGCGTAGTTTTTTCATTTGTTCTACACAAACCTAAATCAAAAAAGTGGATCGTGTATATTGAAAGAAATAGAAGATGAAAAATATTTTAGTACAGTTAGATGCGCTATAGACGAGTCGTGGTGTTATATTTTCTTGTATGTGAATAGTGAATTAGTAAATACTCGAAGATAGCTGGTGGCTCTAATAGTTCCCACTCAACATCATTTGGCTAAAATTTTTGTTTGTCTCACGTAGAAAACAATGTTTGTAAGCGAAATTTATTGCTTCGATATCGAGAGCACCGTATTCCGTGAGACCGTGGCACCTGCAGCTGAGGCGGTTCATTTGTGCCATCAAGCAATTATTTAATTGTTTCTATTTGATGAGTGAAGTTTCCCAAATTTACCCTGAAATCTCCCCTCATTAGCGACGATAATCTTTTCCTATCGGTCTCGTTTAATCTTTTATATCATTAAGAATTTTATGCCACATGGATCATAACCATTAAAAAATCAAATATTCATACTCATACCATTTTACTTTCACAATACTCGATACTGTTTCTATATTTTCCCTAAAGAACGAGTTCAGAATGCGAGTTTAATAGAAGTTTAACAATATCTATTCCCATTTTCTACTACAACTGGTACAGGTATCAAACGGCGCATGAACGCTGGAAGTTCAAGTGAAATTGAAATGAGACTTCTGTACTTTAACCGGTGAATGCCAATAAGAAGTAAACTCATTAGCAAAGTTTCAGCGGTTAACCATGTCGGTTTTGGTGCGATGAATTATTTTATTAGTCGAGTGATTTATTGACTGCCGAAGTTGCAAAGTGATCTGATTGCGTCTAAGTGAAAACGCTATAACTCAGAGCTTTTGATTTATGGTGAAGTTCTTTAATCCAAAGAATGAAAGTTAGTAAGTATTATGGCAATGATGAGTACATCAATAAGAAAATAACTTAATATGAAAATATAGCAGGGAAAGTATTAGGTACTGGAGGTGAAGAATACGAGGGAAGAAAAAACCAAAGAAAATTTAGATGACTATGTAAAGAAGGAAATGACTTGAAGCATAGAGCTAACAGTGAAATGACCAGTGATAGAGTAGAATGGAAGGATAAAACACAAGAAGTATAGTCAGAACAATGACAGGCACATGATGAATACATAATTTAAGCATTATTATTATTGTGACTACAACTAGCACTTGAGTGTAGTGATTAGTGTTTATGAATCCTAGCTCCTGCTGCTGCCATTCATTCACAACTAGTTTCAAGTTATTTAACATGTGAATTCGCTTTCAAAAACAAAGTATGAATGTGTTTTAAACTTGTATTATTTAGAATCCTGCAAATGGCCTGGCTTACTTTAACTTTAGAATACAATTTAATATTACCTAGAACATTCTGCCCATTACTCATAGTAACTTTATTTTAAGGAATAGGGAGCATAGTAAAGGAGGGAGCAAACGAGCAGACGTATCATCTCATCATTGATGGTAAGCGATTAACGCCGCATTTATTATTGGACATCCGCAATACCAGAGGCGTTACAAGTGCGATGCCGACCTTTGCGGGCTGGGTAGGGGATGGGGGGAGAGATTGGTATATGGCCCTCCATTATCCTCACTCACTCGGTGAAACGTAGCTCAGGCGCTATTTCATACCGTTACCATTCATGCCCAAGCGTGGCTCTCCCACGAACTTTACATCAGAAACATTTTTTTTTCACTGGATGACAGTGATTTCAAATATTTATATATCATTATTTCAAAACTAACTAAACTTTAAAAAGATACGTAAAATTTTAAGCTATTTAAAACCACTTGCTTATTTAAAATGCCATTTTATTTCTTCTTTGCAGTTTTAAAACCATTGAGTTAGCATTTTTCTGTTACACTTGTTATTACACAGAGTACGTGAGTACATTGCAGATCATAGCGCAGTCATGAACTGTGCATACAATTTTTCAGCACACTTTGGTAGGAACGGATTCTGAACTACTTTGAACAAATGCATTCTACATACTAAAAGATATTCTAAGTTTCTGCAAATTTCAGTTTTTTTTTCTTTAAAAATTCTTTAAAACATTCTATTATTTAGACACTGTTAAAGTTTTACCAATATTAAATAAAGTGGCACTTTACAAAAAAGAATGTTTATAACCTAAAAGTGGCACAAAGTGGTACCAATCAGATGGTTTATTCGATGGTCACCGTTCTATAAGTGACCTCGTTACCTTAAATGTGACAAGGTTTTTTGGATTTCGGTAACTCTATTTTCTCAGTTACAAACCGATTTTCTGTAAGACTATAGTATAACTTCATTTGTGCCCGAGCATCCTGATTATTTATGTAGGTACTTATATTCACTATTCCAGAGTCGAACTAATCAGCGTGAAATTGCAAGGGCCTGGACTATGCTCGGCAGTGGACTGTGGTATAATGACGATGATGATAATGATATTCGCTTAATAAAACTATAAGTAGATAATGGTCATTGCTTTAACATACTACGTTAAAGATACGTTTGTACAATTAATGAATACAAGCAACTGAAAATAATATATAAAATATGTGAATTGTGAATTTAACCAATTCTGTTGTTTTATGAACAACTTTGTAAATGCTTTTAACAAGAATCTTCAATTATGGCTAGCCAGCTTCAAAAATATATAACACTTGTTGGGAGAGCAGTTTTTCATTTATACGATATTTATATCTCAAAGGCCGTCGCAATAAAAGTGTATTTTAATTACATTTACATAAAATGCTTTTGTTCGTGAAGCGCTATGTTAATCAGATCGCCATTTTATAGTTAAACTTATAATAAAACTTAGATATGAATTTGAACTTGGTTTTTTTACTTGGTTTTTTTACCCCGAAAACCGGTGTGAAACAGTACTTACGACGTGAGTGAGGATACTAAAGCCCCCCCTCTTTTTTTTACATGGTGGAATGCCTTTACGCACTTCGCTACCCCCCGCGGGGAAAGGGGGTTCCCTTTGTGTGGGGCTCCTGACTGACTCGCCAGACTACCCACTAAACTACCACGGTGTGCCACTCTGCGTCTGAGACGGGAGAGATCCGGGAACCGCTTTCTTACGCCATCCGGACCCCTCCCAGCGCCTGCCCGCACTGAAGCGGG
>PKRV01003208.1:10983-100080 GCA_003709505.1 Hyphantria cunea | reverse complement strand
TTGCGACTGAACTACCCATCAGCCATGCATCCCCTGGTCACACACCAGAACACGGGATTCGGGGTAATTTTTATAGAGGTTTTCTTCCTCGCGGTCCGGGCGGTTAAGCCAAGACCCACGGTCCCAGTCGAGTCAGAGACTTGACCTAACTCGACAGCCTAGTGGGATTACGTTGTAGCGGCGAGGGTAACACAAGACTAGCTCCTGTGTTACCCGCTCTGAGGCAGGGTAAGTGCACACCGAGCTCGCCTCCTCGCACTTCTAATACGCCCTCTGCTAGAGCAGAGGGACGTTTAGAGTGCCCTCCGCGGCAGTCAAAATTCGACTCCGTCTGGTATCCCATTTGGTCTGGAGTCTCCCTCTGGGCCAATCCGACATGAGTGGCTCTACCGGCGCAGCCCCAGAGATCATCGACCCACGCAAGCCCCCACACGACGACAACGTAGGGATACAGTTGTGGGGGGGGATACCGGAGGCCCTTACTCCAACCTTCCCCCTATCTCTCAAAGGCCGGCAACGCACATGTGACGCCTCTAGTATTGCCGGTGTACATAGGCGCCGGTAATAGCTTACCATCAGGCGATACGTCTGCTCGTTTGCCCCTATTCCAAAAAAAAGTGATACATATAAATATGCTTGTAACTAACTTCAAGGGAGATACTTAAGATGATGTGGGTTCCATATTTCAAAAGGAAAAAAACGGAATCCTTATAAGATCACTTTGTTGTCCTTCTGTCTGTTTGTCCGTCAAGACCCTTTATTTCGGGAACTCGTGAAATTATCGAGTTGTTAAAGTCTTCTACTCAGGTCAACAGTCTCCTGCAGTTATGAAAAAATTAAACCTCCAAGTTTACGTGGGAAGAAGATACCGTTTATACAGTAAAAACTAGGCACTCCCAAGGGAACCAAATCTCATAGGGTACTTCCTGTGGACCTAGAATTAATCTTAAAATTAGAGGCTATATATATATTATTAAGGATTTCAAAAATAAACTACAAATTGTTCCTCTGAAAAATACAAAGAGACGACATTTCAAGTTCAATAATATCGATTCCTCAATTATATCCTTTCGTTTATCTTTCTACCAGTTTTTATAACAGAAATCACAGAAATAAATGTCAAATGTCATTCCATTCTAAGCGCCACAGCAACTAATAAACGCGCAAAGTGCGGCAAATTTGCATTAATGAAATGCCATTTCATTACATCTCCCCCTAAGAGTATAAATTCTAAATAATGTATCTAGTAGATAAATATGTGATACAATCTTCATATTATTTATTTTCTTCCTCTTCCTCTTCTTCATCTTCTGTTGCGATAGGTTGTATGTATGATGTATGTGTAACAAAGTAGATTTCGTTTTTCTGTTGCCAGTGTCTATCCTATAAATGGAGTTTGATATTTTCTCTATTACCTTGAAAGGGCCTATTCTTAATTCGTCTAATTTTCTCCTATTTAGCCTATTGCCATGTTCTACAAAAACACTATTTCCTATCTCTAACTCATGCATTTTTCTGTTTCTATCGAATATTTTCTTGTTGTACTTGTGGGATTTGATTGTATTTTCTAATGCTAATCCCCTAATAGCGATCCACTTGTCTTCGTCGTTTATTGTTTTAATTTCATTCGGTAGAATATTGACATTTATACCATCCAGTAAATATTTTTTATATGTGCAAAACCTGTAACAGAGTGTTCTGTTTCATTATATTTCTGTATACATTCTCTTGCTACTATTGCCCATGTTCTTTTATTATTTTTCTCATTTATTTTACATCTTATTTTATTTGCTATTGTTTGATTTAATCTTTCATTCAAGTCGTTCGAGAATTGTGTATTCACAGCCATAAATATTAGTGTAATTTTATCCTCCTGGCAATATTGTTTAAATTTTCTTGAATTGATGCCCGGATATTGGTCTGTCAGAATTATTCCAATTCCATCTGTCTCTAGTACTTTTTTTGTTAATTTTATGAAGTCACTTGCATTCTGTGTTTTTGAGGTTGCAATAAACGCATATCTGGTGTAGTGGTATATTAAAAGGTGTAGATACTTTTTCGTTGACCTAGATCCTCCAAAGCCACCGATAGTATCCATTGACATTATCTCAACTGGTTTTGTTGCTGGTCTTAGTTGTGACATTAATACAAATTTTCCTTGACATCTTGATTTATTTTTTATCCATATTTCACATGTTTTAAAAATATTTAAGATATTTTTTGTTAGGTCTTTAGCTGTATATATTGGACTTATCTTCTTCTGCAATTGTCTAATACCAATATGGCATAAATCTTCATGCACCTTTTTTATAAGTTTTTTACTAAATTCTTCTGAGAGGGTAATAGTTTCATTTTTCTTTATTGTCTTATAATAAATTTTATTTTTGTGTATAAATTTTGTTTCTTTTCTTTTATTTTTTCATTTTTCTCTTGATGTTCAATTATATCTTTTAATTGTATTAAATTAAGTAATTTCAATAGTTCCTCTTGCTTATCTTCTGATTCTAATACCGGATTGCGGCTTAAACAGTCAACTCCTATATTTCCTTTACCAGGTATACATTTTATTGTAAAGTCATATTGAGAGAGGTAATATGTAATGTTACCCAATTCTTCATCTATCCTGCATCTAATATTCATGTTCTCTAGAGGTTTATGGTTTGAGTAAATAGTGAATTGTTTTCCAATGAGCCAGTGTTGCCAATATTTAACAGCTTCTTTCATAGCAAGACATTCCAAATATATAGCCTTTTCGTTTTTGAGACTCATTGAGTTTTTTTGAAAAATGTGCCACCGGTTTGTCTTTACCGTCTAGCTGTGTCTGTTTTAATATTGCCCTGATACCCTCCAAAGATGCATCCGCAAATATTTTTATTGGTAAGTTTTTGTCAAATATTTCCAGCACCGGTTGAGAACATATATATGTTTTTATTTGATTAAATGATTTTGCACACTCCTTTGACCACACAAACTTTTCGTTTTTTCTTAATAAATTATGTAGTGGGTGTAATATAATAGCGCTTTTTGGTATGCTATTCATGTTAGAAGTTGATTTTTCCCAGAAATTGTCTGATATTTTTTTGAGTCTTAGGAGTTGGAAAATGTCTTATTGAGATCAAATTGTCTTTTAGTGGTCTTACGAATGGCTCTGAAAGACATGACCGAGGTACTTTACTGAGTCTGAATCAAAGGTACATTTCTGAAACTTCAATCTAAAGCCTTCTTTTATTATTGCCGCTAATACATTTCTTATGTGTCTTATACGTTTTTCAAACGTGGGCGAGTTTATCAAAATATCATCAATAAAGTTTACAGAGTATCCTGTAAGATTGTGCTTTTGTAGAATATTACTTAAAATTCTCTGGAAAATTGCTGGTGAAGTTTTCAATAATAAATATCTCTGCAACATTTTTTAGGTTATGTTGATTTTTTTTCTTTTTCATACTTTCTATTAATTTTTCCAAGATTTGTTGCAAATTGTCATCTTTGTTTCCCGGTTGTTTTGTGCTCATTTCTTCTAAGTATTGATCTAAAATTGTATATTACCTTCTTCATGACGTTTATCGTCAATTACGTTAGTCGCACCGACGTTAGTCGCCACTGGCGTTTGTCGTCAATTGCGTAAGTCGCAGACACATCCTAAAGAACAACTTGTGCCGGCCTTGGAAGTCATCGCTTTAAAGTAGAAGACATACGTTCTCGTACTCATCGCTTCGGTGCTTCCTTCCTGTGACGAGCGGCCAAAACCTGGAACTCACTACCGGCGCACCTGTTTCCTTCCCACTATGATCCTGGGTCCTTTAAGCGGGGCGTGAAAAGCATCTCATCAGGCCGCCTTAGTGTGGGTCACCATGCTGCATTGTTCTTTTTCGCATTGAGGATGGTGACTGCTACTTTTCTGCTCATGCTTTCCATCAGGGAGAGCAGAGTCATTTTGGCAGCTTTTTAGCACAAATCACCATGATCAAAGATGGGAAGGATTAAGGTTTGCACCAACATTCTCTTTGTTTCGAGAGGTAGAAAGTTCTTGAGCCGGTATAACGCCCGAAGGGTTCCTGTAACTTTCTGACTCACACTAGTGACCTGGGTTTGCAACTAAGGTTATTATCTATAAACAAGTCCAGATCCTTCACTGAAGAGCTTAGAGGAATGATTAATCCATTAAATAATATAGATGGCAGTGTAACTAGAACTAGCCTTCTGATGAATGATGAAGATAATAGCCTGAGAACCTTTCCAGTTCATCAGGTGATATCATATGATACGAAAGGATAGACAGGAGGACATCGTGACTAACGGTGTTAAAAGCATTTGAGAAATCATTCAAAGCCAATACGGTAACTTTGGAGTTCTCAATTGCCGTCCGAACATCACCGGTCACCTTCAGGAGAGTGGAAGTTGTGCTGTGACCAGGCCTAAAGCCTGATTGAAAAGGGCTTAGTAAGTTATTACGATACATGAATCGTGATAACTGTTGGTGTACACACGTCTCAAGCACTTCAGATAAGAAGTGAAGTATGGATATTGGGTTTACCAATCGAGAGAGAGATCTCAAATATATCTTACTCTTTTCAAATAGATATCAGGTTCTGTTCGTAAGTTACATTATTAATTTCTCTTAATAAAAAAATTAAGCGAAAGAAGTTTGAAATAATGTTTAGTTTTCACCAAATGAGAAGTGAATACTCCTATGTCTTTCAATTGTATGTAATGCTCTTTACTAATTTGTGAAAAAATATGATGAAAACTATGAGTTAAGAAATCGGCCATTTCGATTAGGTACTTTCTACGACTTATATGTTTAATTTAGAATTTAAGACAATAGCTTTAATTAATCCTACAATATACACATAGGTATATATGTCAGTTGGTTCTCAGCTATCCCCCGGTAGAAGTCTGGTGAGTGGGTCATTGTTCACAACGCCTTACCTTATTTTACCTTCAACTCATCATCACCTACAAACTTCACTTCGAAATCTTTTATCGTCCTTTATAGGTATGTATAAGCAATATGTTAAAGTGGTCGTCAAACTTCTGACAGTTTTATGACGCGATAAAAAGTATCTATTGAACGGATCGTTGTTTGCCCCTCAAGCGGCGTGTTTGTGTGTAGCAGAACACACTTAATTAGAGGCGAGTGAGGTTTGCGCTCGTAGAGATAATTGGACATATCTAATGTGGCCTGATGTCGGAAGTGCCATCGATCAGGGCGCGGGCGGCTGGCGCACACATGCAGCGCCTCGCCGACGCTAACGGTTTGTTTGTAGCCAGCGCCGCGAGCGCACCGCCCCCGGACAACCCCTCAGCGCATTACGCGCTTTTTGTTGCACCGATATTACATAAAAACACGGCATAGCTCAAGTTACACAGCACTGCCGCCGACACCCGCTTTGACGTTAATTAGCCAACATGTTCGCTTAATGAATTTTATTGACTCCGCCATTAGTTTATTACATTATTAGGAGCAGCCCCTGAGTCGCTACGATGTGTCAAATAATATCGAGTGAAGCTAGCGCCGAATGATTGCGAATGGCACGATCACTATACTAAGTTTCGATTGTACCGTCTACCTGCCTATACCTAATTGTCGGTAGCTATTGCTACTCCACGCCATTAAACTGACAGCATTGCATTGGTGTGGGTGCTTACTAGATATTTATTAAATAGGTTAGTATGCATATTGCTCTACAAATTTTATGATTACGACTGCCACAGATTATTCCTAATTGAACGGACTTTAGTCGAGGTATTGACTATCTTGTTTTAAAGGTTTTGTTTTAAAAAAAAGACAAGGTGGATACCTTAGGATATACATCCCATGTCATGTACGGTGGACTGAGAACAACAATTTGTGAATCACACAAAGTATTGTCCCATGTGGAATTTGAACCCACAACACTTGATGTAGGGGCGTGGCGACCGCTTAAACCTCTTTTTTTTTTACGTGTGTGTGTGTGTGGAAACCCCCTCGGGCCTTCACCCCACCGGGGTTTGCGGTGGGGCGGTGTGTCGGATTCGAACCGACTAAAACCACACGGCATGCCACTCTGCGCCTGAGACGGGAGAGATCCGGGAACCGCTTTCTTACGCCATCCGGACCCCTCCCAGCGCCTGCCCGCACTGAAGCAGGCTCCGTCGTTTGATGCTCAACTTTCAAATTAGGCGACGTACGGCACACGCGCAACGTTGCCCCCTCGCGGCTGGCCCGTGTAGCGGATGGGGGGGAAAACCCGTCCCGCCCATCCGCGGCCACACTCAGGGCGGCATTAAGCGCTGGTAGGCGCGCCTCCGCCGACCGCTTAAACCTCTTTTTTTTTACGTGGTGGAATGCATTTACTACGCACTTCGCTCCCCCCCGCGGGGACAGAGTGTTCGCTTTGTGTCGGACTCCTGACTGACTCGCCAGACTACCCACTAAACCACCACGGTGTGCCACTCTGCGCCTGACACGGGAGAGATCCAGGAACCGCTTTCTTACGCCATCCGGACCAACCGCTTAAACCTCTAGACCAACCTTGCAGTCACATTGTAACACGTAATCGGCAATTATTAACAATAGCGACCATTATTATGTAAATTTGATGTGTTGTGGCGATACTTGAGCAGTGCCTTAGGTAAGTAAACGCGTATAGACGAAGTCTTGATATTTGCTGAAAGGAGTTCACCAAATGGCTCGTCTCGCACGATCAGAGGGACGCGGCTCGTGACAGCGCGCGATCTCCGTCACCGACACATCAGTTATTCATCGAGTGAGGATAGCGGCGCGACCGCATACCCACAGAATGGCGTAGATCGCCCGAGTGCCAAAACTTGCAACATGTCAAGAGTGATATGTGTTTAATTGGAGTGCGGCTCATTATCTACGTGTAATATAGCTAATTTATTAGTACACCTGTCGTACAGCGCGCTGTGTCATGTGCCGGATCAGTATCGCACGAACTGACAATGTACTCGTACTTAATGTAGGTAAAATCTCCGTCAACACGTCGGTCCGTTATTAGATCTCATCGATGAACATTGCATATACCTGTGTTATGCAACACGGTTGGCAATTGAAATGATGATCTTATTTAGATAATTAGTGTTATGGCCAAAGAGGTAAAAGCTCTATCTACCCAATGTTTGCGATAATTAGTACTTAATCACACTTTTAGTCACTGGTATAAAATAGAGTACCTACAGATTTAAACACATCTTAAACTCTTTCAGCACTTCAACTAGACCCCGGAGTAACCCGGCATGCCCGGCGATGGCATAGCGTGGACGCTTTAAATATGCTGCATGACGGTAAGACTCCCCTATAAGTAGGTAACTTTTCACTTAAACTTACCTATAAACAAGTACCGCAGCAAATGTTGACCTTCTTGTAGAACAGAAAGCACAAAACAGAGAATATGCTTATTTTTCTGTTTTGTGACAGAAACAATAAGAGTAGCTAGCTAAAAACTTTACAGGCACTTCAAAGTGGAAGAGTTTTAATCACTGTGAGTGCCTTGGCGTCCTGCCTTTTAAACAGTAGCTTTCGGAACTTGGACATCGATCGAATCATCATCATTAGGTTATTACATACATATCAACAGTTTCACTGGAGCTTTATTAATTTCTTCTCAAATTTGGTTTCTCATTTTCATATTGAGACGTCTGAACAAGCACAAATTTTCCTAAATTTGTTAGCGCTTCATGGGATTTTCGCCTTACACCACACCTTGCTTACTGCACGCATTCACTGCAATAAACGTAGCCTTAGGTACCTTTCACGTCAACCGATTATTTTCCATTTTGGTCGTTTAGAGTTTCTAACTAATGTTGGTTTTAGTGTCGGTGTTTCAATTATTATTGCGATTTTTTATAGGCCTGATATATTAGTTCAGAATGTTGCTATCAGTGGAGAGAAATGTTGCCGTAGGTCGCGACGAGCCAGGCCCGATAGTCGGAGATTGGTCGGAGCCTGCCGATCGCCGGTGTGGGGTGCGGAGGGCGCGGGTGGCGAAAGGCGTGCGTTATCGGAATAATTGTCACACCGATAATATATCTGTGTCGGAGAGCGAGATAGTATCGCAGTCGCGGAATTAACACGTTTCAGTGCGCGGCCGCCGTGACAACGCGACCAAAACGAACCACGCTTTGTGTCGCTATCGCACCACGCATCGGCTTTGTCTCACACCAGCCTCTTATTTATGTGGAAACTCGCAACACTCGGGCTGCGGCCGCGTCCGACGACCAGCCCGCGCAATAACAATAATAATTGATAATGACCCAAGTTATGCGTGCACTACTCCATATATTACTTTTATCTTCTTGCATAAATTTATAACGATTTCTTAATTTCCTTTACATGTAATGCTATATACATGATGTAGCTAATGTCTTTATAAAGGTTACGTTGTTTTAAATAGCTGCAAGTTACAAAAAAAACTATGAAAGATATAGGTTCATCAGATTATTAGCCTAGCCGTGTAGTGTAGTAGTAGTGTTAATACTCTAATAACTAAAATAATACCTACTGTTGTAACCCATCTATTAAAGTTCGTTTGGATGCATTAAATTATCCAATACTTGTGCTCAATCTTTCCGTCGTGTATGGTGGTGTATTAACGATAATGATTCTGTTTAGTGCCACAGTCCTCCTAATAGTTACCGGTCGATAGATCAGTGCTAGGGCGCTGTCTTTTATAAATTTGGAAGAAAAATGCAAACCAACACGTACTGCTGCTCGAACATACAGGCATAAGCCGACAACAATAATCAAAAGTTGAAACCAAGTAGCGTGGGCCGTGGCGTTTGTTTTCTAATAGGCGCTGCTCGCAAACTCTAACCGCAGCCTCTGCTTTGCCACGTAGTGGTAAGTCAACTAATCAAATGTTAGTAAAATCCTCATGATCGCAATCCAGTGTTTATTGCTTTTATGTGTTTGTGATTATTACTTATTATATTGAAAGTCTTCATGCACGAGATTGTATAGATGAGCACTGCTATGCTATGTTATGTATACTAGTGCTGGGTATTGTGTCTGTGGGACGCGCCAGGTGTTCGACTGGTGTGCAAGTACACCAGCACGTGAGTTAGTGTAAGTGCTGCAACTGGTCGCCGAGCGGCGCGGGCGCAGAGGCTGCGCCGCCCGTGGGCGGGGCCCGGTGCAATGTGTACCTGTGCTGCGGCGCGGCCTTGCCCACACCTAATTATATCTTCTTGCCGGCCTCGATATGGCAACACGGCGCGTTAATACCGCTGCAGCGAGAAATATACCTTAATACATATTTCTTAAGACATTACTAATTTTAAGTCAAAAATCGAATCGAATGTATGTAGTTGTTACATGTATTTGCACCTGAGCTTAATTTTGTACCATTATAAGTTTAATATTGCGTTTTATGCATATCATGCGTATCAAATTGTCGGTACTTCTAAATTTATAATTATTTTATTTGTATACCACACTTCTACACTTTTAATAACGTACTTACTTACATTTCTTTTTTTTTTGTTTTTTACGTGTGGAAACCCCCTCGGGCCAGCGCCCCACCGGGATTCGCGGCGGGGCGGTGTGTCGGAATCGAACCGACTAAAACCACACGGTGTGGCACTCTGCGCCTGAGACGGGAGGGATCTGGGAACCGCTTTCTTACGCCATCCGGACCCCTCCCAGCGCCTGCCCGCATTGAAGCGGGCACCGTGTCCTGATGTTAACCTCGCAATTTAGGCGACGTACGGCACACGCGTAAAGTCGCCCCCTCGTGGCTGGCATGAGGCGCTGGTAGGCGCCACTACGCCGCTCGGTTCGCCGGCGACGGATCGGGTCCGAGTGGAGATCGTCCTCCCGGGCCTTCTTTGGCGCCTCCTCCTGCGAGATGACTTCCTCGCAGAAGATCGCGACCGCGGTAAAATTGCTCTCGCCACCGACCATGGAGCGTACGACGGCCGGTAGCGAGAGATCTCCTCCGATGACTGCAGTGAGGGCCCGACGCTGCGGAACCTCCATGGTGGCGAAGCCAGCCACGATGGATCGACGGGCGGCTTCACGCCACTCGCGTACCTCATCTGGCGGAGGGCGAACGCCACTCTCACCCGGAATTCAGCCACCCATCGATAAACTTCGGCGAGCACTTCCGCCTACAAATCCCACGGGGGTGTACCGGCCAAGGCGCATGCCGCCTCGGTCGACACCGTGCGGTATCCGCGTATGGCTCTGACCGCCAATACCCTCTGAGGGCGCCAGAGACGCCGCCTATTCTGCGCGGTCAGGGCCAACACCTACACCGGTGCGCCGTACAGCGCCATAGACCGGAAAACCCCCGTGAAGAATCTTCTCGTTGCGACACTGGCTCCACTCCGATTGGGCAAAAGTCGCCCTATGGCGGAGACAGTGTCGACCAGCTTGGGAGCAAGCTGTCGGAAGTGCTCGTCGAAGAGCCACCTACCGTCGAGGATGAGGCCCAGATACTTCATCTGGGCCGAACCGACATGAGGACCAAGTTGAACACTAGACCACTATGGAGGCGCCGGGGGCGGCCCACGACGGGGTCCATGGAAGAGCAGAGCCTACGTCTTATCCAGGGCCACCCGCAAGCCCAGCGCCTCGATGCGCCCATCCACCAGAGAGACACTGCCTCCCGGGCTGTGACCAATGTGTCATCGGCGTAACAGATTAAACGTACTTACTTACTTGCAACAGCCATTGAACATGCATTATCTTACAAGACCTTATTAAAACATGTAAAGAACGACATTAAAGAGTATTATTACTTTAAACATCATCTTTCATTGGATTACAAAGCTCCGATGTATCCGCAAAAGATACAACATGAATATTAACGTCTTCATTCAAATTCAAGTCTCAATACATCCTGCCATTTAGACAAGCAAAAATTGTTGACTTATAAAATTAATAATGTCAACATTACATAATTAATACTAAAATACGAACGGTTCAAATGAATTCAAAGTCATAATAATTAACAAAATAAGGATGTAAATTTAATTGTGTGTGAAGGAACGGGTGTCATGTCCCTCCAACACAAAGGGAGGATCCTCCGACCAGGCGAGGTGATCGTGCCTGGCAGGCCACTGCCCAACGGTTGATGTTGGGAAGTTGTAAATATGTTAATCGGCGCGAGAACTTCTATTTCGTGATTTAGGCTTGATATTTTCTTAGTTTTCTTCGTTGCTCCGTAGTTCGAAGTTTCTTCGGTAGATGGCGCTGTTATATATTTTTATTTTGTTGCGCTGTTTGTGGAAGTCGCCACATCACTCCCCTCCAAGACTGGAGGTCGATATCTGGATGAGTCAGCTGTCTGTGCTCTGTTGCGGAGCTTGCCAGTGCCAGGAGTGAGTAGTTCCAGTGAGTCGGAACTGAGTGCCGCAAGTACCAGTGAGTTGGAACTGAATGCCGCTAGTCCCAGTGAGTCGGGGCTGAAGTTCGCTGATTCCAGTGAGTCTGGATCGCATGCGGTGCGCGGTGCTGCGGTGAGGTCCCCAGTGAGTCGGGGCGATTACTGCGTAGTGGCTGGCTGCTGCATAGACGGGAGAGAAATGCTCTGCTTACATGGACCATAGTTGCAGTGTGCTGTGCCTAGACGCTGTTGAGGCCGCAGGGGTAAACCAGGCTGGAGCGGTCGCTTCCTGCATGCGGTGTATACCTGTTGAGGCCGAGGTTGCTGGCTGGCTGAGACTTGCTGTGGGAGTGAACGTGATGGTGGCGCGGTGATGCTGCTGCTGTTGATTTGCTCCTTCAAAGGCTGCCTCCAATCACGTCAGCGTCACCACTGTGGAGGAACGGGTGTCATATCCCTCCAACACAAAGGGAGGATCCTCCGACCAGGTGTTGTTGTGTATTTTATGTTGACACTGTATGTGTAAATTCTTAATAAACTTTCGTTCCTACTCTTCTGTGTAGTGGACTATTTATTTCAATACACCTACATATTCATATTACTACATTGGTGACCCCGACGTGACTGATGTGGCGACTTCCACATACACATGTGAAATAATTTGTGACTTCTCAAACATTTATTTAATCTATTTAAATAAAAATTAATTTCCTGAATATGTGCATACCTTCTGATCGACTGCACTGAATCGCATTATTCTTTTTTTATGGGTCCGGTATTATTAGGAGGGAGGTGGTTTGTGTAGAAAAAAAAATAACTGGAAGAGTAATTTTGCCGTCCGCGGCTGTGCACTGCCTGTGGGAAACTGAGGCGAGTTCAATTATTATAACATATTTTTCAGAAATCTAGAAAATATATACGAAAGTAAAATGTGGCGGTACGAATTTTGCCGGGTCGGCTGGTTATTCTTAAAAATGATATTAGGTATTTAATATTATTTTACAGTACAGACGCTATTAAAACGAACATCATTTGGCTATTAGAAATACAAGAAAATACTAAGCGCAAACTTTTTGACGGTTTCACCTTAGGAACGTAGGAGTTCACAGGAACATCGGCAATGCGACATGCGTTAGTAGGCACTTGTGGCTGCTCACGCCAAGTCGACAAGTTTAGCTACTTGTTTGTTATTACTTCGTAGTAAAAAAACTTGCGCTTGTACATGTTATTTCCTTGTAACTAAAATATTGTTAAACTAATATACTTTAAAGAATAAATATAAGTAAAATAAAATAATTAATTAACACTAAGTATAACAATTTCGTTCGGCAAAACTTTTCCATACCGACCTATTGTTTGTGATTGGAGCCGATAACGTACTAAATGTAGGAACTTCAAATAGAAGGTAAAATTGTTCACCTCTGGAAAGTTGAGCAAGTCATCGGCTTTGATTGATCGTATAATTACTCGACAACTAAAGTTTGCGCTCATTATTAAATACAATAGATGTCACTGATATAGGAAATGTAATTTTCTCGGTAAATGAAACTCCCCTTTCGCTGAGAGTAACTGTCCCCCCCCCCACACCCTCCGGTTCACCCGGCCGCCCCCCACCGCCTCTCACTTCATTTTGTGAATAAATTCATCAGGCGCGTTAGACGAGGGCGCGGTGTGGCCCGGCCCGGAGCTGCCTGTCACGAGTCACGACTATCCACAGGTTAATATAGGCGTTATGTACAAACCACAGAAGTACGTGTGTTGATACGTCTTACAACAATGCGTATTACAATATACGGCCAGCTAGTACAGCTAATGCTAAAATAATATGAATGAATAATATCTTATATGAAAAAGTTTTCTTTTCCTTGATTTGTTATGTAGTTGGAAATTAAAAGCACGAGGGACCACTAGATCGACAGGCTCGTCGTCAACCATTAGATCGATACGTGCATCAGTCAGTGAAGAAACCCCACATCAAATATTTCACAGAAGTCGTTTTTTAGGTCCATTTGGTTGATAGAGGAACGCGGGGATTGTAGTAGCACCGTGCCGAGTAAGCGATTGGAGCATCAGTCGACTACACTTCGATTTCGTTTGTTTAGATTTATTGTACTAAGCACGAACGTATCCCCACTGCCGAAAACTGGTCAAGTTATATGCCGGCGCTAATACGTTTCATTCAATGAGGTAACGAGTTTCTGCTCCAAAAGCAGAACAAGAGAAGAGGCAATGGGGTACATAACACCTCTGCATCGAGTTCCAGCTCATATGATATCAAATAGTTATGAAGTTTGACGTGAGTTCAAAACTACATACAAATAACTCTCTCCCTGAATTGAGACTTGGATTTACTTTGGTGTCTATCATTCATACTTACGAAGTACGTATTTTGAAAGGTACGACATATTCCTTATCATTAAATATCTACAGGCACTACCACAACTGTCTGTTTCGATAAAAGTCATAGATATAGCGATGCATTCTCAAGTAAATCACTTACAATTATTTAAATAGTCCTCAGATGAGAAGAGAGAGAAGTCCTGAGATTGAGCACGTTCGACTAATAACCAGCGTGTAACGTAAAGTAATTAGTCAGGAGTCAATCGCCGACAGCACCCGTCCTACGGGATTACAGCCGTTAATCCTTACATCGCTGTCGCTATGAAAACAATACTCGCGCTCAGCGAACATTGCACATCGACTAGTTGGGCTGTGTTAGGGACTGCACACGACACAAGTCGCTCGGACAGTACTCGTGGGCTTTGCTGCGCTATCGATGTCACGTATATAAATAATAATGATCAGATAAACTTAGTACCTAAGTATCACACGGTAGAAAACCGTTAGAGACAGTACACGTAAGAGTAATCTCTTCAGTAACTATATTTAAATGAAGAGGTCGATGGTGGTCCGTTTTCATGGTATCCGCAGTGTTTCGGTAACAGTGTGGAGCGTGTGTGGTGTTTGTTTAGTGAACACATGCACACCTCTAGCGCAGTAATCCTCGCGGATTAGGGCGCGGCCCGGGGTCGCTGCCGGCGCGGCGGCGCGGGCCGGATTAGCGCGCACGAGGTGTTAAGCCGCGCGTGTTAACCCGTGTGTCGTGATCCTCAACCCAACGACCTCGACTTACACCTCTCTAAGATACTGTTAACAAATATGTGTACATTCATGCATACGCAAGTGTTACTGATGATAAAACGTGAATATTAAAGTTGACGGTATGAGCTACAGTTAAGACGTATGCGGAAAGCGTATTGTTGTAACAAGAGGGCATCGTGGACGTATTGGAAGGCGTTAATAGCTGAATAACAGATAAAGACCAATAGGTACATGCATAGGAAACAAATACGTTGTACTTATCGACTGCAACGATTAGTAAGGTGTTTACGTAAATATAACAGTTCGTCAGAAATGCTAACCTAAATATTCTGTTATTCTATAGTTCTACAATTCGCACTGCATTACGTATGAAGCCATTCGAGGCATACGTACGGTGCGTGCGTACCTGCGTGTCTCTTTTTTAGGGTTCTGAAATAGTAAAAACAGGACTCTATTACTAAGAGCCCGTGTCCGTCTGTCTGTCCGTCCATCTCTTACCAGGCTGTATCTCAAGAACCGTTATAGCTAGGCTAGTTGACATTTTCACAGATGATGTATTTCTGTTACCGCACACAACAAACACTGAAGTGTTAATAAAATAAAAAATTAAGGGGTTCCCATACAATAAATGCGTTTTCTGCTCGACATTAAAAACGGTAACAGGTAGACTCTTGAAATGTATAGTAGTAGTATGTAATGGAAGATATTTTATAACATCCTCACATCCTGCAGTTGCTTTTCGATCGTGCGATCACCATGTAATATCCCGCGATCTCATTTTAATAATGATCGGCGATATGTAGAGATGTCGCTCGCGACAGCGACAATGTCGCGTGTCGCGGCCGTGACGCGCGCAAACGGCGGTGATTTACATCGCCCGATGTCACGGCGCACATTAGCCGCGCGATGTGTATGCGCTCACTATAAATACACCGCGCGACATTTACCTTTGTGTTTTAATCCCGGACTAAATCGAGCGGCCCGCAGCGCTCGCCTACAAATAACGCACAATAAATCCCGCGAAGAATGCTACTTTTGTTTCGGCGCGTCGGCCCTTAATCTCTCGAGACCGTCTCACCGCTACGCTACACATTCGGCGATCACGTATTGAGATACGTCGATCGTTAAACGCCCACTCGCACTCATTATTCACAACGCACTCAGTGCTGCTCTGCTACACGTAGCTTGGTGTGGAGTGCCCGGTTTGATAGAATCGCTCGTTTATCTCGGTGTAATAGCGTTGTGTTCAACCGCCATTCATAACACGATCAATATTGTGCTGCAAATCGATAGATCCACTTGTCTCGTATTAACAAAGATGTATTACCGAATAGTCTGTAGGTCAGTGCGCACATTGTCCGTCGGTGTCGGCTACTGTTGCGTGGATCACGCGGACGGCAGGCGGGCCGCGCACCGATTCATCTCTTCGTTGACATGTTTACGAGCCCTCGCCCCGCCTCCCGCACCGCACTGCTTCGCCTCACCGCCCCGGACACCGTCTCGGCTCCACAATTCTTATTGCATTGCGCGAGCTTCACTCACAAATAAATTAATTTAAATAGAGGAAACGTCGGTGTTGCGACAGAAAGTGCGTATCAGATGTAGAGGGGGGGGGGGGAGGCCTGAGCTGGATATGAAGTGCGCCGCTGATATGTTTATTGTATTATAACTGGCGAACATAACTCAGAACCAAAGCTACCGTTATAGACTTACTAGCAGATGATCATCGCAGCTTTAAATTAGTCCCATGATGAGATGTGTAGCTGTATTCATTACACAGCTACACACCTCATTATGGGACTGATAATCATCTATCACACATTGATTGAGCAGAATTGTATGAGATGTGTGAAAATGTAAATAAAATATATAGAAGCAATATATAATTAGTTTTTAAATGTTTGTTGCAAATTTTAAGTAAATCTCTGTTTCCAGACCCTAGAAAGGTCTCATAGCAATTTGAGAAGAGGCAAAAGAGAAATAAAAAGAAGGTCATGAAAGAACAAAAAGTATGTCACACGATGTTTGAAATCAGTGTATAGTTTAACGTACTTGATAATTCTCACTGTGTTAGGAATAGGGTATAAAACATGAGAAAATAACAACGCCAGGTCCCTCACTGCGTAAATCTATGCACAATATAATACTTGAGCAGAGAATTAAGACCTATTTCACTTGAAAGATTGTTAGTTTCCTTATGTATTGTATTGAACTAGTAATTATGATGTAGAATTGTATCGTGTAATAGTACAATATGTGGTGGTTTGATCACAGCCTGTGATACTATATAGATAGCCATAGGATCTAGATATTATACACTAACGTTCAAAATTGCCAGCTTATAATAGCTAACTAGCGGGAAGCACAACTCTGCACAGGACAGGAGAACCTTGGGGAGGCATTGTCCAGCAGTGGACGTCTTTTGGCAGAGATGATGATGTACATAATACAGTCAACGGGTAACATGGAAAGGGCGAACACATTGCTACAAGTAATCTCTTTAAGTATTGGTTAGTTATAATAATTGTTTCACAAGATAGTCTTAGCGATAATAGTCAAAAAGATCTAATTTGTAATGAAGCTTATGGCACATTCTACATGGCTCTCAACATTTGGCAAACATCAAAAATCATCTTCCTGATTACAACGGTATTCTAGTCAGAGCCCTGCATTTAGTTGAATATGGGCCTGACAGTCTTTACACACATGGAACGTCTGATTAGAACAATACATGTGTAGTATTGTAGTGAGTGGTGCAAGGAGCGTCGCACGTGCGCGGACGTCGCGCGATAAATCTTGGGCTGTCTTGCGTGCGCGCATAAATTGTTCCCCCTCCCTCGGACCGCCTGGCGCGGCGGGTAAATATAAACTATGTCAAGTATTGTTACCATTCGACGTTTGGTATGTCGTCATAATAATTCTATGAATGAACAGTGTCCGTCAGCCCGTCCCTCAGACCGTCCGAGCGGCAAACCGAGCGTGTACATGCGACGAAAGTCATGCTAAACTTGACGGAACAATACATAGATGCTATTAATAATTATTACAGCTATGAGCTACCTCACAACTACAGAACTTTAAAGAACACACACATTACTGCTGCTTAAAACTAAGAAAAATATAGATGGGTGCCGATCCCAAACTGTCCCTTTATTTACTTATTTGAAACTTTATGAACTTTTGTACATCGGTAGATTTAATACCTCAGTCATTGTAGTGTCGAAATCTTGTACGGTAGGTGATGCATAGGGGTTACAATATAAAACTAAACTACAAACACTGCATGAAAAAACTTAAAGACATACAAAATACATATGCCGTGAATACACCTATATTTTCGGAGCGACTTTTAATAAAAAAAACCCGCCTTAAATGGTCTGTCTCAGGTTTAGGTAGAGAAACATATATTTCAAATTTCTATCTTTGTTATTAATATACTAGTTATGAATTAACAAAACGAACAATCAGAGCAACTTAAGTGTTTCCTAAGGAGCCTTTTGTGATAAATATCGTTTCATTAGGTAATTTCGTCCTTGTGATAGAAGTGACCACCATTTCCCACTGACTCATAGCCCTTTTTCCAGACCTTGTAGATTATAGTTGAATCATTTAAACTAATAATATCTATATGGTCTGTCTGTCAGACAGTCAGACCATATTATTATTGGATAGGATATTTCTAAGGCATTATTCTTCTACGTTTGTAGAATCACGAAAGTAATTTTTTATTAAATGCCGAACGGTGTTAATAAAATCAAAAACAATGTATCCCATATCCCGATACCACCTGACGTAGGAACGTAGATTTGGTACGAAAAACGACTATACGAATAGACGACGTTGAAATTAACAATTTGGTACAAGATTACTTAGAAATAGTTTATCAATGAGAAAGACGAGAGTGTATTATTCGATTTACGTAAATTTTTAGAATCGCAAGTTCTTTAGAACAGGGGAAAAATAATAATTATTCAATTTGCAAAACCGTTCCTTGAGAAGCACCGTAGCCGGGCCTTGCTATTGAGAGCACCGAACCTTAATATTATATTACACGCTCGTTCGCTTTTGAGCTGGTGTGAGCATGAATTAATTGTTTGGATATAGCTATTTACTTTTGAGCTGATAAAATCTAAGTATAGTTCACACTTACGCACGACTAACTAATAAATGTGCATATTTATAACGAGCTTTGACGGCAGTTTAATCTCGTTTGATCGAACGAGCGCGTATGATCAGAGAAACGCCGGAAATGGAGACAAAGTGTAGAGCGCCACGAAGAGTATACATTATCTGTGAGGAGGGCTGCGCGCGCGCCGCGCTCCATAAATATGAAAGCACGTCGGGAGCGCGCCACGAGCTATATTAACAAGGTAATTCATACACGCGCACACGGCCGCCAATGTCGCGAATATATCTCTATTGCCTTGTTCGAGAACTCTGTTTACAGGACAGTTATGGGACGATAACATGGATTGCAACGACCCTTGATACTTTATAATCCTAACTTTTCTCTTTTGACAACTTGTCTTCATGATGTTTAACAGTTAGAAATTATAATATTAGTTATAAATTAGTTATAAATAAGTAGGCAGAGGGTGACTATTATGGGCTATAAAAATGCATAGATTTGTCTTTAAACAATGGGAATTACCCCTTTCCTACTCGATTTACACTGACACATATTTGCCTCCTGTATATGTCATGTTTTATTATAGATTTTATTCTTTACATCTCTGTGTTTTAAGATCCTCGATGTAGCTCTCACGGAAAACATTCCACCTCAACTTAACGGGAGCGGCAAGGGTACCCTCTTGTTTTGTTGTTAGCTACGTTTTAGCAGCACTTTATACGAAGACCATAATCGGATCATGGAACATCTTTCATTGCAATTCTTTTCAAGTATTCTGAAACACTCAAAGCCGGATTGAATGCATTCGAAGATTTTGAAAATTTATCGGCCAATCAAGAATATCCTTTTCAATCGATTTAGTTACACCAGATAAAACGTAAGTAGTGACAGTTAAAAGAGATGTATCATAAGAGAAATAACGCTTTAACGCTAGCAATAAGTTAACGTTGTTCAGTGTGGGTCGCCGCTCGGCGCTCATTAATTAGGAGCGCGGTGCGGCAGCGCCCTCCGCCGGGGACGGTTATGACAGTAAATAATAGACGAGCTACAGAGATGTCAAACAAAGTGTTGTAACAACGAGAGAGCACCTCGTCCGCCGCCGCCGCCGCTGCGCGATGAACGAACAAAATGTAATAACTTTATACGTTTATGATTAAGATGTTGATCTTCACAAAAAGTTGAACAGGAAGATATTAACTAAATGAACTCCCTGTGAGGAGATACCACTTGTATAGCTACGCATATACCTAATTTTAAATTTGGAATAGGTATTTATTTGAGACGTTCATAGACCAGTTGCATTCGGTGATTGTTTCTAATCACCGAATGCAACTGGTCTATGAGGGTAAGCAACGACGGTGAGGTCAGTACCTAGATGGGTGACCGCTAGTGGCATGGTACCATGAGCATCTCCGTGATTCGGAAATCACGTTAAGCAGTCAAAGCTAGTCGTCGCGTATATGGATCCCCCGTATACTCGAGCGGAGCCGCGAGTCAAAGCTGTTCGTTTATACAATTATATTTTTAACCAACTTTCTTACTTTTTATTTCTAACCAAAACCTACCGACAACTAAATGGAGATGGACGTGGCATGTACTAAGTGAAAGTGAAGAAAAGTTGACAAGGGTAATAGTAGAATGGTACCCAAGAGACAGCAAAAGGAATAAAGGTAGATAAATAAAAAGATGGGAAGACGACTTCAAGAAATGTAGTATGGATCCGTTTAGCTACGGACAGGAAATCGTGGGCATCTTGGAGGAGGCCTTTATAGATAGACAAGCTGTTACAGACAAGCATCCAGTTGCCGATGATTGAAATAAAGAAGAAGGAAAAGTTTGTAAGGAGGCATATAATATAATATATTGTAAGAAAGTGAACAGCCATAAAGGCTATTTTTTTTATTTTTAGTAACTAGTTAAATACATAAAGCATTGAAATAGATTATTTTTTGTTCTTTTTTCTTATGATTTACTATTTTAGAGGCATTAGCCTATGGTGTTGCGGGTGTCCATGGCGGGCGGTTTTCGCTTACCGGCGATCCGTTAGCTCCTTTGCCCCCTATTCCATAAAAATGAGAATTATGATCGAATATTATTTTACGTCTGCCGTTTTGATGGACTTGATACTTTATTTTTTTATTTTCCCAACTTATTAGATATAACACAAAAAAATCAACTAAGTGCGTGTCAGACCACGCATGGAATGTGTTTCCGTAGTCATCCATAATGGCGAGTGGATTTGGACAGCAAGGTTGGTATTTATTACTATGAACATCATTTGGGCCCCGACCTGTCGGACGCCCAATTCGGGTTTCGAGAGGGGCGTTCAACGGTCGATGCGAAATATCTGGGCCTGATCCTCGACGGTAAGTGGCTCTTCGACGAGCACTTCCGACAGCTTGCTCCAAGCTTCGGAGTCGACGCTGCCTCTGCCCTTGGGCGACTTTTGCCCAATCTAGGTGGAGCCAGCGTCGCTACGAGAAACCTCTACACAAGGGTTGTCAGGTCGATGGCGCTGTACGGCACACCGGTGTGGGTGTCGGCTCTGACTTTCCAGAATAAGGCGCGCCTCTGGCGCCCTCAGAGGGTTTTGGCGCATGCCGCCTTGGTCGATACACCCCCGTGGGATTTGGAGGCGAAAGTGCTCACCGAAGTTTATCGACGGGTGGCTGAATTCCGGGCGGAAAGTGGCATTCGCCCTCCGCCCGAAGAGGTATGCGAGTGGCGTGAAGCCGCCCGTCGAGCCACGATGGTTCGGAGGTCGTCGCGGCTGGAGGTTCCACGTGCTGGCTTCGCCACCGTGGAGGCTCTCCAGCCGATCATCCTCGTGTGGGCAGGACGGCAGCATGGGACCCTTTCCTTCCGACTGATGCAGGTGCTTTCACGGCACGGNTTGGAGGCGAAAGTGCTCACCGAAGTTTATCGACGGGTGGCTGAATTCCGGGCGGAAAGTGGCATTCGCCCTCCGCCCGAAGAGGTATGCGAGTGGCGTGAAGCCGCCCGTCGAGCCACGATGGTTCGGAGGTCGTCGCGGCTGGAGGTTCCACGTGCTGGCTTCGCCACCGTGGAGGCTCTCCAGCCGATCATCCTCGTGTGGGCAGGACGGCAGCATGGGACCCTTTCCTTCCGACTGATGCAGGTGCTTTCACGGCACGGTTGCTTCTGGAAGTACCTGCACTCGGTCGCCAGGAGGGAATTGAGTCCCGTCTGCCACCACTGCGACTGCAGTGAGGACTCGGCCCAGCACACGCTGGCGGTATGCCCCGCTTGGGCGCCGCAGCGTCGGGCCCTCACTGCAGTCATCGGAGGAGATCTCTCGCTACGAGCCGTCGTAAGCTCCATGGCCTGTGGCGAGAGTAGTATTACCGCAGTCGCGACCTTCTGTGAGGAAGTCATCTCGCAGAAGGAGGCGGCAGAAAAGGCCCGGGAGGACGATCTCCACTAGGACCCGATTCGGAGTGTGGCCGCAGATGGGCGGGACTGGTTTTCCTCTTCATTCGCTTCACCGGCCAGCCGCGAGGGGGCGACTTTTCGCATGTACCGTACGTCGCATAAATTGAGAGGTTTTGAACATCAGACGGTGCCTGCTTCAGTGCGAGCAGGCAGTGGGAGGGGTCCGGATGGTGTAAGAAAGCGGTTCCCGGATCCCTCCCGTCTCAGGCGCAGAGTGGCACACCGTGTGGTTTTAGTCGGTTCGATTCCGAACGCCCTGCCGCAAACCCCTGTGGGGTAAAGGACTTAGGGAGTTTCCACACTTAAAAAAAAAGGACGGACAAGACGAAACAATAAGGGTTCCTTGATGTAACTACGGAACCCTAAAAGAATTAAATACGTTACCGAGCTCAGACTTCAAATACTTAGTAATAAACTTCCTTCATAGAGCAGGTAGATTTTACCGTATTTTTAGTTTAAGTTATGCATTTTCGATCACAGTTAGATGTCAGCTGAACATTAAATATTATTAGTTACTAAGAACTTCTGAATTCAAAACGGCAGGTTATCAAGTAATTCGATTATTTCTACATTTTAACAAAATGCAAAGGAGAGAGAGTATGCCGAGGAGGAGCTTTACCAACGAGTTAGGTCATTTTGTGCCTTTGAAACTATATCCCGTATAAGCACTTAAGTTTAAAGGATAACAATTACACATTTTTTAATAAAGTAAAAATAGCTTCACAACACAACACTTCATGGTTTTGTCGGAAAAAGTCAAAGCTAGTCGTTTATACAATATCATTTTATCAGCATTTAACAGTCCACTACTGGGCAAAAGACTCTCTTTTTTGTTTGTTATACCAATATTTGTTTGGAACCTATTTCAATCTAGTTCCTTTCACTCTAGTTCTATCTTTTGCTACTGCTCGTACTAACATACCTCATACTTGATCTTTCTTTCATTGTTCCTTTCTCTCTCTTTTCAGGTGGGATCTCTGATACTCTACTCTACATATTGATTGACATTAATATTCTTACTTACTTTTTTAAATATAAACACTTAACACCTTAATAACATGCAATGAACTAATTATTAATATATGAATACCACAATATTGTGCAGTTTACTGTCTAATTTAAATACTACATTACATATTATGATATACAGTAATAATCTTACATTATCATGCTATCATAATTCTTAATCAACTTTATTTCGCTTATTTACTATTTTGATTATATCTGTACAATAAATTACAAACGCATTTCTATTTTTGCTACTAACTATCTTACTTAGGTTTGTTGCTGTAATTTTAATATTTATCTTTTTTTCTGTTTCAAATCTTTTCTTGTCAAATACTGGGCATTCTGTTATAACATTGGGGACAGTTTCCGTGACAATCGAGTCACAGATGCATGATGGGTTCTCCTTACACTTGAATAGCGTAAAGTATTCGGGTAACCCACCACCACCACCAGCCCCGTTGTGTAAATGCAACACAATTGTGTAGTCGTACCGGCGATATCAATTTTACGCATTAAGCCATACGCTGCTAGCGCACAGGGGAAAAAGAGCTTGGTGACGGAGGTGGTCTCGCCCTCTCTGTACCTTCTGTTCCACTCGTCAAGCGAGGCCTGTCGAAGATCTCGCTTCACGAACGACACAGGGCACAGACCGTAGTCCGATGCTTTCTTTAAGCTCAGGGCCGCCTCCTTGACGAGCTGGTCTGCTCGCTCGTTGCCATTCAATCCTGCGTGGGCCAGAATAAGGATTTTTCCTTACCCTGGATCATGCCTTGCCGAATGGCTGCTCTGGCCTCCGCTGCAAGGGGATGAAGGGCATGGCGATTGGTGACCGTTTGGAGCGCGGCTCTGCTATCGCTAAAGATACCGAACGTGGTTTCGCCTCGCCTGAGGATCACATTGGCCGCTTTGCAAAGGGCTAGAAGCACAGCCAAAAAGTACCTATCTAAAATTCTAATTCTGACCTTAGGTAGTCAAACTGAAAAGTTTCATCTATATCGATATCGGTTCAGCTGTTCAATTTTGTCTGTTGTGATGGCACTTGAAGCTCTACCCGGACTGTGTAATGTGTAATTTAAAAACAAACGTCTTATTCAGTTCGAGGTGTGAACGGAAATACCTGGCGACTGGAATGTAAAAACGATAAAAATAGTTTTAAAACGAATAAGATGTGAAATAAGCATAACGCATTTTATAAACCGTAAATTTTCTTTCATCAACAACCCATAATGTCCCACTGCTGGGCTCGGGTCTCCTCTCAGGAGCGGGTTAAGGCCATACGTCCCCACGCTGGCCAAGTGCGGGTTGGGGATTGGCAAGACATCGTTGTGGCTACGTAATCTTGCCGTTGGATGTTTTTAAGCCGCCCGAAGGCCTCCAACTAAGCTTCACGACTGTTATCGTGTGATAACATTTGGGACCGACTGCTTAACGTTACCTCCGAATCACGAAGACGCTCATGACAACATGCCACCAGCGGTCACCCATCCAGGAACTGACTGCGCCGTCGTTGCTTACCCTCGATGATTGTTTCTAATCACCGGGTGCAATTGGGCTATGAGCACCTCAAATTTTCATAATTACCTAAAAAATAAAAAGAGTAATGCTCGCTTCTCTCCAAGCAGACAAAGGCCGGCAACGCACATGTGACGCTTCTGGCCAAACTTTCCACATTTAGCCTGCCCCCCAAAGTCTGAAGCGGGGTCGCCACCTTCCTGCACCAACGCCGCAATAGGGTCCTCTGCGACGGTGCGGCATCTGATTTTCGGAAGGTAAATGCTGATGTAACTCAGGGCTCCATCCTGTTGCCCAGACCGTTTCTTCGGCATATTAACGACATGTTGGCCCTTGACAATACTTTGTTGCGCAGACGACAGTACAGTTCACCCATGAATCACCAGAAATTGTGACTCATGTCATTATTAGAAGGTCCCGAAGCTGTAATGCTTACTAAGAATGGCAATACAATACCTTACAGAATTAGTGTAAAAAGTTATGTAGCAAGACACAAATCGAACTAATTATAGAGCTGACCGGATGTAAGACTGCCTCGGTGGCGTACTGGCAGCGTATGCGGCTGCTGTGCTTCAATGTTTGTTTGATCTGCAAATATTTGTTCAGGTGTTTTCTATCTGTAAAATGTATTTCTATAGAAAGAAAGTATATTTATATCAGCGTCTGGTACCATAACACAAGATCTGCTTAACTTGGGACTAGATGGCGTTTTGTGTTAGATGTCCGAAATATTTACATATTTACTATCTCTGTATTGTCGAATCTCACGCAACTGTCTGCAAAGCGTCGCCAATAGGTACAGGCTAATGATAGTCTGGCTTCAAATCTTCGAGTTTTAAGCAATTACATTACATAATTATTAATATGGTTAGTTAAAATTAAGAACTTCGCGTTTTAAAACATAATTTATCTGATTTAATTAATGTTTATTAATCAAATGGAAATATGTTTAACTTTAATAATGCCTCTCGCAATTGTTTACTGTCTCTCTCTCTCTCTCTCTCACTCTCACTCTCTCGATCTCTCTCTCTCTTTTTCTCTCGGAAACTGTCTACCAATATCAGATACTCGGACGTGAGTCCATCATAGACTGCATTAATGCTTAACGATCCCTAACTTAACTATTGAACATAGGACATAGGGTGTGATGGACATCTTCAACAATATTACAAACAATGCACAATATAACGTTACATTCCATTATTATGGTATTTTTTCATGCTTTTATGTAAATACTGCTATTGTTTTTTTTATTATAATAATAAAAAATTCTAGTATTTAAATTTAATTTTAATATAGTATTATACATTAATAAGTTTAGATTACTTATTTTTTATGTACACTACAATATTACTACACTTCAATATCAAGAATTAAAATGCCATACCAGAGTCCTTACAACATGGCAGTTAAAATTTACAATAAATTAACAATCCACATAAAAAGTGCTGCTAAGCTCGACATTATTAATAAAAAAACTGAAATCACTTATATTTGAAAAATGCTTTTACTCAGTGGAAAAATATATGGAAACAAAACACAAATAAAAATAGAAAATGCATACCTTACACACTTATGAATCCTACACCTATCCTAAACAATAACTTAACAATAATGGGTAGGTACTTATTAAAGATATAATTTATTCATAATAAATAGTTTGAGGCATAATTTAATGCGATTTTTCGATGCAGAATGTCATCAATGATCTTTTTTTTCTAGTATTTAAAATTATTCTCTTTTTTATATCGTATATTTTAGTTATAGTTATTAATTCGTTCTCTTGATATAATTCTGACATTTTATAATTTAATACCTAAGAACAATTGTGCAACACTCTTCTCTCAGATTTGTAATACCCGGAAAAGGCTACTAAGTTAAGACAAACTACATAATAAGATCACAAAATGTACACTTAGGTAAGTTAAGGTACTCATGGTTTTGTTGTATAGAGGGACTTATTCGCTATAAAAAATATTTAGAAGGTTACGATCTCGGCGTTTCGAACGGGTCATACCTGCCCCTCGTGGCTACGGCTAGACTCCCTACTGTTATTGTTGTTTTTCAAACATAAAGCGAATGGGCCCAGTATTTTGTTGTTACTAGAATACGTATAATGTTTATATTCTCTCTAGTGCAACTTCATAAGCTGCGTCGGTTTTCTACCGACAAACTTACCCTCTCGAAATTTCAAAAATTCCTAACATTCTCTGAAAAAACCTAAGCTATGCATCATAAGAGGTTTGCTTCCGGCAACTGCCTAAATCGACGGGCGAGACCCGACAGCTGGCGCTGTATGTGGCCTGGTATGCGGGGGTGGTGTGCGGGGGAGGAAAGTTCGCGCTCCGCTGCCTCACCGACAGAATCTACCGCTAATTAGCAGCTCCGATTCAATTAGTTTGTTCATTTGTACGTTAGTACACAGCGCTGTAGTGGGCTATTATTGTATATATATCTAGCACACGCCTCGTATCCACCCAGTGCTTGCATTTATATAATTCTGCGCGTGTGCTTCACTCTCACATTCCTGTAATTAACTCGAACAATAAAAATATTTGTATATAATGAGGTTTGATAATGAATGGCTCAAAAAAATTAAAAACCAAAACTGTTGCGCAGATAAATAGTCGTTAGTTTAAAAAATGGTGAGGCAATCTGCCGCTGAAATTAACATTAAACTGTTTCACAATTTCCTACAGAGGTACCAGAATGATTTGTCGTATATAATGTAGGAAAAGTTTGTAATGATGGGGGCCGCTCAGCACCTACATCTCTCGTATAACTTCAGCGCTGAAGACGTTTATTAATTACAGGATTAAGAGTTCCACGTCTGGTCAAGTCGATGCTGTCTCAGGAGATGTGAAAACGGTCGATTGCATAAGAGGTATCCTTATTATAACTGTCGTATCGTTTGTAATAAACATCGCAATTAATAAAATAAAACAACAAATATTATTTGATATGTTCCCTCACAACGTTTAGAGTCCAACCGGCGGCTTCTTCCGAGGTTCATTCTGGTTTTTATCAAAGGAGCTTTACCGCCTAATGAGGTCGTTTCAGAAATGAAAAACAACAATTAAGTGAGTGAAATGGCACTGGTATCCAGGAGCTCTTTGGCGTTAGTGGTTTAAGGCTGAGCTAGTTAGTGCTAATGTGAACAGTAACATAACACCCTTCATTAGGTAAGTATGTACATACATGTCTAAAGACAATCAAGTTTCAAGATAGATATACTACTAGGTGTCTGCATAGTTTAAGAGTACTCTATAAAACTACACTGGAGATAAGTAAGTTATATACTTATTGAGGGATCAATCTGACTGGCCGTCGTCAAAGGTTGACTGCACCTGCAACTACAATACATTAAAATGGAGCTAAAACCCCTTGAACGCTACGAAACAATGGGTATCTGTTTAATCGATAATGTGAAATGTATCACTAGCTATCGCAGCTGCTAGCTGTCACTATTACTAACGCTATGTCAAAGTTGATAATAATACAGCAAAAGCTATAACAAACAGTCGTTTGAAGCGTCACGCTTGTAAGTGAAGATTAAATTCTTCTTCTCGGTGAGGTGGACACCTTTGACTTGATACATGATCGAACCTGCGAAGTGCGTGCTGCCTGATCGACATCCCATCGCGGTGGCACAGTGGCACTGTTAAGGCAGGAGGGGCGCAGCGCTTGTCTCATCTGCATATCGCGACGCGTTTTTGCAATCCGCCCGCATCCGCTCCGCAAAGGGCCCCCATGCGTAGCGCACCAATACTAATTATCAAATAGTTCTAAATGCATATATTCTGTCTCGTCGATAACATCCGTGTAGAAGCCAATAAACTAATAATATTAACTTAACACTTTCTTTAAGTTTTTGACAGTTTTAATGTTTAACTCTAGCAGTTGTAGATTCCGAGCGTAGTGGAATGTCTGTTATCAGTTCGAACGTTACGAAGATATGTCTTCATAGTGCTTTTCTTTAAATCTTTTCGCATCTCCGTCTCTTCGGTATAGATACGTATAGGAGCTAACACTATGCGGTGATTACACTAAAATCACTCAGAGGGCTGGTCTCAGGTGCTCTACTCCAGGAAGACTAGGACCATGTTATTTTATGCCTTCCCGAATGGAAAACAAAAGAATAAAAATCCGTCCCAAGCACGGCGTGGCGGTCCGATTGAATATTATTGTGATCAGGCCGCTACCCCATCGTCTAAGTCGTTAGGTCTGCCGCCAGAGATCCGCAAGCTCCAGCGGTCCGGCAGTGAACGATAGAGTAGGCTTTTAGTGTAAGGCGCTAAGTTTGGTTTATAAAATCAATTATTAATTTAATTAGATTTTTTAACGTATAAGGGGCAAACGAGCAAACGTATTGCCTGATGGTAAGCGATCACCTCCGCTCATAGACACCCGCAACACAAGAGTCGTCACAAGAGAGTTGCCGGCCTTTTAAGAAGAAGTACGCTCTTTTCGGTTGATTCTGGCTCAACCGGTCGTTTTGGTCCGGGAAGACCGCAGGCGAAGGTTCAATGCACAGTTTTGTTGTGCGGGGCAGAATGTTTCTAGAGAAGCGCACAGATATTTTTTGGGTTAGAGATAACATTACCATTAACTTATAGCGTCAAGGATCAAATCACACGGATACGGAAACACCGAGCATGCCTATTTGTAATAATGAATTTGTATCTTATGGTGGTCTAATTTTTGTTGTTGTCATAGGTAACAAAGTTTATTGCTTATCCCTTGGCCGGTGTTTTCTTCTGGATAAATGATACTTATTTGGTCTCTTTTCTGTAATGTGCAAAATTGTTAAAAGACGATATAAATAAAAGTAAATACGTAGTCTACGGTGCTACGACGTAGTAATGTTCGTGACTTTCGGCACTTAGCGCACGTAGCCGTAGCGTCGCTTTATCTCACATCAAACAACAGCAGTTTTGCATGAGTTTGGTAAGTGTTGCACACAGAAACGAGTGTGTGTCGGTACGGCGGTGCGTGTGTACGCGTGCGGTAGTGGGCGGCCGCCGACCAGCCACGCCCACCGACTCTCGACGCCGACAACCTCTACGACACTGAGAACACACTAAACAATTGAGACCGGAGTGTACGTATAATTACTGGTTCATGAGCATCGAGGACCTAGAACCACTACACCTTTTGAAATTGGATGACGTCATTCGCCGCAGTTCAAATATGAGACAATACACCATAGAAGGGAGGTAGTGAAGCAATCAATTGTAATAAGGTTAAGTGGTGTTGATTTAGATTAAACTTTACAGTAGGTATTAACGCTCTGCTTAAACCGCTGGAGTTAACTACTATAATATACGTATACAGTACCTAATTGATACATTTCGCTATTCTATTACTCAAAATATTTTGTGTCGCACTTGTACTTCTCCCAAAATTAAGTACAAGAAAATATATACCAATGAGGTATCGGAGGAACACACATTGAAAATTTCATAAAGTTAGTAATAATTGAAATATTATCAGGAAGAAAAGTCGCACCATCACGCACGCCTGTTACTATCAAAGTCGATCAAAGCCGTGAATCAAACCCGAGACCTCTTCATCGGTAGTTGCATACGCTAACCGCTAGCCCAATAAGACAGTCAACTTCGTTCGTACCACTTATAGATAATAATGAAAACTAAATTATTTATGGGATTCCAATACATAGTATGATCTCTGATCTGAGTGGACGAATAGCTACCTGTCAGAAATTATAAAACATTTGAAAATTCCTAAATATCTTTACCGACTAACAGAGCGTGCTCTTATTTTCAGTTAGCCTATCGCTTTCTACTGCTGATCAAGGTTTCCCCCAACGAGCGCAAAATATGTCGGTCTTTGGCAGTCCCCATTCATCAAGGTGAAAGTTATTTCTATGTTTTTTTTAGTATTAAAGTCCTTAAAATTTAAATACCGATTTTCATTCTAAAATAACGTGGCCTGTAAAATATGTAAAAACGTAGTATTCGTATTTTGCAACTATGCTTATCGAAACTGGGTCGGACATTCATTTTGTACTTATCATATTTTTATTTATCTGATTAGGCGGAAATACTTATAACACAATAAAAGCTAACTGGAGAGATCGAAAATAAATCACATAAATAATATGAACAAAGAATTTATCGTTGTTAGATAGACATCAGGTGTGAAATATCTTAATCTAAAAATGAGATCCTGTTTCCCTCGGTCACTGCATCAGGCGTGAACGGCTCTACCGCTTTCGTTAATTCTTTTGCTATTGGATAGCTCATTAACCGGGGATTGTTTAAGGATATTGATATTTAACTGTGTGCAAGCTGTTGCCACCTGAATTTTATTTTATTAAAATGCCTCAAAAGCAAACGTACTAACCAAAAACCATAAAACACTCAGCGATACCATTAAAGGTCTGAACTTAAACATAGAAATCATTCAAGGTGCACATCTACTTACATTCAGTTGCAAAATCTACTAGTAAAAATAATTCGTGACTGCATTAAGAGGCTAGAGTTACAGTTGAACGAACTAAATTAATAGTATTGGCTAAAGCATCGCTGACTAGGCCGACCAGTTACCCCAAGCAGAACCCGTTCACGAGCATGACGCATGGACCAGCCATCGTCTCTCTCGCCATATCAGAAGGAAAGAAACTTATAAACATTAATGTTCTATCCAATAAATATTATTTTGGCAAATATATACAGTGATGCAACAGTCAAAACACCAATGTAATGGAACCGGTACCAGTTCTGTGTGTAGGTAAGTCAATCACGGCCACACATTATCTACACTCCAACGATGTACGAGTATTTATCTTTATTACTGTTTAAAATTTATTAGCATTAGTGGAGCATAACTAAATAGCCCATAATAAGTTGTTTATCGCATACTTGTATGTACATATGTGAGTATAAATCAATCGATAGTTGGTGGAATGCGCAAGCGCAGTCGTTCCGCGAATGGCCTCCGCCAACTCCGAATAGTTCCGAATCCAAGCGATTACGATGCATTCCTGCCGCTCCAGACCCGCTCCTACCTATGTCTAGTCTATTTAATAGCCCCACTTCATACGACTATGTCGGTCAAATATTTCAAACTAGTGTTAATATTAAAAAAATATGATATGTCACATCACGAAACTGAGTTATTACTTCAAAAAATGATACGACTTCTGCCATTCAAACGCGATTTTTTTTCATTTATCTAACGTACAATGCCTTCTAGTCCCAAGCTACACAAAGCTTGTGTTATGGGTGCCTACTAACAACTGATAAAGGTATATACTTTTTTTTGGTAAATACATACAGTATGCAGAAAACACCCGAACACCCAATAAACTGTAATAATCTAACTAAAACTTTAATTAAAAACCTATTACGTTTTAAAATTACATAATAAGTAATTTTATTTTTAGGGTAAATTTTTGTTCTTTTAGGTAGACCATATTTTGGCTCCTGCGGACCACAAGTGGTCCACGGACCACTGGTTGGGAACCCCAGCTCTGGCCACTTACTAGGTACACACTTAGGAGTGTGTGTGTGTGTGTTAGGATACTAAATAACTAATCAGCAAATGGAGTATGTAGCGTGTTTATCAGGTATTATTGTGTTTATTTCATAAGGTCGCGTGAACAAGTGTATCACGTGTTTTCAGTTATTGTTTTGTAGGGAAGTATACAGCGTTTTTTTATTTCTAGTACATATATCTATGTTAACTTAGAATGTATAGCTTAATATTAGGTGTTATGTTTGTGTAGAACAATAGATATAATAGAACGTATAATTTCTGCAAAATATCATATACTAGTTAAGGATTATTACAACCTGTAAATATTACCTATTAAAGAAAGTAAAACTTGATTAATGGTAGCAGGGATATTTGTCAGAATTCGCTATTGCAGCAATTGTAAACTCATAAATTGTTGTTTCCTCTTGACGTGTTTACTTACAAATGCTTCTAACTATATGGAACGAATGAGCACTTTTTTATAACGTTTTACCATGTTTGCACAGTTTTTTGTGTGTCGATTTATTCGCATATCAGACGAAAAAATCTACAACATGATAAATGTGACAAGTGTGTATGACCTAGTCGGCCGATTAATCGCATCGCCTGCAATTAGACTGTCTGATTAGACGTGCGATACTTGGCCGCCCGTCGAGCTATTCAAAGGGTTTGGTATGGGCAGGCTGACGCAGCCGTCGATCTTGGTGTGCATAGTTCCACGTGTGTCCGCCATGAATCCTCAGTTCGTCACAACGTTAGGCTAATGTTGGCCGGCAGGAGGCGGGCCCGCGGGGGTGGAGGGGTCAGCGCAGCGCGGCGCGGGGATGTGTCTAATTGCACCGCTCCTGTGTTTTTGCGGTGCTCGCTTCAATCTGTATGCGGCCCGCCGCGGTTCCACGAAAGCAATTACCGCATCCGCCGGCCATCTTGGCTCGCCGCTTCGGCCTGCGGGACTCGGCCCCTCCGTGCTGCCCTGACTTATGGTACAATTATCGGCCATTAACATAAAGCGCAGCATTCACGCCACTCGTCCCGCGTCCATAGCCCCCGACAATGAGTGGCCTGCCTGCAGAATCATAGTTTTAGAGACCATCTCATCTTCATTTACAATAATTATACATTATGTAGTCGATTTTGTGTGAGTAAAAAGACTAATATTAGCTCTGTATCTGTAGTTAAATCGTAAAGGTATACACATAATCACCTCTTTTCCGCAGAATTGTACCAACCACCATATTTTGGCGACAATAATTTGATCCACTCACGTGAAATGATAAAAATGGAAGTTAAAAATGAAAGGAACAATCGACAAGATAGGAAGGAAATGGAACAGAATATTGTTTATTAGGATGGATTGAGCGTGAAATGTGAAG
Organism: Hyphantria cunea; assembly: GCA_003709505.1. Lineage (NCBI taxonomy): Eukaryota > Metazoa > Arthropoda > Insecta > Lepidoptera > Erebidae > Hyphantria > Hyphantria cunea. The sequence goes on along the minus strand of PKRV01003208.1, from coordinate 66,673 downwards.
TAACAACTCGAGTTGCGTCGCATATCTGTAACATTTATAATCTATGCAGTTAAGACAAGACTGTCATTTAAAATACAAACCGACCAGAGTAACAAAAATCCGGCCTGCGTGATGCTTTGAGACCGGAATGAAGAACAAACCAATGAACATTTTAGTAGTCTTAATACAATTACGTAACAGAATGCATTATCAATTAAACGTCCTCGTATCGACCAAAGCTGTTAAGGTGCGGTGTGTCCCGTTGATGGTGGCGCGCACCGCCGGGGACAACTCTCCTAATTAGTTAGGACGGCTTATTAACTACCTGACTCGATAACGTTAATGCTCCTGGGAAGCTCCGTCAATACAACCGCCTGTTTATACCTCAACAATATGTTGAGTGACTATCGTCTTTATTCCCTTGATTTAGAATATGATATCGCTACAAGACATAATATGGTGATAGAACGTGTAGACGATAAAGAGCGGCCTTTAATGTCACAGATAAGATAAAGCTCAGTCAGGTGGCAGTAGCCGCACGGTAGCCTCCGCCAGATACTCATCGGATCGGCTTACACGCACTTCACCGTCCCGCCGGCCCGTTCCGGACGCAACGCGGCTGCAGTCGCGGCGATGTGCGCAGACAATGTCGACACAATTATTGTGAGACGTTAGCAAATACAACACGATTGTTACTTCTCAACAAACACAGATTAAACACACGACCATCTAATAACAGCGCAGAGAATAGTCTTGTTGCCGTACTACATCGTCACTAGACTGACTGACTTTGTATCATAGTTTTTTATTGTCATATTTTTTATTAAAATTTATTTACTTCTAAAATATTTATATCGAATAGATAAATTTCACCCCGGCACATAACAAATAATTATTGTACTGACAGGTTCTGGAACACTCGACGCCAAACTCAGTCATGGGGATTACGTACCACTAGGCTAATAGCCAATTATTAACAGTATATGATATTTCAGCTCCTATGTCCTGGAAGGATCGGCGAGGGCCAGCGGTCGATGCTGTAAGTTCATCAAGTCGCGAAGCAAGCACACACACGTCGTTAATTGCTTTATATAGGTAATAATCCCAAATGTTCTAGTACAATAAATTAGCACTAATTAGGGCTCGCCGTGAAATATAGTTGTGTAACGGGCGGGCGAGGGGTGCGCGGCGCGGGGCGCACGGTGTGCCTTATTTATGCTCTGTCTAACACCGAGCGACGGCTGGACAAAGGAAACGTTGTGTACCTCATTATGACTGGCATTATTCTGATATAATGAGTGCGACTTATTTATGACGCTAGCTCCTGTATTAATGACCGCTAATAGTTTCCTATTACACACCTCGCATACCGGCCGTACTGTAATTATTTACATTGTGCTACTAAATATGGAATTATTAATACGCATTAAATATAGCTGTTTATTTTATTTCATACATGAGTTTTATTCTTTGCTAATACCTCAGGTTTTCACTTTCAATAAACCAAAACAGTAAAGAAGATTCTCATTTCGTCGTTTTTAATACCACAAGACAACTTTCGGTCTAAGAATTTTCCCATCTCGCGGAGAGCCAACCGGCGAACTAGAAATGGGCCCAAATACACTCTGATTCAGAACAAAAATTAGCGGAACACACAAAGTATTGTCCAGCGTGCGGTTTGAACCCACAAAACTAAGTTTTACCTGCATTAGGAAGTGTTGAGGTGACCGTTTAAGCCATTGCGCCATCCGTACATCCAGGTCTTAAAAATGCCTATCAGGTAAAATATGGATAGATTTTTTGAAACATCCTTTTTGAAATACGTTCATAATTCTAAAACTATTAATTATAAATAAATAATTTCTTTGCATGTAGCTAGCTTAGTGATTTATGTTGCATTATTATTGGTTTTTGCTGACCTATCGATTACAGATTGTGAAAAATGTAGGTTTTTGTGGCACGCTTTTTTTGGAATAGACGCCTACGTGTATGGATTTGCCCCACCATGAACAATAAAAGAAGGACTGCAGTGCGGGATAGTCGCTCTCCATACGGTGTGAAACAGCAATTCTCCTAAAACAGTAATTGTCTGCTAGTAACAGGTTTGAATAACAAAAAACATTTATTTCTAATATGACACAACCTTAATTCAATTTAACAGCATTTATTCAACAAAAATATTTAGTCTTAGTTGTTATTATAAAATATTACTTATTGAAACACACACTTTTTTAAATGAAATTTTAAAAGCATTCATCATCATCTTCCAAGTCGTTTTATTACCAAGTTTCACTTGTTCAACTGGTTTAACTTGAACATCAGATATTTCACAGAACGACTGGCATCGGACCTCCGCACCCTGAGGCTGAACTGGTGAATTGGTAGGTGTTCATGACAACCATCTTCCATACTCCAGGCTGCTATCAAGATTTTTTTATAAGAAAATCCCAACAAACAACAAAACAACAACAAACCCGAAATTCGCACCCGAGACCTTTTTTTTCTATGGAATAGGTGGCAATCGAGCAAACGAATCACACGCAATATCAGAGGCATCACTAGTGCGTTGTCAGTTTTTGGTGGATGGGACCTCCCCCATCCCCCAATAACCAACAACGCACTTGTAACGGTTGGGGTATGAACCTCTTATATTCTCAGCCACTCGGTGAAACACGGCGCAGACGGTTTCACACCGGTTTTCTGTGAGGCCACGCTCACAGACAGTGTTAATCACTCCGGTTAAGCCGGCCCAGGCAGGCAGAAACGTGGCTCTCCCGCGGCCCCCAGTCGCTTACGCTAACTGCTAGATCAACGAGACAGTCCCAAAATATGATCTTTTCCTAAAGAAAAACACCTACGTTAATAAATTTGTTGGAGACCGATAGCAATAAGCTAAATAAAAGTTCGTAATATCCTGTATTTTATGATGAGTTGTATTTTTAGCGGCAAAACGCCTTCGCAATATTCTAGATGGCATCCCAAATCATTAGAATATTTCGTTTATCCTGAAGGTAAAATATTTTATTAATTTCATCTTAATGTGGTGGTAGTTGTACAAGAACATATATGGCTATGTATAGCGTCTGGAGGACAACTGTCCTTTTTGATAGGGATAGATGGCCAGGTATTTTTTAAGTAAACTAAAAACAAATAAATAAAATAAATATATAAATAAAAAAAAATAGCAACAATTTACATCTAGATTTACACTTCATGAACCAGTGTATATACAGACGTAATAAAAAAAGATAAAATAAGATAACTGATTACTACTTGTAAAGGTATACCTTTATAAGTAGTTTAAACGTTAAAGTAACAAATTTTAAATTTTCGACGTGTTTAGTGAAGTTTACCCGGACATAAATACACACATGAGGAAACATTCACGAAGCACGACAGCCTGCGGATAGATTAGGTGCAGGGTGACAGCGGCTTCTACTTATAATAGTAATTCTTAGTTGCGAATATGGGAAGTTAGGTGTTTTAAATATAAGGCATCAAATCCGTTGCGGAATCTATCACGGTTTAAACCCCCTTATTTAAAAAAATCTTTATAGATCTTAAAGCGTAGTTGATTTTAACTTTTACATTTGATTTAGAAAAGAAAACTTTTATCTTCATTCTTCATCTTTATTTTATCCAAGAAATATGTGATTTTTTTATGTATATCTCTGTCAAATTGACTTTAATACTTTTTGCTAAAAATTTATTACATTACTTGGTAGGTTTAGACCGCAAGACCTCGGGAACGAGGCTGTCATCGCCCGGTGCAGTCGTGTAGACTGTCGCAGTTCAATCGCCCACCGACAATGGTAAGCGCGTTCTGATCGTTTATCGGCAATCATCGCTAGTTGTAAATCAATAAAAGGTTTAGTTGTATTTTCCTCTCATCTCAAATCTCTTGTCGATACAAGAGCGTTTAGCCGACCGTACGCCGACCGACGCTGCTTGACACTTGGGCCATGAATCATGTCATGTTCAACGCTCGTTGGTATGTGACGTCACTTGACATGTACGTGTTCATACACCGGTGTTAATATTTATGACAATTATAATTAATATTGAAAGGCTCGGTAATTGCATGAATTAATATTTTAATAACATTTGCAGGCGCAGAACTACACAGTGGCACTTCGTATGTATTACATTTGCTAACATGCTAACTAAAAGTTTTTTGAACAAACGTTATTACGATGCAGTAAGTTTATATTAAATGAATTAAATATACCTATATAGAATAAACAAAAACCGTGTGCTCCGGCAGGAGGCGACCCGGGGCAGCTCTGGGCAGTTTAAAATGTTGCGGTCGCAGTTTTGAGGTCGGTAAGGAGTCGGAAAGATCACTTTGTATCGATATCATCTAAATCATTGTATAATTCGGTCGTGTCGATGCTGCGATGTCGCGATAGTGAGGCCCGGTGCGGCCCTGTGCACCACGGCCCGGTGACCCGACACTTTTTGTGCACCGCCAGGCGGTCTCGACTCATTTAAATTAATTAGCGACTCATCTTTATAGCGGCGGGCAGGTATGTGCGATAGTATCGCCAGGCCCGGCGGCGACGGGAGCACCGCGATTAATCAATTATTAAACGTCATTATTTATCTGCGTCGGCTCCCGGGGCGCCACCCTGCGCCCCCCGGCCCGGGCGTTCCCACACCACCGCTCCGCGCACCACATAACTCCTAGACGAATGTCCACCGATGTCCCGATACCAATAGAGACATATTTTACTTCCGAATGTACCGACGTGACCGTCTCCTGCGCAAGTCGGTAAACGATCGAGGTCACCGCTCCATGGCGTTTAAATATAAAGTTAATGAATGTTCGGTTTGATGTCAATAAATAAGTAGATGCCGTCGGGCGAGCCGGCGATCGGGGACGCGATAACCGTTTGTTATTGCTTTGTATTTTTATAAACATTCCTCATTGCTTATTGTAGTTGTAAATGGTTAAATGCTGCTCGGATAGCTATTAAACTGCCACTTGACCATCGAGGGTGACAGGGCCAGTGTTATGACGACCCCTGTTTAGTACCGCCCACCTTCGAACTCTTCCACACTATCGCGCTGTCGATCAATCACTACATATTTAAGTTAATTCAGTAGTCTTATTAACTCCTGTTTATATTAGGATAGCAGCAATGATGATGAAACTTTATGGCACCTACCACACAAGCCACCCCCAGACCACATAGTAACATTTGTATCGTGCCTATTACTTTTATGAGCACGGCCCATTATGGTAATTAGGACCAATTATGTAATTTTTGAGCACTAATTACTGTTTGACAAATGTATTTATTTCTGCATGACAAACTTACAGCTAGAAATATCAGGAAATTAAAGCAAATTATTAATCTGTAAGTCAACTTTTCATTCTTGGATTTGGACTGATATAAGACATCCTAAGCAGTTAAGAATTTAAGCAAGGTGATATATTGTTCAAGTAGATACATGGTTTAAAATACGAGTGGAATTGAAAGTGCACGTACATCAGCAGTAACTATGACCGATAGAATGCAGCATTGTAAGATGTATTGCCTACGTGCTTTGTGGTAAAAACACTTATCGTTTTATGATAAGTACAGAAAAATATTACCAACACTTCGGGAGCACAACAAATACCGTTCTGAACGATATCGCCCTGAATTTTGGTGACACTGAAAATTTGATTAAAGCTGGAATAGGAAACACGGCATATTTATCTTAAATGTATTTTTTAACATTGTAGTTTATGACCGCTAGAGGTCGCCATATTAGATTCAGTGACACGTCATAAAGCCTATATTCAGCGGGCGATCAAAACGCTTCTAACGATACTCATTTATTCAGTTCTAATTAGTAGTGAGGAGCTATGAGGAACAGACGAACGTACATAAATAGCCTGTCAAAATCATAACTCTCCTTTGGCTTTGCTGTAGTCGGGAAAAATATGCCTTTGAGTTTCGAATCACGCTACCCACCCGTGTAGTAATAATTAAATAACGATACCTGCATACCGAGTAGATATATAATGTACTGGATGACTTGACTATGAAATGGACATAAACTCTCACACGAGTAGCTCTCCAACATGTTTATTACAAGTGAGATATTATCTCGTATTGGAAACGGAATTTGTTCGTTGAATCGATACTCGAATGTTGGTAACTAATGAGATTTACATGTCGTACGTCGCTGGTCGGCGGCTCATAGGGACCGCGAGCGGTTCTCGGAATACTCCCTAATGTTTACAAGTGGCCCTCAATAAAATTAGAGAGGTATCTATGCGGCGGTGCTGCCACCTGGCGGCTCCCGACCGCGCTAATAAACATATCTGTGCCGTAGCAAGCGCTCGCGCTCGCGCTCGCACACACTGAGTTCCGCCCCCGATACGTGTCACCTGCAATAGTTCTTCCGTCGCCGTGGCCCCATTTACATTACTCATTCTTTAACTACCACTACGGACTGTGTCAATAACCTATACAGCACATTTGGCAATAGCCACTTACGTTACGCCTCACTCTCACCTTTTTAGCTATACCTAATACTGTACTATCCCTGCCTGCCCTTCGATAATGCACACATGAGTGTAGGTATGTCTAAAATACTTATCAAAGACATTGTTATTATATAGACAGTTGAGTAATGCTGTATGAGAAATGATTAGTTAGATACACCGAAGTATTTTCACCACACTCAGACGATTCGTCACGTATGCATGCGATGGTTATATGTAGGTACTACCCTCATAGAGCACAGGTTCTTGTTTCATGGCAATTTGGTCTTACTTACAACATGCACTTATGAAGATCAAACCGAGTTCTCGAATGTTGTTAGAGTCATAGAAGTATGACTCTAACAACATTCGAGAACTCGGTTTGATTTTTTTGTAGTAATGGAGTCTACGGTCGGTGCGTACCATACCGACAAAATATAATATATTTATATATATTCATAAGTATTCAATATAATTGTAAATAACTACGCATACAATTAGAGTTTACAGAGAACCAGGAGTACGGAAAGGGTAATTTAAAACGAATTACAGCACATGCAGGCAACGATACAAACTAAAGGTAATAGAAAAAGTGTGAACTCATTCCTCAACCTAGCTCAAGCGAATCTACTACTAAGTACTTAAGTTTACAAATTAATCGAATTTGTGTTTTTTTTTTTCCAAACAGCTTAAGTTTTACATCCACTTACAAAAAGATATTTTGTAAAGAAAACAATATTAAATGAATAGTCCAAACTGACCGATTATGATTTGATGACCTGCCAAAATGACTCAATACTGCCTGGTGGAGAGCATAAGTAGAATCCAAGAAAGGTGGTCATCTGGTCATCGTACCACGACCCACATCACAGCAGCCCAGTAACGAAAGGTGGTCATCGTACCATGACCCACCTCACAGCAGCCCAGTAACGCTTCTGCACCATTGGGCCTCCGTTCTCGCATTCACCAACGAAACACGACAACACGAATGCTGTAATTTTAAGTTGAACTTCCTTGCGAGGATATTACCGCCCCGGTCCAGCCCATCCGTGCTGAAATCAGAGTGGTTCTACTAACTTTTAAGTGTAAAATATAGGTATTTAGAAGTAGGTAGTTATATAAATATGAGTATCGAAGGTCTTGTCTCTTGCCTCTACAGTGCAGTGCGCATGGGTGTCTTGCACTTGCGCAAAAATATTTTATTACTTATGCTTTGTTTCATACCTAAATTTTTTTTCATTAAACGTGATAAGAAACTCGAGTTCCTAGTAATGTGTAGTCTAAAATAAAACAATATACACATCTTGATTGCTTTTTTTCATTAAAGAAGGATCAGATTATCAAGGAAACAGACTTTTTTAATAAAAGTTATTTATTTAGTTATGAGCAAGTGTCAGAGAGAGCGGTGTCTCAGCTCGGCCCGCGGTAGATAAATCACGGGTAAGCAAACGGTAGGTAACGGTAGGTGGGCGCGCGCCCCGCGGGGGACGTCGCCTGCGCTTGTACTACCCATTACTCTAATGATCTCTTACTCCTGCGGACAATGTCACTGGGTCAAATGGCAACCCGCACCTTAAATATAATATGGAACACAAAAGTAGAAATACTGAAGTATATAACAATGAATCATCGGGAACCGGGCAGTTATTTAAAAACTTCTAGTAAGAGGTAAACTTCTAGTAGTTTATACCGTGGGAGAGTTACGCTTCGGCATGAGTGGGCCGGCTCGACCGGAGTGATACCACGGCCTCACAGAAAACCGGTGTGAAACAGCGCTTACGCTGTGTTTCATCGAGTGAGTGAGGATACCGGAGGCCCATACCCCAATCCAACGCCCCCTATCCTCCTTCCCCCCAGGCCGCCATAGTGTGGGTCACCATGCTGCATTGTCCTTTTTCGCATTGAGGATGGTGACCACCACTCTTGGATTTTGCTCATGCTTTCCATCAGNGTATAAAAAATAGGTCCATATTATATGTTTGTTTCAGAAAGAGAGAGTTCTGAATTTAGTTTCTTAGAGAAAATGGCCAAAGAGAACGGGAAGTGCTAGTCCTGCCAATCTATATATCCTGCCCTGCTAAACATCTACCACAGGTAGGTAATAGGTCATTTTACAACAATTACGCAGGTTATTTTTTTATCTTTTATTATTTTTTATTTCTGTTTAACAATTAATTGTTACAAGACATAATTATTGATATTACAAAATTATCGACAATATTATGGACGCAAATCCTTGAGACGAGAATACGACAGAGTTACATGGCGCGACTTTTTCAAGAATTTATGTGGTGTCTCTTCGTGGGTCCCTCTGTCTCTATAAATAGATAGGAATAGTCCGATGAGGTCCAACGAGAGACAGGTGATAGTAGATGAAAAATACCTGATTTATATGTGATTCAAGATTTTGTCCAAGGATATAAGTTATATGAAAACTGACGATGTTAACCGGACCCGAGTTATCAACGAGACCACTTAGCTGATGTAAGCTGTCAACGAAAAAGCTGCCTAATAACTATCTTTCATCTTTATTTTTAAACATATTTGTGAACTTTTACGTATAGTGTACTAAATAATTACGTAGCTATTTTTAAACTCAGATCTCTCTCTCAGATTTAGTAATAAAATAAACAGAACCGCACAGACCTTCTGTTCGGGACGAATGTATGTACATTTCCTACAACTGTCCAATATTTGGGGTCCTTATAAACCAATTAAGACAAATAAAACGCAAAACTACACTACTAGAAAGAGCTAAGTATTAGTAAACACGTAAAAGCGACGACCAATCAATGAGAAAGAACAGAATTGAACCACACATCACCACCTCGTGCCCAACTTGTAAATAACAAACGACAGTGGGTGTCTCACGGCCACTGCGCCTGCGCTGCCGATTTATTTTTTTGTATGCGTGGCTTTCATCCTCACGGTCGGTGTTTGCGGCGACGTCTTTGAGCCGCGCCGCACTTAATTAATACAAGTGGACCGAACGCAGGAGCAAACAAATTTGCCTGCCCTCGGCACTTCTGTCCACAAGCGGCCCCCCGTGCCTCAATCTGCCCCCCCGTCTATCCGTACCTTACCGCGCCCGTGGGACCTCTTCGAGACGTTTAATTAAATTTATCGTGCTTATCTGTGGACATCTCACGCGGCCGATGGGAATCGAATGCAAAAGCTTACCCGAGGACATTTTTGAAATTCTGAGTTTCTGTGAGAACTTACCGTTCACTTGTCCGATTAAATTGCACACCAAACGAATGTGCTCGCGAAAAGAAGCGGTTCACCATACTTCGTCTGACGCGCGACGTTCGCAAACAATTGAACAAATTGGTACAAAAACTGCTGTCGTCGATGTTGTATCAATTCGCCAGCCGTAGCCGGACGCAGCAACGTCCACGAGCACCGGCTGTATGACATGTCTGCACACAACATCATGTCGGTGCCCTGACTCATTTCATTGTACATCCAAATATTTACTGATAGACTTGTCCACTTCATTTCAACATTTTATAACAACAAATCGAAAAGAAAATGATACTCGCTAATGTTCCAGTTATTAATAGCAAATTGAGAGTGTTACATTTAAGATCGTGGTTACTAACAACTCTTAAACAAGTAAACCTGGTCAGAGGTTTTCAAACGTTTCAATGTTACTTTTGCTGTGACTTTCTAGCGTCTGACATATTTAACTGGCTCTTTAGGGCGAGCAACAGAATGGCGCCGAGGTGTCCTGTTGAGCGTGATTAAGCAATCTGCCATATTGTTGTTACATGTTGCGTCTGTTGTCGTTGTTCAATCATTATTTATATATGCAAGTGACAAACGATCGGTGCTCGTGCCCCCGGGCCTGCGGGGCGAGGGGCGGGGAGGTGCGGGGGTCGCGACCTGCCTCCTCGTGAAGATTGATGCGGAGTTGGTCGATACAGATCTAGGAGTTTTTTGTCCGGCGAGTTCCCAGGCGGGCGCGCCGCCGCCGCGCCGCAGGGTGCCCGCGCTCAATGCATTCGTCTTACACTGTCACCACGTTCACCAAAATCACGTGAAACAAGTATAAACGATACGAATAAAACAACTGATTTCAAAGGGAACCTGTTTCTGTGCCGATAATGACTCGTTCGATGTAGCGACACATCTCTCCTTGATCATGCTATGTTCATCTCACTTATACGTAATATCCAAAAGGACTGGGTGGACAGGTATCGATGTGTAGTACAACTACGCGGCACCGTTAGAATAATGACACAGTTACTGAGGTCCGCAATGGCAAACCGCAATTAGCATTATAGACAATTTGTATCCTTTCAGTAGCTAATCTGCAAGCTGTTTACGAAACTTGAAATCATTAGATATGAAATGCATAACATGCGTATAACCAGTGCCGAGGCGCAAGGCTCACGTTAATGAAATTTAATAATGTGTAGCACAGAGCGGTCCTCACGGACGAACAATAAATCATTGAGTGCGATATTAATAAGTGGTGAATCGGATGAGTCGTCCGGGCCGCGGGGGACGCCCCTTGACACGCTCTATCCACAATTAATACTAGGCTCCCCTCGGATTGTTTGGAATACAATTAGCTGGTGTATCACCACGTGTTATGTTTGAAAAATTATAATGTCCCGTTCTTTAATATCGTTGATCAACCCTCGACAGCCTCGTCTCGAGGCGCACATAGCCCAGTTGCAGGATGGGTGACTGCTGGTGGCATATTACCAAGAGCGTCTCCGTGATTCAGAGGTCACGTTAAGCAGTCGGTCCCGGTTGTTATCATACGATAACAGTCGTGAAGCTCGCGAAGCTTAGTTGGAGGCCTTCGCGCGGCTTAGAAACATCCAACGGCAAGATACGTAGCCACAACGTATTCTTGCCAGTTCCCAACCCGCACTTGGCCAGCGTGTGGACGTATGGTCTTAGCCCTCTCCTGAGAGGAGACCCGAGTTCAGCAGTGGGACATTATGGGTTGTTGATGATTGATGATGACCCTCGACAGCCAGGTCCTCATGATATGACTATTAGAACAAAAGTTATGTTATTGTAATGTTCAGAGATATTCATGACTTGCTTAGTGATGCTGTGAGGGAAAAAAATTTATGGTGATTATATACCTACTTCACGGACGCACGTTCACAATTAATTATGATTAATTTTTTTCCTACTATATACAATAGTGATGTAATACAAGTTATTTTTATCTTCAAAACTTTTTTTGTATGATTATTTCGACGAAACCACAAAATATCTAGGCGTTATATTGTTTACGATCAGGAACCAGCTAACGTTATGCGATACAACAATACGCATAAGTTGTAGCTTCCAAGTTTCATACAAAGGAATTAATGGGATATATTTATTTATTTTATTTATTTATTTATCTTCATTGCGTACATATTCCAAAACATTGAATAAAATAAGTGATAAAAAAAGATTAATAAAACAATTATATACCTCGGTAATACGTATGTAAATGTTATGTACGTATGTCCGCGTGTGACGCATTGCCGCGCATTGAGTATTGGCTGGGTGCGGCGAGTAAAGCGCGCTCTGCCACTCTATGTTTACCATTGCAAATGACAAATCCATGCGTCATTTATCTGTACAGCCGACAAGAAACAGTGCGCGATGGACTTGTCGCTCGCTCCACGCCTTTGATTCTAATAACATGAATTTTTAGATTCTTCACTTAACTAACATTCCAGAATTGAAAAATAGTAGAAATGCGTGCATTCTTATGTCCAACAGATAGAGGCGGGATTTTATATCAAAAAATTTCAAGCTAATACAGATAAAATAACATCATAGAACTTGCACGATAGTAACTAGTTCTCCAAACCTTTTTTCATAATTTTAATTGAAATGAAATGAAAGTTTTGCCTTACACCCATTCTTCCCATAGTTTCTAAACGGACAACTACTATTTGTAGTCATTGCATAGTTTAGGCAGGTGCTGGGTGAAGTTCCTGTTGAAGCAACTTAGTTACTTTACTGCGGTTATGTGACGCGCTTTATCGCACAATGCACCAATCCAGTCACCAGTCACTTAATTAGTCTTACATGCCAGGAATTAAATTAAAAACTAGCCGAGCCCCGCCGTGTTCCCTGCGATTATTGTTGTTACCGGGGATAAAGCCGCGGGGCATAGCTAGTTTAAACAGTAGCCTAAGTTACTCTTTACATCGTCATGAAAATGATATTTTGCTATATCTAGTGTGTGTAAATACATATGCATTTAGTAAAAAGCTATTATTTAGATTTTACAAAGAGATACTCCAATTTTATTTATTTCTATAGATGCATAGATATAGATAATACTAAATTACATTTACTTATTATCAAATAAAATTAACTATTGAGGAGAACAAAGGCATAAATATAAAATCATAGATGTAGAAGACTTGAAACAGGACGTAATGGAACAACCGACTTGTAGTACGTAAATAAAATAAAATGAAAAAGCCTTTATAGTTGATCTTAGTTCAAATAACACAAGTTTTGTAAGTATGTCTAAAAACTCAATACTATTATCAAAATGTACTAACTAATGTACTACATAAACTGTTGTTATAATTCATGTTTCACTGGTTATTATTTACCATTTTATAGTTAGTGCCTAGTAACAAATCACGAAACACAATTCATATATTATGTCATGTCATAAAGCTTGCTGGGCCGACAGGTGGAACAGTGTCAATAGGGCTATATTGAAGAAACATATTAAATTTATTTTAAGTTTATAACTATTTGGTAATAAAACCAAAAGTAAAAATCGACCTCCAAATGCATCACATTGCGATTAACACGATTAAAAGATATCGTACATTTAAAGTCATTTACTGACTCTAATCCTTTTACGGACATCTGTCCCATTCACCTGCAGCTAAGATGTTTACCAAGTGGCTCTATCAGCGCCAGGGTGGATATCGCCCCAGCGGTCAAACAGGAAAAGGTCGTCGACACACGGCTCATTGGGTCCAGGTCACGGGGCACGTTTGTTTGATGCGAACAGTCGCCACTCGCCCGCGATTATCTCGCGCGTGTCATCTATTTCATTACTCAGACGATTACAAGAGATATCTTCTCGAGTACTTCACTCAATTACACACATCGTTCGTCAAATCATGAGACACACATGTGATGATTTTGAAAAGGCAATTACTTTATTTAAATCAGACGTTATGTTAGTTTTTTTGTTTTAGTAATCAGTTCACTGACATACTTAAAGATACTAAAAGATGTAACGCGCTATTGATATTGTTATTGGTCGTATGATACTTGATCCTCATTCAACGGAAAAAATACATCGGCCACAACGTCGGCTCCCCGGGGGGCAATACCTACTGTTTGGAGTGTCATGCCTGGTGTCACGTTGCCACGTCACTCTCGATAACGTCCTCAAGATGCTTTTCATTAATATAATCGACGGTGCGAGCTCTATTTCTCGCGAGAAATACCTCGCATTGCCGTAACATCGTTTTCTATTTGTAACGTTCTTGTTACACTGTGTTGAAGTTCCGACGACAATTTTCCTTGTAAACAGACACTGTGTTACACCGTGTAAGATGTCGTGCATAGCGATCGCTGCGAGGGGGTGATTCGGCGTCTTATTGTCGGTGCTCATTAAATAATAATGTCACATCAACGATGCTCAATTACCAGTGAAAAGCTATTGGCACGGCTTTTGAAGGTTCTGTCAATGAAAGCGTAGCTGTATGTTTGTAGATATACGTTTATAGTAAATACTTAATGTCCGTTGTAAGTTTGATATTTTCACAGCATCTCAATATGGCTGCTGGTGTTTGCCCTCTATGATATTTTTTTTGTTAAAAAGACAACTCCCGTATTAGGAATATACATCCTGTGTCACGGGGGACTTTACAAACTTTCATGTAGAAACGGACACAAAGTACACCCAAACTTAGAACAACAATTTATGGATCACACAAAGTGCTGTCCTATGTAGTATTTGAACCCACAACACTTAGCGCAGTAGGAAGCGGTGTGGCGACCACTTAAACCACTAGGCCAACCGTGCAGTCGATTCCAACAAGTATCGATGACAAAGATGCGATTTTCGCTCGCATTCCATAATTATCGAAAAGTTTGAAACCAAAACAACATCTGGTGTTCACTTTGGGAACACAGTGAACAAGAATGTATGGTTGGAAGTAGTAAAATATAAAATATAACAGCTAATGCACGTCAGAGCTGGTTTTATAGAACAAAGCTAAATATTCACTTTTCCTGATCGAGAAAAAAACGAACTGTCAAGAAACACTTATACGATCTTTTTTAAAAACCTCTAGATATTCACAATGAAACTTATTTTAATTCAGAACTGTAGGTAGAATGAACTAGTATTAATCTTGACACAGGCTCATAATAAAAGTTGTCAATTTAATCGTAATGGAGCTAATAGTACGAGTTAATTGCCTGTATAGGAAACCTGTTTCGTGTTCACCTTCACTTCAAACGAGTAATGAAAATCAGCCAAGTTCTTGCTACAAAATGGCGAGGGATTCCGTGAGCACTACTCTGAGAAGTTCTGTGAGAATGTCAGTGTTTTTTTCGCTATTTGATTTCTAGAAAAGTTTCTCTTTATCAGAGGATCAATAGCCAAATATTTTTTTTTACAAGTCATCTAGCCCCAAACTAAACACATCTTGTTATATGGGTACTAGGCAACTGATATAAATACATGTATATATTTTTTTACATAATATACATAGAAAACACCCAAACTCCGAAACAAACATTTGTCGATCATACAAACATTTGATCCGACTCGGGAATCGAACCCGAGACCTCAAGAACAGCAGTCGCATACGCTACCGCTGCGCCATCGAGGCAGTCAATAGGTCAATAGTCAATAACGAATACTTGTCATGTAATCTGATAAATCCTAACGTTGTCTGTCTAGTAATGAATTACATATATGTACATATATATCCACAGCGACGGATTATCTTATATTTTGTTGAATCCTAGTGTAAGGCGATCAGGAAAACTTAGTGACCTCGTTACGGAGTCATGTTCATAACTTGAACTTGGTTTACCCTCAACTACGTATGTTTAAAGGATATGTTTACTTGCTGCTTTGTAGCCGTTGTAATTGTCTGTAGATTATTTCTATATAGCTAAGTAAAATTTGAGGTTCAAAGGAAGTCTGACTTCGCACAGGAGCTAAGCACAGAGCCAGTAGGTAGGTACTCCCTACGTACTGGTACAGTTCCCGACCGCGTGCCACCCGCCGCTAATGTTTTGGCGACGAACCGCACAATAGCAACAGCAACACTGCGTCCTAACTGTTACTACCACCACACCTACAACTTTAGTGAGACAAACTAAATCACGCATATAATCTTTGCGTTGCATTTAACTTTTTGTATTATTGTAATAGAAAAATAACGATTTGTTTCCGTGGAAATTTGCTGTTTATACCTATCCTGTAATTTCGCTCATACGTGGTGACCCTAGTAAAGATGAACACATCGCTCGCTTTGACAAATAGTCGAAATACCCGTGAATATGTTAGCCCCTCGCAGGCCCCTCGTCGTCCACGACAATATTAATTCGGTTTTATGACATGCGAAATTGCTCTCAATAAATTGTGCATTGAGAACATAGCGGAGGGTACAGAGAACACGTGCTCGCTGTTATTAAACTTTTCATTACCCACGCGGACATGCTCCTCGGGCCCCGGTCCCACCTGACCCTTGCCACTTGCTCTACGATCACTTAGGGCTGCCATTCGCACAAGTTTCATTACACCCGTGTATGTAACTTGGACCTTTGTGTTAGTTCAACATATTTTACCTGCACATGGTATAATTACGCATAGCTATGACGGTCTTCTCCTAACATGGACATATGTACTGAGATATTGCCATCTTATTGGAGTGAACGATGCATCGTTTATTTCATTCATCCTTGGATGGTTTACCTTTAACTGTTCAATTAAAAGTAACATTTTTCTCATAAGACTGCGCATATCATGGAGGAATACAGAATGTATAAACATAAGGAACTGATAGGTAATTTCAATCAAACATATAACCCACTCACAGTCAGTTCGCTAACCGCTGGACCAACGGACCCCTTAAATCTAATAAACGAGTGCAAATAAAACTGTACAACCCTGTATAAAACGCGCGGCGTGGATCCTCTCCTAATTCGCTATACACAACATTATTTGATTTTTAATTCGGCTCGCTGCAAGTGGAATGCGCTTATTGACTCACTCGAGTGCTCTACCCTCTGCCTTATGGCTCCTGCCCATCTCCCTTCATGTGTGAAATTGTGCATTCAAAACTGCGAACTGTTAGTAAGCGACTAAGCGTATTAAAACTCGAGAGAATACCTACTCAAAGATATATAGGTTATCGGTTAAAGTTAAACCTGTGCAAAAAGTAAATAACCTTTAGATATTATATATATATATATAAGTAACCATAATGTAGGTAATATCAGTTTGTGAAGTTCAGTGGAGCGACAAAGTGGTGCACAAGTCTCGCAACAAGCGTGGAATTGCTCCCGGGCCGCATCGCGAGTTGCGAGAGAGGGTTCGCTGTTACGCTGTTAGAGGCTCCCCACTGCGATATATTTGCGCGTGTAATATCGCCTTTTATTAGTTTTTTCGCGGCGACAGCGATCCACATATTTGCTTTGATGACACGAGAGCGCACCCTCCGAACGCGGAGACAATTGCGTGCCACCGTTCTCATTCATCTTCCTCTCCAGCGCATATCCCTTCCGCTTCCTTTTGCCATTGTATTCTTTACGATACAAATTGAACTATAAACCAGTGGAGATACCTAATAGCGATTAATGCTCTGCGCTTAAAGCATTACAGCCAAGGGCAGAATGTTTGCGATGGCATCCGGTGAATGCTCTCAATTAACGTTGTTATTCGGCTGTTTGGCAAATTTCTAATTGAAATGGTGAATATCTAAGACGGAGTGTGTGATGTGACGTGATGTTGTGCTGCCGAGTACGGGCGAGCGCGGAGGTGGCTGCGGGGAGAGAGGGAGCCACAATGGCATTGTTGGCCGGGCTCCAACTCGCGAGGCGCGCGATGCCTCTCTTCGAGCATCCACTTACTATCGAAAAATTTACTTGAGAAATCAATCGTGAAAATAAAGGAAGGAACGCAACTTGACTTACTATATAGGAAATTATCTGTCTGAGTTGTCATCGCGCTGTGTATGCAAATTTTGTCGTATAGCGATAAATTGTGTCGAAATATCTACTTGAGCCGATAGCATCGTCGTGTTTCGAAGGATCAATTCCGCGAAAGATTTAAAATACTGGCGATAGTAGCAGTTCGATAGCAGTTAGCATCAGTTAACTAGTCTATAAATCTGTCACAAAATGAAATCACAGTTCGTTGGCCCGAGGACAGCGGAGCGCTTTGTTCTATCTAGTTTATTGGTTGATTTTACTTATATCAATTTTATTTCAACGCTAGTTCTGGGAATGTATAGTACGTACATGTACTTGGCTAAGTTTGTTCGTGTGTGTATCGGAAGAGCGCATGTCACGGCAGCTCTATAAATATCGGCAATGCGTTATTGTAAATGAAGTGCGCAGTTCATCAATATGTCAGTGGAAGAGCTCGTCGTCTTGCCTCTGATACAGAACACAGTATGTGTACAGTAGAGACATGGCTAGTTTTGGCACTACTCCTGTGTAATGGCTCCGCGGTGACGACTCACCTATTTCCATTTGTTCGTCATGAGACCGCCAGGGAAATATGTTATAATTACTGTTACTGCAGTCTTGTCATTACTTCATCACTACTTCCTACTATTAATATATCACATATTGATATGTAACACGAAAAAATACAATCTTCGTTGACGTGTATTTCGCAGGTAGCACAGAAATTAGCGGTAGTTATTCCCGTTTTTCCGTGTGAAAATTCACACAAATTGGGCCTTGCCTGGTTTCTAGCTTGAGAGACCGAGATATGACTACATCCCTCCTAATCCCACGCTGGACGATCTTGCCTCGTGAAGCTCTCCTTTCTTCCACCATAGTGAGAGGAGAGGACAGATGGTATTAATTTAGAGAATTAATAATTATGGCCGGCCTAATGTTACATCTCCCCTCCACACAAGACAGGTAGTCTATCAGCGTGTGCTTGCATACATGATCTGGTCATTATATGATCTCCGAATCATCTTTTCCGTGACATCACCAGCGTCAAACGGTATGAGGGTCCCATGTTTCTTCTCTAGCTAATCGTCCATAACGAGTTTTACCGCCGTTTCCACTGGATTTGGCCATCACATGCTTTTTACCTGCCGCCTATTATGGGAGATTTGGGAATCCCCACACGAGCCCGCATTTAGATGGATTTAAATTATATAAAAGTGACATAATGACACTAGTGGCTAATCTAGATAAATAAAGTTTTATTTAGTAATACGAGGCTTATAAAAGCATGCATTTCTGTATATTGATCAATAAAGGTGCCAGTATGATATAATAAAAATACGGATTTTGCCGAAAAGGGTGCCTTTGAATTGCCGCTCGTGCGTGTTCCACGCCAGGTCCAATCTTACCGTACCCATCAGCAACGGCAAAGCCGGAATACAGCTAAAGCATTCGCTAACCTGCCATGAGCTGTACCAGAGAAGCATTCCAGTATCACGAGGTGCCAGAACGCACACGACATAAGACGTTTTTGTGGAACATAGGGTACTATTGAGGCCTGCCAGGAGACTTTCCATCCGGACTGGGTTGGTTACAGACTGAGGGGTAGCTTATCAGGGATATCTTTCTAGTGGTCTAAAATCCATACACACAAGGATATATTTCACAAAGTGTTAAATTAAGTTTTCAAATATCATTGAAGTTTAAGTAAGTATTCGGTACATTATTTAGTATTTAAATATTGATATTTTCTTCACTTCTTTTGTCCGTGTATTTATTTTTTTCTGTGATACAAAATTTTGGTCCAAATTTGCCGCCCCCTATAATTTGCCGTCCCAGGCTCCTGCCTACTAAGCCTAGTGATAAACCCGACATTGGCTCCTTAACAATTCCATTTACGGTACTAAGTAACCTTTACTTTATATTTTCTATACGGAAGGTATTCTGCACAGACAAAAATGGATATTACACATGTAATTTATACTCTCGATAGTCGGCACTTGTTGGAATTTGTTGCAATACATTGTAGAATTAAACTCACTTGCACTTATTCCACTATTTTATTTATTTATTTTTACACCTGACCGGTTTTGCCGTGTGGCGTCATCAGAAAATTTCGGCCAGGTCTAAACATAAATAAAATAGAGCAATAAGAGCAAGTGAGTTTAATTCTAAAACTTTTAGAATTAAATTCTAGAATCCTAGAATTTCTAGAACACATATCTATTATGTGTTGTTTTGTCTGAACAGGAGCTTTTAATTTAAAAATATTAGCTATCCACAATGTGCTAATTTTATTCCATATTATTCCAAACTTTAAATTCCCATGTGTTCATTTTCATTTTCTTGGTGTTTTTCAACCAAAGTGTAAATAGTTTCTTATGAATATACGATATGTTTATCCATGGGAGAGCCACGCTTCGGCACGAATGGGCCGGCTCGACCAGAGTGATAGCACGGCCTCACAGAAAACCAGCGTGAAACAATGTTTGCGTTGTGTTTCACTGAATGAGTGAGGATATCGAAAACCCATACTCCAACTCTTCTTCCTACCGACCTCCCCATCCTCCAAGGGCCAGCAACGCACCTTTTAACGCCTCTGGTGCTGCTAGTGTCCATGGGCGGCGGTATTCGATTACCATCAGCCGGTACGTTAGCTCGTTCGCTCCGCATTCCATAAAAAAAAAAATATGAAAGATGTAAAAATTTACTAAATTAAAACTATGTCTACGGTGCCCATAGTTCTGAAGATAACGTAAGAATCATTGCTCACAACAAGTATGATATTCATCCGTGCCGTAAATGGCCCGTTAGATAAAGTGAAGTACCACGCGCCGCGCCGCCGCCGCCACGATCTACCTATCTGTGTGCTTACTGTGTAATTGTATGAGCCGAGTGGAAGATGTATTAAGCGCCGACTGCGTCGGGATCTTTCTCGGAACTCTTCACTTTCGAGTGCTTGATCCAGCCGATAAACAATGGCCGTCGGCAGCGGTCGCAAACCGCCCGCTTCTATTGCTTTTTCTCTGATTAGTTAATATTATAGATATAGATTTATTTCATATATACTTAAATGATTGATTTAAACAATGCAGTTCTATTTCATTTTATTTATTTAGTTCTATGGCAAAATATTAGATTAACATCATACACGACTTGAAGTACCCCGAGCAGGTGATGTTGACTAAAGCAGAGGACACATTCGACGCAAAATGCAATAAAGGTAAAGGCCGCCACATTTTCTGTTCTGTCTTGTAACTATAATATGGTGTGCAAGTGAAGAAAACAATATCCAATTATGAGCCTTGCTAGTATTGTACTAGATCAAAAACTAAAGTGTCGCCCTTAATGTGGGAACAGTTCAAAGAGCAACTATCGACTATTAGCAGTGCGAAATCGATTTGGACTGATGTCGGTAATTAGGTACCTACAAATCAGTTTAGGTACAGCGTAAACGTTGCTTAGGTATTCACAACCCAATTACCACACTATTTTATTTCCGACAGGTTGACAATACTGCAGACGTAACATGCAAGTTTGTAACATTTTATTGATGACACCATATATTCGGTGACAGGTTATTTAGATGTTGTCCGGAGTGAGAGCGGACATCAATCTCGTGTGATGATCGTTTTTCGCAGCGGCATGTGGCGTGTACGAGATGTACCAAGACAGTGATGCACGCACTAGAATTCGAACCTTGCGCGTTTGAAGTCGCCTGACGGTGTGCAGAGCCCATTGAGCACTGGTGTAATAATAATGGCTGCACTGCGCGAAGTGAGCGACGCGCCGCGACGCGTCGCGTCGCGCCGATTGATTTACGAGCGGTGGGTAATTTATGCCTGTTTAATTAAAGTACCAGCAGCCGGAAGACTACTTAGCCGTTGTTTGGTAACCGACACAAGTCTCGCGCGATGATTCATTTAACTCACAATGATGTGGCGAGCACGCTTGAACCTGCGGAAAAGTAGATGTGCAAGCGCATGTGTATGCATAGATTGCAGCCATTGCCGTAAGTCGCGTAACCAATAATGGGGGCCCGGCGCGCCAGCGTGCACCGGCCGTAGGAGGCGATAGCGCGCGGAACCAGTAACTCATAACAACGCGTCCGTCGCCATGTTAGCGATGTTGTTCGCATAAACACCTTATACGCGTGTCATTAGCTAGGGTAATCGCCGCCGCTCCACTTAGTTACATGGCACGAGGTGGACCAGGGCTCGTTGCCGTCGCTTCTATAGAAAATGACAGATTTTTTCCTTAAATCTGTTGAGAGAGACTGAACCTTCATGTCTAATAAATGTGAAACAAGAAAACATTCTGATGTAGAACTGTCATGCACAAACTGAAAACGACTCTTAGACAAGTTCTACATTAGATCGAAGATGGAAGCGAAAACTTCCAGTTAGAGCTTCGCCTTTAACTAGTTCGCCTTGTTGAAAACCGTGCTGGACGTAATCGATGCCGCTGATAGCCTGGTACGTGTTGTCCGCGATGAGGGTTAATTTTTTTAAATTGAATCTCTTTAGCGAAATTCTATATCTTATGAGGAAACGACGAGAAGGAGGAACTTAACAAGCAGATAAGGAGGGTGGTATGACGAAATATTGGAAAAACGAATGCTCGTACGATCGAGGATGCGATTGCTAGGAATATTGGTTTATTTAAATAAATAAAAAGTCTTTGCTAAGTCGAAGGCCTCCTTTGGCCACCTGTCCAAGCTCAGAACAGCACAAGGCACCGCTGTCACCACCGATACAGAGATTCTCGCTGAAGTCGAACAGTTCTATGAGTACTTATATACCTCACACTCACAGAGTGGCATGTTATCGACTTGATGTTTCGATAGCTTGAACTTGTTTGCTTATGAATTATTGTTAGTTATATATGTGTCAAGTGTATACATGATAAATGATCAACCATAGTTGAATGGTAACCTAATTTATTGCATGTCAAATATATTTTAAGAGTTTTGAATTTATTTATTGTATCAATACAATAATACGGTTAAGGTTTTATACTAACGTAGAAATTGTGTAGATAGAATGTAACTCGCTTAATTGCGTCTCTCAAAATGATATGAATATGACCATGACCACTCTCTACAAATGGTTAGAAAGTGCACTATTACTTAGCCGAAAGTTTTTACTTTACAGAATCTGACACAGGTAATCTCTCAAGCATCAATGAGCGTAGAACGAAAATCTTATTTTTGAACATTTCAAATATCACGAATTCACAATTCACAACATTTGAGCGAGATCATTTTAAAGAACAATTCAATAAAAGAGGAAAAAGTTAAATCTTCGGAGCCCTTATTTAACATTGTTCCGCTGAGTTCGGGAGGAATTGTTCGATAACTGTGAAAAATTGAGGCGGCTTCGCTAACGTCGCAAATTGAGTGAAGTAACCGTGAAGCAGCGGCTCCGGCCGTATTACAGCGCGAGGGGAATATCAAATACCTCGTCGATAAAACGATACCTCATATTATACCTGTATAACGTTGCCCTCTGCATATTTTGCCACAGTGGCTTTTTTAATGATAAATAAAATTGTTCCAACTGGTGAGCGCGACGCAGTCGAGATAACTAATAATTTAGCCTATGATGCTAGCGTGCCGGCGGTGCTGCACATTGGGGGGAGTGAGGCGGGACGGGATGAGGCGAGAGGGTGCAAGGAGGTGTGGGCGGCGGCTTTGAGCGGTGGCTGTGAAATTGATCCGTTCATACTTCATAATCATTGGTGAGAGACGGGTACTCAGGCTAAGTGGCGCGTCGCGCCTCAGTGCCGCCGCCTACTCTCCGCGAACACTCTATGATACCACCGGATCAACTCCCTGCATCGTTCCTTCTCACTATTATTTATTAAAAATACAACTTTGACTGTGAAATATCTCGCATGTTCCACTTCTCTCGGAATATTGCAGCGTTTCACAAAGATGCTTAACCTTGCAATAATGTCGTCAGCATAGAGGTGCACCCAGCTGTAACAGCTCGAAGTATATATTGATGGGCGTGAGTGACAATTTGGATGGTAGAATGACGTTAAACGTTATATAAATTCATATATTCAATATATTCGCGTTGGAGTGCGGAGGTGGCGCGAGACGTACAAAAAGCTGGCGGCAGCGCAGCGCGGGCGCGTCCGGTGCGGGCACGACCGGCGCGGGACTCACGGTTACTGAACCGAATAGGCACTGGCCTATTTTGTTTCTTCAACTTGAACTCATATACCAGATCGTGATTATCAAAATGTGGTATAGAGGAATATTATTCAGATATATATTTTTATTATCGTTGTCATGACTATTAACGAATATTTAGACGCTGTGATGCCATTGATATACACACGAATACATATCTTCTTCATCATAATCATCTTATAGATTATAGCATGTATGATAGATAGGACATAGCTTATATACCTATTGATATGTGTCGAATCATTAGAAAATTCAATAAAAGCATTTTTGATTTCGAATGAAGCCTTATTTGGAATTTAACATACGGACAAGTCAAGCATTATGTCAAGGTCAAAGCGTGCAATCTAATCGAGAACATTATCTATACATTACTAATATTATAAAGCTTACGAGTTTGATAGTTGGTTGGGTTGAAAGCGCTAATCTCGCTTAACGTTAGGTCCATTTATCGAGGAAGGCTGAAGAATATATATCGTCACTCTACAGCTAATGGGATGTTTCAAAAACAGGAGAAAAAACGTGCGCTGCGTGAATGGGTGAAAATTCGTGAAAATAATATATTAAATAATTGTAGTAACACAATACAACAAATACTGCTGTAGTACGTGGAGATCAATCGTCTCTGCCTACCCCTCTGGGAAAAAGGCGTGACTGTAAGTAGGTATATATAATTGTTCACATTGAAAAGTTCTAAAAAGGAATCTACAACAGCATGTCTATCTCTTAAAATTGGTTCGCTATAACCTTTTTTATGGGAAACTAATGTGTTTCCGTTCCGCAGTATAATTTCACGCTGCGAGCAATAGAAGACGCAGACGAAGCTGCTTGGGTCAGCTAGTGTTTGATGTCAATAGTGGTAATCGTAATCAGAATATCCCGCTGGGTGGATCCCCACGAGGTGATTCCCCACCCTCTCAACTATATATAAAATATCAATAATATTATCTTTATTATTTCTATTAATACTAACCGCTTACCTTCTGTTTATCTGCAACATCAGCTGTTCAATGATTTTGTAAAAGTACATAGACGTAACACCTACATGATCAGAAATATGTACACAGGTGCGTGAAAACCTGATTCAAATGATATATTTATTATATTTATTCAATTCATTAAAAAAATTGCCAGTTACAGAGGAATAGGTGTCGGTTGATCGCGGGTTGATTCCTGGCTCGGTAATAGCGCCATGATCTGATAAGCGCGGGCCAGCTGGCGGCCATTGTATGCTAATCCACGGTCAAACTGCAGCGGCGTCGACTAATGCACGCCTTCTAAAACATCGCCAAATTCGAAATGAGCAAAAAGTAGCACGTGTTATGTCCACCTGAACATATTGTATTATAGTGATGTTATTGTTCCCTTAAGCAGCGCGTTATCAGCGAAGGAAGGTGCCCAGAGCTTACTTACTATTCGGTGGTAGGGGCGGTCGTAGCAGCTCTAATGAGTTTCCTCTGACAAATCATCAACAACCCATAATGTCCCACTGCTGGGCTCGGGTCTCCTCTCAGGAGAGGGTTAAGGCCATACGTTCCCACGCTGGCCAAGTGCGGGTTGGGGACTGGCAAGACAACCTTGTGGCTACGTAATCTTACTGTTGGATGTTTTTAAGCCGCCCGAAGGCCTCCAACTAAGCTTCACGACTGTTATTCTATGATAACAACCGGGACCGACTGCTTGACGTGACCTCCGAATCACGGAGACGCTCATGGTAACATGCCACCAGCGGTCACCCATCCAGGTACTAACCGCGCCGTCTTTGCTTGCCCTCGCTGATTGTTTCTAATCACCGAGTGCAACTGGGCTATGAGCGCCTCTAACAAATCCTTCGATTAAATTCTTCGCAATCAATGTTACATGACAAACATATGACATAAACATAACGAAGCCGTTCCGTCAGCAGCTCCGATAAATTGTAAGAGCTTCGAAAACAAATTAAATAAACGAGTTTTAAGACGACGAGGCGCGACTGCGACACATTGTGCGATGTATGCGATGTGTGCGATGTGTGCAAATGTACAATCATAACCGGAATGGCAGTAGGAAGTAAATGATATATGTAGAGCGTTCGGCAGGGTCGGTAGGCCGGCAGGTGGCAGACGCGCACTCCACGTACGTACGTCCGACTGGACGTCGCATAAATATGGCGCTGCGAGCATACGCGACATGCGACACGCTGACTTGTGGTGCGTTGCAGGGATGCGTTTAAAACAATTAAGTTCCGGTTCCGGCGCGCGCAGACCTCGCGGCGCCGCAACAGCTGAGCGATGACGACACACCCGTAGTTGTGTGGTGTGTGTGTATAACAAATACTTACCGATATTCTGTGCTCCGATAATAAGTATAACAATATTTTTGGATTTTGGATTCGTGCTGATGTAACCTGCTAAGAATAACAAATAGATTGTGAACATTTGTTCATGTGCGAAGCGATACACGATATGTGTCCACTACGTAAAGTTAGCATAGATACACGCGTTCAGCAGTTTATACAAATATTTGTTATATGAGCATGAAATAGGAGTCGCCACTCGATTACGGTGTTATCGTAACTACCTATACTTAAACCAGCCTGTATTTTGAGGGAATAAGAATACAGAGTGTCCCCCCCTATCCACCCCACAGATGACGTGGCGACTAAGAGAGCTAACTACGCAGGAAGGCGCCATTGGAAACAGAAGGACAACTTTTAAGGCGAGATGATAAGCAAAGATTCTGCAATCAGAGGGGGTGCACGGTTGCCTGGTGGTTTAAGCGGGCGACACGCCGCATTCTATTGGGCCAAAGGTTGTAAGTTCAAATCCCACATGGGAGAACACTTTGTGTGATCCTTAAATTGTTGTTATGAGTATGGGTGTTCTTTTCCTATAGGTATGTGTGTAAAGTCCCCTGCGACACGGATGTTTGTTCATAATGCGGTAGTTGTCTTTAAAAAAAAAGAAAAATATTTCTATCCGTGTCCTTAAAACTGTACAAATATAGAACCAACAAGATTGATTTTATTTTTCCTAGTCCTCACTATCTTGATTATTTCGCAGTTAAATCAAATTCAATTTCGTATATAGATTGTGATTATGTGCAATATTCTGCACCTAATAACGATCTGACGTAACGCTGTAAAGGCACAATATATGAACAGTCACCTAAAACTATTCAGTTTTCATCTAAATAGTTGAACGTAGCGGCGACCCGGTTCAATGGAGCTCGTCCTGCCCACTGTACCCTACATAACATATCAGGCCCAGACTTAAAATATAAATGGGTTTCATACGAAGGCACACCACATAATGTAGGTGAGAGTGAAAGTATTTAACATTCCAACAACCGTTTTTGATTTTAGAGTCACCATGGATACTAATACTTATATTGAATGCATTTGAAAAATCTTAACAGGGTGTAAGTTGCCCTATGTTCTTTGCTCCTAACTAACCGTGACAAACACTTAAACAGACTTCACATTTACAACATAAAGTCGCGATGCTTAAACTTTACTTTGGTTTGTTACAAGATTTGGGTAGGTGGTATTCGTTCCTTGCATGGTAACGGACTAACGGTGTTCGGGTACTTGAAGTTCGCTAATGGAGCGTGAGATTAACTCAAGTCGACGACTAGGCTCGTGTTAATTATACTCCTCCGTTTTTAATATGAGCCTCGCTCGACGTGAGCTCAACTTCAACTCGAAGCTGGAGTGCGTCTCACATTAACATGACGAGGCAGGGGTGGCTCACGGCAAACTTCTAAGTAAGACTACACGCTTTTTCCAAACACGATTGTAAGTTATTAATTGTACTTAAGTTTGTTTGGGGGCAAATGAAGTTCAGTAAAGTTTATGTAAAGTTTTTTTTTATCGTCAGTTTGAGTGTAAGTTGTAAGTTACACACAGTTTTAGTTGTAAATTGAGTGTTAAGCTTTATTCAATGTAATGCCACTAAAGAATAATATTTTTTTGAAGTAGACATTACATAATTTTTTCCGCACGATTACATGTGAACGCCGCTCTCTGCCGCGCTAAGTGCTGTGTGAACACTTTGTGTGATTCACAAACTGTTGTTCGGAATGTGTGTGTTCCTTGTGTCCTTTTCTTGTAAAATATATTTGTAAAAGTCGATATTCCTAAAGTTGTTGTTTTGTCTTTCAATAAAAAAGGAATATAAAAAAATGTGTGCGTGTACTAGTGTACACATTTTCCTTTTATTTTTCAAAAAATGATCTACATGCAACTTTCCAGAAATTGGTTAAATAAAGTTAAATTAGATAAAGTTTAAATTTTCCCGTACCGGGAATCGAACCTGAGCCTCCTTGGTGATTAATATTCATCACTAACTGAATACTCTTTGGAATTAGTCTTGAAATTAGAACACTTAGCGCCATCTTTCGCGTAGACTATAGAACTAATTATCGTCGGAGCGGAAATCAAATTTAAAATTTTCTTTACCAAAATTTTCAAGAATTTAGTCCAAAATAAAATGTGAAAAGAAAATAATAAATTTTAGGTGCCTTAGTGATTTTTCTCTTTTTTTTTCCTTTTTTTAATTTTTTAAATTCTTATTGTAATGATTGTATTAATTGTGTGTACTAACTACTAAAAATCATATATAACATTCTGATGTCCATGATGGTTGTCTGGAAGAGACGGTCGAATCTTTTTCTTTTTCACACACACAATTAATACAATCATTACAATAAGAATTTAAAAAATTAAAAAAGGAAAAAAAAGAGAAAAAGAAAAACAAAATGAAAAAAATATTTACCTTAATAATCTAAGTACTTAAAAAGTACTTAAAAAACCATAAATAAATTTGTATGAAAAATAAATCACTGATGAGCAAAAATATACGACCCCGGGTGGGCTCGAACTACCCACCTTTCGGTTAACAGCCGAACGCGCTAACCAATTACGCCACGGAGGCTACTGCATGAAAGACCCAAATAACTGTTTAGTTATTTGAACGGATAAATGTGACGCGTGATGCGTAACCGAAAAAAATGTGACGGTAAATTTTTTTCCAACGCCGATAAAGAAGTTTCACTTCAATAAACTTATTTAATATGGCTTCTCTTGTCAGGTGATAACACTATTTCGCTTAATCACAAGCAAAAATTATCAAGTGTTTATTTCTTATGAAAACCATTTAAATATTTTTGGTAATATTAAACTAAATATAGACTGGTATTAGCCGCATTTTTATTTAATGAGCTACCTGTATATGTCCGGTGCGTTAAGAATCAAATAACTTCCGAATGTCTTAATTATATAAGAGTACACGGAGGAATTCTTGCATATACCTACAAAATATATCTCGCCACAGATATGAAGATGCATAAGAAGATAGTGGAGGTTAACACGGACGAAATATTGTTCGTAACAAATATTTTTCATGCAGTCAGCGGTAGTTAACAAGAACACATACGCATACAATATAGGCAAGTATATGCATAATCGTGCAGAAATTGTTTCCGTTGTATTAAGAAACGATAGAGCGCCAGTCACTAAAATACTACCATTCAAAAACAACCAGACAAAAGCCCTGCAGCAAAGCAAGTTCTTTTAGCCAGTACCGTAGTAGTACCATGTTAATAAAATTATAAATAAATAAAGGAAATTATAAATATTTAATCGACTGCATAAACATCTGTCATCTTTATTAAATTCGTTGAAGAACTGAAAAGATAGAAAGAACTAAATTTATTTTTTGTTTTTTCTTTAACATTGATGTTCCCGGTGTCTCTATCACGACTAAGACAAATCTTTTGACACCACTCACATTTAAATACGACAAACCGTTTCGACTCTAAGGCATGCCAAAGAAATATATGTACATACATACTCTTGAAAAACATAACTCTTCTTCTTTCGTAGTCCGGTAAATACGGCAAGTATTGCAACCATACGAGTCCTATTAATTCCTTTAGCTCTTTGCTCTCCCTGTAAACAAAGTCAGGAACATTAAAATTCTTAGCACAGCCATTAAAGTCGTATGATGCACGTATGATAGTTTATGGTAAAAAAACCTCAACACATTACCTAACGTACATCTCGATGGGACCGCTTCGATGCCCAGGAACACGGGGCTGTCTGCAGTTTTACATACACTTATGGATGTGGACGCAACTAGTCTTATTTGGATTTAATTTAAATATACAACATTATCCTGTTTCAACAATATTCTAAATAACCCTTGTGGCATTACGCTCTGTTCACATCGAACTCGGTCAAGTCTGTAGTTAGTGAAGTGTATGCTAATGGTCGAGCTTAGACTCATTCTCTTGCCTTCTACTTACCAATTATAAGTATAACTCGTGTAGGTATATTCTAAGAACGATACTATGATATAATAACTGAATTACGCCATTCTCCGCAGTACAATTTATTTAATATCTACGAGCATTCACAAAGTAACACCACAGACAACATATTCAAGTTCCAAAAAAGATGGAAACATTTTATTTGTACGCACACCATGTTTCAAAAGTAGGTATATAGACAAACACCTAGATACAGGTGATACATTTGTAATAGCTAAAGAAGGTAGGTATTATAGAGCAATTTACTAATTGCATTGCATAAAAACAATACTATGAGAGGATATCAACAAAGTTCGATGTTAACTAAAAGTAGGAACTATATTTTAAATCTAAAGAAGAAATGTGATCATTCATTTTATTGGACAACACCATATCCACATTGCATATAAGTACATCACTATTTGTTACGGTTTTGATATACATTTTTAAAGTGCCAAATAAGCATAAACTCTCATATAGGCAATATTTATTTTAAAAATAAAGATTAAAAACGTATTGGCCATGTTGAAAGTTAATTCTTGCATTTGGATGAAGCACATAAATCTTTTTAGATTGGAAGTGTTTTGTTGCAAACGGGTCGACGGAGTTGATTTGATACGCTCATTTAGTGCTCTTAAAATAATTGATACAGGATATGGTTTGGACATCTGATATCGCAGGCTACAATTAATTACCCAACCAGTGCAAATATATCTTTAGGTGTATGTATTTTCAATATTGTGATTTAAAAAAGAGCAGTTGTAAGGTTTTTTGTTCGATTGGTTTTAGCATTTTATCATAACTATAAATAGATATATGAATATGCGTTTGGTATTTATACATTACACACAAAATACAAAAAATACAAACCATTGAACTGTAAATCCCAAAATGTGTCCCACATGAATAAAGCGGCCGTTATATTGATAACGTGTATTGTATCGTGTATTGACACGAGTTTTCGAATATAGCTAGTTGGTTGTAGCTGGAAGCCACGTAAGAACCCAGAGCTGGCTAACTATAGCGAATCAAGAAGAATCATAGCTCTCTTAAACATTCAACAGATATTCAGAAATAATAGACGCAGTCAGTAGGTACCAATTTCGTTGATCACGACACACGCAAAGTATTTAGCTTATAGACTAATAATATTCGTCAACGTTGATAGAATTCCTCACCCGTTTCTAATTCCTAAATAAAATGACGCAATGTATTACTTTTAACCATAATTCATTTGGTGTAGTATGCACCATTAACATTACTGATGAAATTCCCATATTTTCAAAATAATTATTTGATTTCCTCAACCTTCGTCAAATGCGTAATGAAAACAGTACAGAAATAAGGGTGACTCTCATTATAAACAGAACGGAGCGAAACGGATAGCTTCTTAGCTTTGGATAGAAATAAAATTAGGGAATTATTAGTCACTAAATCTAACGTAACTATCTAATAAAAAAAACTTATGAAAAATTATAAAATATTATATTTTAGAAAGTCCAAACGATTTTAAAAATATTATGGAAGTTGGTAGTTTCAATAGTATTATGAAAGAGCAGCATAACTTGTTATGACAACTGAATTCAATTGAACATGAAAAACATATCGCGTTGAATACAGAGTTAAGAATAGTGACGAATGCTTCACTAAGCTTGGCCCAGCTCTGGTTGCCACCAGCGCACGTACACTCAAGTTGCCGCAACAGAGCGTAGGGGAGGCCGGCGCAAGTGGCGCAACCGAACATACCATCTACGGCTAATTACCGTTCATTAAAATACTCACTAATGTTATCTCAATCGGCCCCAAGCTCAGCAATGGTAACACCACACTTTAGCATTTACTTCCCGCGGTTTCTCTTCTACAAATTAAATAGGCAGGTGCCTTATAAAGGTGAAAGTGAACTTGCACGCGCCGTTCGTGGCAGCCTTGCGTAAATCACTAGTGCACTGAATTCGCACCATACGCGTCGAGTGTTGGCGCTAATCGAGATTGACAACTATTGCACACTAGTTTTTATCATCAGTAAACCCTTTCATAGATTTCGCGCCATCAAAGGATTTTCCCAGTATTAGGTATTACACTCTCTTAGAGTGCTCTCTTTCTGGTTACACACACAATATATATATATATATTTTAATAATAATGCTCATATAAACTTAAGTAACGTGTAAAGAGAAATTAATCTTAAAACCCGAACTGAAGTGAGCCGTGGCGTAACTATATAATTGTATGTAAGCTGGTGAAACTATAAAACAACAGATTACATATCGAAGAATGTCAAGCAAATTGTTTTTATCTAAAGTTTCAAACTAGTTGGGTTCCACGTGTAAAGTGTGTCGTGCATGTTGCCTGGGCAAGTTGACATTCACCTTTTCACGAATTGGGCGTTATTACCATACAAACAGCTTATTGTTAGGCTGCGACCCTCCGACTGCGCGACAATAGTTCGCCCTCATTATTGTTCACTCACGGAGAGTTTCACGAGACATTACCTCTTCGCTCTCTTGTACACTCACAATTGTTGCTCAAACTCTACTTAATAAGCGAACGATTCGCGGTCTCTATTTACAACCAGAGACAATGGCTGACTCACTAATTGAAGCGAATGAACGGTAATGAACAGAATATATACTTTTTCTTAACATTTCCTTTTTGTTTTTCGCACAACACTCTGAGATTTCGGTGGTTAAGCTTAAGGCAGTATATTTATACTGTCCGGATGGCGTAAGAAAGCGGTTCCCGGATCCCTCTCCTCTCAGGCGCAGAGTGGCACACCGTGTGGTTTTAGGCGGTTCGATTCCGACACACTGCCCCGCCGCAAACCCCGGGAGGTAGAAGGCCCGAGGGTCTCCACACGTAAAAAAAAAGTATATTTATACTGCCCTTAAATAAGGGCAGTATAAATATACTTTCTTTTCCAGTCCATAAATATGGACCCATTGTGTTAATACGTATTATGTTGATTGATAACTTATTTACAGAATAATACAGACACTGTTAAAGTAGGTACATTTAGTGATCTTATATTATGGTTTGTCTCAACTTAGTAGCCTTTACCAGGCGTTTCAAATTTGAAAGAAGATGACCAGGTTACACAATTTGTACTTAAGAAATGTTTAAATTTTATCTAAAGAATAAAATAAAAACTATAACTAATAAAATAAAATATAAAATAAAATGCCTTTATTATTGATCTTATTTTTAAATAACAGAAGTTATGTATATATGCCTTAAAACTTATTACTACTATCAAAATTTACTAACTAATGTGCTATATAAACTGTTTTATTATTTATTATTATTCATGTTTAACTATGTTTTGTTTTGTTATAATTGGGCAAACGGTAGTTACTCCTCAACTTGTCTTCAGACAAAGGCCTCCTCTAAAGATCGCCTTTCACATCCATCCCTTGCCATTGGAGTCCATGTTGGACCCGCTATTTTCCTGATATCAGCTTCCCATCTCTTAGCTTGTCTTCCTTTGTTTCTTTTGCAGTCTAGTGGGTATCATTCTGTTAGTTTAGTCTTGTCTATTTTTTCTTCTTTTCTCTTATCATATGTCCAGTCCATCTCCACTTTAGTTGTTTGTAAAATAAGTATGCATTCTTGAATTTAGTTTTAGTATTAATGCTTTTTAATTTTTCTCGGTCTTTTCTTTTAACACCTATTGTACTTCTCTCAATTCCGTTTTGACACACTTTTATTTTGTTTGCTAGTTGTTCCGTCAGTGCCAGGTTTGACTCCCGTACAGCAAGCGTGGCAGAATGCGCATAACATGCACTTTGTTCTGTAATATTGATAATTGTCCTAAGTAAACATATTCATGTACATATTTAATTTGCTCTTTATTCACTATTAGACACTACTAGACTTTGACATAATTTTTGTTTTAGTTAAATTCATTGTTAGACCTGCTCCGGCACTTTCATCGGCTAGTTGTTGCAATATTATAATAATAATAAACTTAATTTATAAAAGATAGTTTACATAAAATGTTTACATAGGCGGGGCTTACTAACATCAATTCCAATGTTTTGGGCTCCCAGAGAAAATGATTAAGTCGTCTGCAAAACGTAAGTGGTTCAGATTTTTGCCATTGATCCAAAACGGCTGAGACTAAGTGGTTGATTGTGAAGTGCCGCCGCACCTATGTACCCTACATCGGTGCGTTGGTGTGCGCTGAATGAGCAGGTCCCGCCGGCGCGGGCGCGCACTGGCGCAGTGCGGCGGCGGCGGCGGCGGGGCGCGGGCGGAACCACAGCGGCTTTGTTCTCTTTGTTAACGACTTGTTGGTAATTGTTGTATTATCTCTGGACAACTATGCCAACTATTACACACTCATTAGAGCACGCTTACATACCCATTCGTTACTTTTATTATTTTATAACAATACAAATATGTAAACGGCCTCTGCACACGTTTCATTATGAACTGTTTGCATACTGTACTAATTAATTACCTTAATTTAACGTTCACGCCTTGCTTCTCAAAGTGTAGGCCGTTCGAGGCAAGATCGCTATCTACAGGCTCAAGTTTCTATTATATTTATGATAATGTACCAACTCCTAGTTTAAGATTCTAAATTATATTATTGTAACTAGTGTAGAAACATAATTATATATCTTAATAATTAGCGTCTTGTCTGTAAAGAAACCGTCTGTTTGTTTCTAGAAGATTACCAACTCTCCATAGATCATTAAGACAATTTTATAATATAATACTGGCTGTTGTAGATACTTTATTATCTGACTACAAGTAATATATTTTTAAATTTATGTGTTGGTCCATAAATACAAGTAGTTTAACATATTTAACTTTGTTAGAAAATGCTAACTACTTTTCATTTATTATTAGAGAACACTTACTAACGACCCGGGAATACCTGCTGTATAATACACGTATAGGTCCTTCCAAACTTTTGTAAGTTGTAACACAATATATAACGAGTTACGTAAATAAAATAATCATCATCTTCTTAGCCTTTATTATTTCCAAAATGTTTGCAGTCGGCTACTAGTTCAACCGGTTTTACGTGAATATCAGTTTTTACACGGAGTGACCGGCATCGGGCCTCTGCAACCCTGAGGCAAGGCAACCCAGAAGCAAGCACTGACTTCCCAAAATTGATTGCCATAGACGTTCATGACAACCGGGACCGACGGCTTGACGTGACCTGCGAGGCGCGCGCGGGACGCACCGCCGCCGCCTTCTAAGGGACCGACGGCTTGACGTGACCTGCGAGGCGCGCGCGGGACGCACCGCCGCCGCCTTCTAAGGGACCGACGGCTTGACGTGACCTGCGAGGCGCGCGCGGGACGCACCGCCGCCGCCTTCTAAGGGACCGACGGCTTGACGTGACCTGCGAGGCGCGCGCGGGACGCACCGCCGCCGCCTTCTAAGGGACCGACGGCTTGACGTGACCTGCGAGGCGCGCGCGGGACGCACCGCCGCCGCCTTCTAAATAAAATAATCAATGTTCGAAATTTTATTATCTCTAGTATTTTTAGATCTCTACTTAAAACTTCCTAATCTGTGATATTGTTCAAAGATTTTTTTACTATGATTTGGCATTTTTACTTATATAGTTTTTCTAACGATCAGAATTAAAATTAAATCGTCAATGTATATTGTAATCGCATGCATAGCACCACTACTGAGACATACGCTGGGCTCCATTACTACTCTACATAAAATAAAACTGCAATAACAAAGGTTGCCAGAAGGGTTTGGATCAATACCGACGATTGTTCCTCGTCGTGCTAAATTTGGTGACAGCGCGGAGAGTTATTTGGTCAATTTGCACGAGAGCTATAAAGTGGGGTGAGCACAAGCACAAAGTTGCAGGCTCCCGACTCGGACAAGATGATAAAGGGCCGCGTTATCCCGAGACCCGAACGCTTAACTTTGAACCAGAGTATTTGTTTGATGTTATTGTTGTTGTGTTTGTTGAGGAATGTGTTTTAGTTAGGTATAACTTCGGTATCAAACACAGAAAAAGGAAGCATTTCATTTTATTATTGTATCTGGCGCCTAAACATTGACTAAGTTTTTTCTAGAGTGGAAGGGAATTTGCTTTATCTAAAATAATATTACCACTAAAAATTAATTTATCTATTTTGGACTTTAGCCCTCTGCTCATTGAATAGTTGACCATTATATATCTAGTCCACAAGGTGAAGTTCGAACGAGTGCGAAACAGAAAATAGAGTACAGAATCGACAAGAGAATATGTAAATAGTTTCCAATCTAGTTTTATTGTTATTACCCGACTGCAAAAGAAGGAGGTTTATGTATTTCGAGTGCTCGTATGTATGTATGTATGTTTATTTCTTTGGCACGCCCTAGAGCCTATACAACTTGTCGCATTTTTATGTGAGTGGTGTCAATAGATTCGTCTTAGTCTTGAGAGTGACACTTACATCATGAGGACATTTTCTCTGAAATGAAATCTCTGATTTGAAGTTGTTATAGAAAATCTCGTAGTTTCCATAATTTTTTTCTACACAATTGGTATCAGAAAGTATTTGAATTATTCGATAGGAATTCCATTTATGGTGATGAAAAAATAACATAACCGGCTGTCAGGTGCTAGGGTAGGGTACGAAGAAAAATAAATGCTTCGGCAACAACATGGGTTTCCACAAAAAGAGGTGTAAAAAGTTTTAGATATGTGCGGCGATTACTTGAGGGTCGTAGAGTGGTTCGTTCCAGCTGTCGATAGTGACGGCTCTATACGATCGAACATCCTCAGAGTTGAGTCCGACTTACCTGGGTATATAATCTTTGCACATCTACATTTTATTTACCTACCAATGTTGGTGTGATGTGTATGTACGTACCTATAATACTGTAAATCATTTACATTCGTAATCTAAAAATGATGTTTACTTTCTCTAAAATATGTATTTCCTATGCTTTCAGTGATAGGTAAATAACTAACAATTATTTAAAAAAATAATTTTAAAATAATCTGACCAGTAAGTTATTTAATAAGTAATTTTGCTTAATTTGATTTTAAATTATTTTAGTACTACTAAAAACGTTTTGGTGATGGGGAACATGGAATACACTTAAATAAAAATTTAACAAATTTGAAAGAGTTTTTTCGTTCTATTTTTTAAGTTTCAATAAAATCAATTAGTAGCAAAAGGGTAGGTATAACTTAATTATTTATAACTTAGGCTGAAGTTATGTTCTAAGGTACCTAATGTTATAGCGGACGTATTTCGTATCAAAATTAAGGATCACCGGCGACTGGTAAAGCTGTACGCAGCTTCCATTAACATTGTGGTATCGGTATGTATCTGTGTTTGTGCCGCGCGGCTATACCTCTGCTGACGACGTCCGCCTTTGTCGGCGCGCATTCCTTGCGCTCGCGCAGCGCGCCCCGCGGCCCGCGCCCCGCGCCCGGCGCTCCGCTCTGATCTCGCCGCCCGACACGCCCCCGCTACGCAGGCCGCTGCCCACAGACATGTGTCGCGCCTCGACCACGCTTCCCAGAACAATGGACCGCGCAGATAATTATTTGTTCCGATAAGTCATTTAGAAAAGTGGTGAAACCACAAGATTTAGCCGGCCATTGTGCGCTCGCGCACTCGCACGTTCCACTAATTATTTTTGAAAACTGCAGCTTCGCTTGAGCTTTTAACATTAGATACACAACATTGACTGAGCACTGTCGTACTTAGTAGCGCACTAGGTAGCCAGCAGGTAGTTCAGTGACGATATGGAGTATTTCTTGCTGTTCCTAATTAATGCTGGTGCATCGACGTTAAAATGCCTAAATCTTTTACAGTTACCAGTGTCTACCTAAGTAGGTATCTCGATATTTCTGAGCATTAAAAGCTTTTGCAGAAACATTTAACATTTAGGTACCTTTAATGCGTTATAGGTACCACACCCGTGAAATTAATTAAAGGTACGGAGTGTCTCTGCTCCTAGTCGCCCCGCGTGTGTCGTTAGAGCCGACTAAGGGAGCGAGCTACTCGAGACAGCAGCACCTACTGCAAAGAGCCTCTACCAATCTGTGTGGCCAGCGTCATGCCGTAGCCAAAACCACCTTCTTAAGGAAATGCATATATCCAGTCGTGAACTACTAAACACAAACAGACACCACACTTAAGAAGAACAGTAATTGTAGTTTAGTTGAACTATCAGATCATCGTCAGCGAGTTGTACCTGTTTCACCAGTCCAAACAAGTCGACCAGATACCATACTATAGAAGATTAGCTGACTCGGTAAACCTTATTGTATTCTTAAAAAAAAACCGCACTAGGAATATATCGTGTGTCGCGGGAGACTTTACTAGCATAAATTAACGGGCGCAAAGTGCACCCAGACTTAGAACAACAGTTTGTAGATCACACAAAGTGTTGTCCCATGTAGCATTTGAACCCACAAAAATTGGCGAAGTACGAAGCGGTGTGGCGATCGCTTGAACCATTAGACCATACGTGCAGTTGAACTTCATTCCACCGAACAGTCAATGAATGAGCAGTTAATGTTTTTTAAATCTTCAACTTCAACATCCCATAATTTCCCACTGCTGAGCTCGGGTACGGTAGCCGCCCTAAGGCCTCCAACTAAGCTTAACAACCGGGACCGACTGCTTAACGTGATCGCTGAATCACAGAGACGCTCATGGTAACATGCCACCAGTGGTCACCCATCCAGGTATTCACCGCGCCATCATTGCTTACCCTCGGTGATTGTTTCTAATCATCGAGTGCAATTGGGCTATGAGTTTTTTAAATGTTATGTTTTATTTATAAATACGAAAAACACAAAAACTGGTAGAGTCGTTCTTGAGTTATAAAGGGTGTAACTATTCATTTCTAACTAGTGACCCGGCCTGGCTTCGTACGGAACTCTTGAATTTCGTATACTATACCCAGATAATATGTATGTATTACAGTCTATAAATTGCTGAAACTGCATTCCAATACGCTTAGTAATTTAAAAGATCTAAGTGAAAAGACGGCCGAAACAATTTCTTTTTAAACTACGTAAAGATTAACTTTTGCCTGCGGCTCTACCCGCTTATATGTCAATTATCGCTATATTATATCTTATCAAGAAGACTACAGCGACGTGTTAGTTAAAAGCCTTGCTGTTAACCAAAGGTGTACCTATCTCACAATTCCTACGTCTCATACATGTACCTATCCAACTCATAACTCATTTTAATGGCGATAGGAAAGTCAACAAGCTGACATAAATCAGCTCGTCCCCTTGCCCTTGCTACTGTTTTAGGCTAACATTACAACGCGGCATTTTCATACACACGATACACGAGTCTTAACTAAATACTAAATCAAACCCTCCTTGGAAGATACAAACTATCTGATAAAGAAATTATACTCAAGACTCGGGTGGCGCAGTGGTTGAGACGGTCACCACGTCGCTTTCTAGTGTTGTATTTTTAAACCCTACTTGGAACAACACTTTGTGTGATCCACAAATTGTTGTTCTCAGTGTGGGTGTTTTTTGTGTTCGTTTCATATGTTTGTAAAGTCTCCCGGCAGCGGACCGAGAATGTTTCTAGTGAGGGATTATTATTTTTTTAATTTATCCCGAGTTTGTTATAGGCATGTTATGTACACAGGTACACTTATAATATCCACGGCTTTCGCTATCAAACAACAGTTAAATAATCGATGGAACAGAATAACTAAATTATCAGTCAAGAACAATGAATGTAATATGTTAGGTAGAGCGCGCTGCTAGAGGAGGGCGTGAGATTAACATCGTCTAATTCTAGTGTTGTATTTGATCAAAGTAACTCAAACTCGTCAAATGGTAGGTTTATGAGGTTGATTATCTATACATCGTTATATTGTAATTTAAAAATCTTTAGATTAACCCAAATTGAATTTATACGTAGGTAGAATCTTAGGCACAAAACGCTCATTTAAAAAAAACGGAAAATTTGACTGGTGGACATTTCACACTTGTATATATACAATAAAATGATAATTAAATTTGTCTAAGTATAGATATTAAATTCGAGGTAGGTATTGCATAATACGAATTTTACGAAGTACTAGCTGTCTTTTTAATCTGTGTAATCTGTGCAGTGGTTTAGCTGAGAAAGCGAGACAGACAGATAGACAGAGTTACTTTCGCATTTATAATATTAGTATGGAGTAGCAAACAGAAAATTGTAAGCCATCATTACAATAAAATAAATAATTAGAAAGGATTGGTGCCGACAATCGAAATACAGGTTTTGCCCAGTTTGATTGCAGATGCTACATTGATTGATATGAAACGAATAACAGACATACACAGAACCTTAAAATAAAGAGGATTACGTGAGAAAATCAATGTGTTAAAAAATAAATGAATGTATGAGTGAACAATGAAAGGAATCAAAAAGTACAAATATAATTATGCGGTGGAACTCAATAGCCTATTCTATGCGTAACATATTGTCAGAACTGATTGTCTGAAAGATCTAGTTATAAAACCAAATAAATAAGAAATAATAATTAAAACACACGATTATAAAATAAATTTAAGAGTTTCGTCTATACCCGCAGATCTAAAGTCAACTAGTTTAATATATGTAGATATGCATATAACGTACAACTTTTAAAATCTAATAAGTGGGAAATCACAATTAAGCTATTAATGTTTGTTTATGTATCCTTTCGTGCTAACTTATATTGTGAACAATTAAATATTCATGGCAAATTAATTTAATTTCTAAAAATGATAATTAAAGTTATATTTATTTTTATTATTCCAACGTATTAAGAATATTTAATGGAGTTCCCT
Organism: Hyphantria cunea; assembly: GCA_003709505.1. NCBI lineage: Eukaryota > Metazoa > Arthropoda > Insecta > Lepidoptera > Erebidae > Hyphantria > Hyphantria cunea. The sequence continues at coordinate 25,801 of PKRV01003208.1, read as the reverse complement.
AAACCAACTACTATTATAATGTTTAAATAATCTTGGGAATAACAAAGGCTACGAAGATATATACGAAAAAATATTTTCTAAAAAAACACCGACTAAGATACGTTAAGATAAAAGATGGTGAACTTTTCAACCACCACGAATTGGTTTTCCAAGACTTAAAGCGGAAGCTTTTCTTCAACTGAAATATGCCCATCTATATACGTTCAATCAAGACGAACCAAGAAGTAATCAGAGCCGCACCACGTGATACGCAATAATACGTTGTGAGAAGGGAAATTTGAGGTTTCGACGGGGCACCAGGTAGGCATTTCCTTTTTAGGGTACACCTGGTACCCCGGCCACCGAGCGTGGCATGCGGTTTTAGTCGGTTCGAGTCCAACATAATTATTCGTCGTCCAGTGGGGGGCATACTTCTGAAATCAATTAACGCGTAACATAAAAATATTTAATCCAGTCCACAACTTCCTCTTTTCGAATTTTTAAATATACACACCACGAGTAAGGTTATTTCACGTTGTTAAATGGCCGCTGCGGGCGAAACTTTGCTTTTAATAACGACTTTTTAATGATCGTAAAACAGACGTTTGTGGTCACTTTATGACATTTGTTACTTTAATTGGATGAGCTTTGACGGTTTTATTAGAATTTAACAACTATGTACTTTTGTAGAGTTGATGTTGTTACATACCTCAATATATTAGAAAGAATGGAGAATGTCTCGTTCAAACATGTTTTGATTTATAGACTACTAGGTAATTAATAATATATTTCAAGTTTATCTACAAAATTGATGACTGACAACATCACAGAGTTATTTTTCGTTTACATTTAAATAAATTTACACAAAGAAGTTTATTAAATATAGTCTATTGTTGTTTTACGCGCTGTTCTGGTGGATAAGTAGATAGGTATAGTGTTTGACCTGTCCTGTCGATTTGTCCGTTCGTTTGCCCCTGTATCATAAAAAAGGGTTTGACAACAAAGCAATTTTTTTCTTGAAAATTCACTTCACCTTTCACCACTTTGGTATAATTATTTCTACGTGGGGGATCCCACAGGCCAAAACATAGCTGATCCATAAGTAGGTGTGCAAGTAGGCATGTTTATTAAAACACAGATGTGTTTGTATTCTACGACAGTTTCTTGCAACATGGCGTTGAAAATGACTCACTTGGTTGGACAATGGTAATATACCTATAAAGTTTATGTCACCATTTTAATTGAATAATGATTATATCCCCGTTAGATAATACATGTTGTTTGATATCGGCACGATAATTAAATTAATTATGTTAATATGAAGGATTATAGAGCCAAGCTTACAATACCTCGTGGCTGGCAGGCGTGCGGTGATCGCAGTGGCATTCCATCGTGTGCCCTTTATTGAGTTACGTTTTATTACCTACTAGATATTTAATTTAATTATATTACTGTATTTTTAGTCATCAACTAAGTATGGATTTAACGATGAACCACCTACAAAAGGTGCCATTTGAGGGAAATGACACAAGTTGAATGGAATCAAATAACGGCAGTGCCGCCGCCAAGTCCAGGAAGCATAAAAAAACGGCACGGCTGTACCAAGCTCTTCTTGAAGCAATTCAAGTCATTATCGACCCTCTATAACTGTAGACATTGTATAAACACAGTATATTTCGATTGCAAATTTAATTCAATTGGAACCAGTAGTTTAAGAATTATAACTAGTCAAAGTTTCTTAATTTTATCATCAAAACTCTAATGCACTTCTAGCAGACATGGAAGCTTCAAATTTAGGATATAAGTTTTTAATGCCGTGTGTGAATCAAGGGAAATTAAAATATTTTACAGTTGGGGTGGAAACTGGATTCGGTCCAGTTTTCTAGATACACTAACTGATACATAAATTTGTAATCCTATGTAAATATATAGGATTACAAAGTTATATTTGGAGTCAGTGCACCTGTATATGTATAATAGAAAATTGCAATAATAGATGTGGAACGATAAACTTGTACAATGGTCAATGGAATGAAAAAGCAAAAATGGGGCATGACTTATGAAGTTGTACTAAAATTCCGCCAATTATTAGGTAAACTGAATTGCCCGAAATTGCCATAAAAGAAAGAACACTAATTACACTAAGCTTGATGTTGTAAGTTACAGTTAGGTACATTTACAGTATTTATAGCGAATGAGCGATAACAATTTTACATGAGGGTTAACTTTAACTGCCGTTTGACGAGTGAGCTCATAAAACGGAGAGTGAGCCTTAAGAAAATTCGTTGCTTATATTCAAGAAGTAGAAGGTACTGAAAAGGAAAAAAGTAGAACACGCGTGTGATAAAAATAATAAAGCTTAGTTATAAGAACCTCCCTACAAATTTTTTTTAAAAATAGGACAATACGCTCAAATTTTTGTTAAATACGGTATGACTGAAGCAAACTGGTTACCACAAACCACAGTTTCTTTCACAGCAGACCTCAGTGCATATATTCAGGCGTACCTGCGTACCTCTGTACCTTAATGTACGTAGATAAAGCAAAGTTACTGCATGTCCTAAACGGTGGATGTTTTTCTATGGTATCGTTTCCAACATAACACAGGTCGGCGCGGCCTAACTCCGTCTTTCCTGCGAACTCACCGGCGCGTTACCCACGCCGCGGTACCCGCCGTCCATTGCTAAATCTCGACCGATTTCAACACACCATTATATTTAATTACGACCAGTAATTGCATACCTGCGTTATTTATGGGCTAGAACATGAATAGCCACTAAATAAAGCTAATTATATCAGTTAATTCAAAACAAATGCTTATTGTTCTAGCTCTGATTGTCAGATTACAGTCATCCGAAACTCTGAACTCTATTTTCACATTATTTACGAAAAAACACGCATTAAAATACCACGAATATCTTTATTGAACATAAAAACTTTCCGACTCGTTCTCTTGGCCTGGTTAGCCACAGTTTCACCATTGTTTAGGGCCATAAAATTTGACACGCACTTGTCATAATTTATACAATTTGTCAGTCTTCAGCAGTAAAACGGCGCGGGTACATGGTTAAGAGATAGGCGATATCGGCGCGCGCGCATCCTAAATCACGTTATCTGCAGCAGATAGCGCGGCTCATTTTACCGCCGTCGGCGCGAGGCGCGCGCCTCAGGTACCGGAGCTATCAATGTGCACGTGTGCGACGAGTGACGACGGGCTTGAGAGATGTCGCTTTGTCACATATCCGCAGCGTGCGCCGGCGAGGAACGCCTGCACTTGTGAGCCTGGTAAACTCACGTGTCATTACCCGAACGCTCTGTGCTCTAATCTCGTTACTCCGGATTGAGTGCTGTTTACACACCTATTATCTCTCTTTTATATGTAATTAGAATATTAGCAAGTGATTTAATCGTAATCGTAAGGACATTTCCCTGCCCACGTGAGACTAGTAGTAATAAATAGGCATTGAGTTTCTACGAAGGTACACAATCTAAGTATTAAAAGTAATCCTTCATTAATTTCAGTGCAACAGAGCAGATTTCTTTAACGCTCTGCTTTACACAACGGATGAAAGCCTACCTAAACTTTAGAGATATACCTATATATATAGTAAAAGTTAACTAGATATTTGTAAATTTTACCAAGCCTATAAATCTCATGGAAAACATAACACAACATGAGGAAAACTGACTTAAAAATGGTAGATAAACACAAAAAGCAGAAGCAATACCTATATATTTATTAAATACTAGCTGAGCCCCGCAGGTTTACCCGCTGTACATCAGTAACTCCGGGTAACACCACGGTGTGAAGCTAGTCTAAAAAAACCGGCCAAGTGCGAGTCAGACTCGCGCACCAAGAGTTCTGTACAAACCTGTAGGTATATTATATGATGTAAGTAAAAATTTACACTTTTAGCAATTTTTCCTTTATTTGTCCTATAAGACGTTGCTTCGTACCAAATGTCAAGATTCTGAGTTCACGGGAAGTACCTTGTAGGTTTTGATTCCCCTATGATAGACAGACGGACATCAAAGTGATCCTATAAGGGTTTGGGTTTTCCTTTCTAGGTACGGAACCCTAAAAAGTAGCCTTAGTTAATCCTTATAGCATCAATTATCTGCTAGTGAAAAGTCTCGTCAAAATCGGTTCAGCCGTTCCAGAGATTAGCCGGAACAAGCAGACATACGAAAATTTTAATAAATGTTATTTTGGATTTGTGCCATGTAAACATACATATGCACTTAGTCAAAAGCGGTTATTTTAATATTACAAACGAAACTCCAATTTTATTTATATGTATAGATTTAGACTATCCTTATCCTGGCTAATTTTGAAACAAGTTTGCAGTATTTAGGTGGTGTATTTTCCCTTTGTATGAGAGAACATTACGAAAGCAGTGTTAAATACTAAGAGCATTAATTTTTTTTAGTTACTAATTAGTTATTGCCTTCTGCATTTCTTAAGTGTTTACGAAACTGGCGGGGAACGATATTGTCTTGTATTGACTGCTCAGTGCGTGAAAACGATCACTTAACTATCATACGTGACAATAATGATGGCAAGTATCGCCGAAGCAAGAACTCGACTCATTCCCGAGGACGATTCGCCATATTTTTCGTATAGAACTTGCTATAAAATGCGATCTACCTATCTCTTGCAGCGATCCCTCATCCTGTGCACTTTTAGAAACGTAACTGGTCCCCTTTTGCAGACATTTTGCCGGTCACGAAAAAATTGAAGGGTTGATGCTAACCCGTCAACTATACTACACTGACTGATCTAGCGATTAGACATTTTGATAGATAAGCGAGTGGGCGTTAGTTCGACTCCCACCCAGGTCAAATCTTTATGTGTCATTTATCTATGATATGTATATATTTAGATATGTATGTTTATTATCATTCAATTTTATTATGTTGTCTAGTACCCATAACACAAGCTCTGCTTAGCTAGGGACTAGATGGTATTGTGTGTTAGATGTCCGACTTTATTGAAGTGAAACTTCTTTAGGCGCATGAGGGTAAAATTTTTACAAATGTAACGTCACGCAAGTATGCAACGGAAGTGTCGAAAAAGAGAGAGAGAGCGATCGAGACCGATTGAGAGAGAGTAAGACAGGGCGAACGTAGCATGAAGCAACTAGCGATGAAGTGAGAGTAGGGAGCAAGCAAGTGAGAAAGATCGAGAGAAAAGGTGAGATAGAGCGATTGTCGTATCACACACAGTGCCAAAATATAGACAAGACTGATAAATTAGTTCGCCAAGGAAGTTTCACTTCTGACATGTGAACTTTGTACGCACGCACTTTTTTTTATTTAACTTGGTGGTAATGTACCTACAGATTACACTACTACTATGACCCTTGTCATAATAATTGTCGAACTATTATCTTACTAAATGTTAGCAAGGAATGCCAGCGAACCAGGTAGGCATAAATTGTATGATGCTTTGGTGCTGAGTGCTGAAAGCATTTGTAGAGAAAAACTAACATAAATACCGATAGTCACTTTGATAATATATCATATTCCAATAGAGATTATTAAGAGTGGACTGGACTGTGACAGGCTGATGATGATGATGAGTTTATTAATACATTTGACGAGTTGAGGCTGTCTCAATGTAGATAGTCAGACAACAATATATATGATAACGGACTACACGGTTGCTCAGTTCAGTGGTTTAAGTGGTCGCTACACCGCTTCCTACTGTGCCAAGTGTTGTGGCTTTTATAGTGTGCTTTACCTACAGGTTTTAGGTAAGACTCGAACTGAGTGTCAATGCCGAACAGGTAGCTTTTGTCTTTTCATCATTTCCTATATCTGAACCGTCGTGTGTTTGAGTGATATGAACATATAACATATTGATGTGATAACTATTTTACAATACTAAGGGCTAAGCATATAGTAATGTTGAGTAGGTAAGCACCAGTGGAATGTGTGATGGCCACAACAAAACGTTGTTAGGGTAAGCAGTGTGCGGGCGCTGATAAGAGGCGCTCATTAATTCATGAACGGAGGTGAGGCTGTCGGCCGTGGGCAGGTAGACTGAGTGGTGCTCGGCGACTAATTACCGGCGGGTGTGTGCGAGGCCACCCACGGCGCAACCAGCACTAGATTCCACGCCCGCCGCGTTTTTTACACCCTAATTAAGCTAATTTATCGGGACAATAAGAGAAATTATCGGTAGGCTGTAGCGGTTACTGCCCGCTTTATGAGACGTATTAAATTGCTGAGTTTAAGATCGCTACCGGACTACACGGCCGTGTCTCGCCGAGCTGAGCGCGCCCTCGCTTTGATGCCCCAATAAATATACAAAAGATCCCATCAGATAACGCGTGAAGGGAGCCGCCATCGACGCATCCTCTCTTAATGAAAGTCTCGCCGAGGAATTCCTTGGACAAAGCCTTAAAATGCTAATAACACGAGGGCGACACAACTGCGCGGCTTCTAGAATGTGTTCCGATAACGAAGGTGCCAATCTCGCAGGTGGACAGATTAAATGAGTATTTTATGGCAGATTAGGTAAACGTTTTTTTACCAACGAATGTTTTATGGCACACGGGCGTGTGGACCTCACCGACGAGCGACTTTTTGTTCCATAGCAGCTACTGCACTCGGTCACCTATCTCCACGTAATGTTATCCAAATATTTGGTATAATTGGTATGTGATCCATTTGGATAATTTTAATTAATTCTGTGTTCTCGATAAGCAACCAAAAGGCAAAAGGTAACATTTTCTCGCGTGTCGTTAAATAATTTATAGGTTGATAAAATTTTATATTTTTTAATCTTGAGATCTAGATAGGTATGTATTTGCCGGCCGATAAACGAGTACAAAACTTCCTAATGATATAACGTAGGTCTGTGATGCCTACCTATTTATTATTTTAACTATTTGAGATCTAAACTCTGCAAGAAGGTTTATCAGATAAATAATCTACAGATCTTATATATGTTAGAAGATAAGAATTGAAGTTACCCTAGGGATTGGATTTATAACACCTGCCCGTACCTATACGATAAAACCGTCTTCATTTAAATATACGGAAAAGACATAATTAAAGAGTCTATTCACATGTTGATGTCACAACCAATCTGAAACCGTATGGTAGTTAGATACATACATAATAAGAGCAATGCCTGTAATTAAAATACAATTACAAATCAGATAATCAAGTTGCAAACATCATTCACTTACAACCAGCATTCAAATACTCAAGTACGCGCTCACACAAGACACCGACACTGAACTTTAAATATAAACGCTTAAGTATCCTAGAAAATGACACATAAAAGTATCTCAGTAAAAGTGCACTTCTTATTTTATAATAAAAACACGTGTTGTTTTAGAGAGTTGACATCTTTTTATCGGATTGTAAATGAGACATGTTCGGATTATGGAACAAAATATCCGTCAAATTGCACACGGCTCTCATGAGGGATTATTATTCTTATGTTGAAAAATTCCATGACTTTTTCTGGATGAGACTGTATCTCACCAATGACGCGTTTGATCTAGGTTTTGAGCTACGAAATTGTTTTCGGTTTATTCGCATAAACTTGGTATTTCACGAAACCCTAAGGAAAAAATGATGCACTATCTCGACTGAAAATCCTTCGAAGTTTGCAAACGTCACAACTTTGTTGGGCTCAGAATAAGATTCCCAAGTTTGAAAATAAGTTTTCACATTTACGCGTTGTTCTCTCGTAAAAAATCTATTTTAAAAAATCGGAATAAACATACGTGATAACTCCAAAATTTCCGAGTTGTCCCGTGCACAAGAAAGCAAGCTTAATTAAAAATTTAAAAAAATCCCTACTCAAGCACTCAATCGAGTAGTCATATACTCTTAGATTGCTGGACCGATATTAACCAAACATCACTAAGAAGCACCGTAAGGAAACTGGATTTGAAATGAAAAAACCGCATTGAAATCGGTTCATCCGTTTAAGAGCTATGATGCCACAGACAGATACACACACACACACACACACACACAAACTAACAGAGAGAGAGAGAGAGAGAGAGATCGACGTCAAGCTTATAACACCTCTCTTTCTGCGTCGGAGTTTTAAAATTACATTAAATAAAATTACTTAAAAGTGCACTCTTACTGAGAAACTTCACCTTTTTTTTTATGTGTGGCCCTGCCAAAATGAGGTAACTGATGGAAAGCATAAACAGAATCCAAGAGTGATGGTCACCATACTTATTGCGTATGTAGACAATGCAACAATGTGCATGCTCCTCCGCTCTCGCGCTCACCAACGAAATACGGCAGCACGAACGCTGTCATTTTACGCTGATTTTCTATGTGAGAGTAGTACCGCCGCTTCCTAGGTTTTCCTTCCTAGGGTGTACCTTGTTCCCCGGTTCCTAGTACCCGCGACGGCGTGCGGTTTTAGTCGGTTCGAGTCCGAAACCTACAGATAAACTTAGCATAACATACTGAAGATTTTAATAGTCCCCTCCACGACTAGTACTTATTTTTTTATTTAACCATCTTCTCAATAGGTAACTAGGTACTAGGCATGGATATCTGCCGAGACCTCAACCCACACATATACGTTGAGAGTGTCACTAAAGCGGCCTCACGGAAGCTAGGAGTGTTAAACAGGGTGTGACGGTTCTTCTCGCCCGGGCATCTGTGTCTTCTTTACAAGACCCAGATTCGGTCGTGCGTGGAGTATTGTTCACACCTTTGCGTTGGTGCCACACGGCGAGCAATCCGTATTGTCGATAGTCCCGAAGCCACCGAGACTCTTGCCTAGAGCCTCTACAGTTGCGTAGAGATATCGCCTCCTTGGCAGTCCTCTATCGCCTTTACCGTGGTTAGTGTTTCGAAGAGCTCTTCCAATTGATCCCCCCTCTCCCTTCCTCTACAGAACAACACGTGCCGGCCTTAGGAGTCACCGCTTTAAAATGGAAGACATACGTTCTCGTACTCATCGCTTCGGTGCTTCCTTCCTATGCCGAGCGGTCAAAACCTGGAACTCACTACCAGCGCACGTGTTTCCTTTCCATTATGATCCCGGGTCCTTTAAGCGGGGCGTGAAAAAGCATCTCACCAGGCCGAGGCCTTCTTTTGCGCATTGAGGATGGTGACCACCACTCTTGGATTCTGCTCATGCTTTCCATCAGGCAGGGCAGAGTCATTTTGGCAGCTTATACATAAAAAAAACTATTAGATTTATTAGAATTCTTTAAGGTTACAGAAGTTCGTCATTTTATTTATGTACCTATGCGACAACTACACTCCAACCGTAGGAACATCATCTTAAGTTGCGGGGGACTTCACAGACATAGCTATGTGAAACGGACACACACACAAACAAAAAATATCCAGACTGACAAGACTCAGAACGAAAATTCGTGAATGACACAAAGTGTAGTGCAGAGTGTCTTTGCAATCAATTTTCGCCCCTCTTAGTAGGAAGGGAGAGAGACTGAAATTGTGGCTCTTTAGTTGTATACAGTATCATTTATTACATATATTTTCCTGCCAAAGGGGCTTTACTCTGTCTGATGGAAAACATGAGCAGAATCCAGGAGTAACAACAACATAGCATGGTAACTTACACCAGCCGCCTATTAAGGTGATTCTGCATCATTGGGCCTCCGGCTCTATTAGTGGCAGTATTCTTTTAGGTGACTCGCCTGCTCAAGTGAGTGTCAATCAGAGGAACACGGGGATAAATTTAGTCAGTGAGAATCCGACAGACTCCTTTCGTTTCCCCACAATCAGCGAAGAAAAGTTACGGTATGGTTGCTTCAATAACTTATCATTTGTGGATGGATACCAGCGCCATCTACCATTTGTTTATGAAATTTAAACTACAAAAAATGATTTTTAAATATAGTTTTTGTGATTTCTATATATTAAATTAAACAATATTTTAAGTATTGATCTTAAGTTTAAAACGTGAAGATTTTTTTGGTATTATTGCTAAAACTTTAAGTTTACATACAGAAATATTTTTGTCACACTTCTGTAGCGCCAAACCAAACGCGCTAAGTTTCAATATTCTTCAAAGAAATGTCATTAATGTCAGTTGAACCAAAAGTCAAAACTGTGAAGTTGCATCGTCCGGCTACTTGTTTGTCCGTATATATCTAGCATCTGCATTAAAATAATAGATACTACAGTTCGCGGAAATGTGAGCGAGATTATGCCGATGTCTAGTCTTAATATTATGGAATGGTCCGCGGACCAGGTGGCGGACTGGCTTACAGGTATGTTACGGAATAGTGGCGATGTTGTTGTATAGAGTCGGTGAGTCACGTCATTCGCGTCTTGATTCATGTCGGTGACGCAGGGCTGGGGCCGACGGTAGCTCGCTATGTGCCGACACTGAGGGACCGCGGCCTTGACGGGCCCAAGTTGCTGGCGCTGCGGTGCGACGACCTCGAGTACCTGGGCATGCACATCATCGGACACCAGGAACTACTGCTAGAAGCTGTAGAACATCTTAGAAACTTTGTAAGTACTCTTAGAAATCATATGTCAGATAGTGTATATGTATGAGTCACATGAGAGCAGAAACTTTATACATCTCACTTATCAGAACAGCGTTATCTATTCACAACTGTGCTACCGAATAAATGTATGCTTATGTAGGCGGCTTTATTTTTTAGTATTGTTGGTAGAGCCAGTTGTATATAATGCAATAAATGATATACTGTATATGTAACTCTGTGTTATACTTCACTGAAACTGTATTAGTAACACTTTGATGTGTATGTGTGTAGCAATATGAGGTGTCTCGAGAGTGTGTGCAACAATTGGCTCTGCGTGTGTCGGTGGTGGCTACTACCTTGACTCGTGCTCTGCGGCACCACTCTGACAAACGCCTCGAGACACAGACACTTGCTGATGTAGCCCGCACTGTGCACGCTGTTAAACCACTTGTGTGCTGGCTCGACAGGTAAATTGCCTATAGCTAGGTTTATACAATGTACTAAAAACTGATACCCACTTTAATTAAGGAAGTGTTATAAAACTGTTTTTGAATTAATTATGTTAGTTGCAAAAAAATGAGATCACGATAAGCATAAAATAATATAGCAGATGGTACTATTGCATATTCATGAGTGCTGTAAGTAATTCTGAAGTAAGCACTTTCTTATTTTTTTAATAATAATTACAAGTTTATAAAAAACAGTAATTATAGAATTGTTGAACCATCAGAACATAGTTTTGTTGAAATTAGAACTATAATTAACTTGGATGTGCATTGTCAGCCTAGTGATATCTCTCATAGCCACCTGAATGGATATTTTTAAATATGATTTGTTTAGTCAGATACCATAACAGTGGTATCTGTGAAGAAATAAATTTTCTGTCTATAAAACTCTACCCCTGTTTATGAAAATTATTAAAAATTATAATTTATGTGAGTGGAGGACAAAATTCTGCACAGTTAAAAAGTATTCTCGAATTTTGGCCTCTGGACAAGCTCTAGCTAACACTTTTAAAGAATATACAAATTGCAAATATGTTGTTGAATGACACTTTAGGTCAATTCACTATTCAGTGTTGTGAATTTGATTATTCATACAAATATACAGTCTGATTATGCTTTTTCTAACAATTGCTTATAATTTAAAGTATATGACTGCCTTTGTGGCCTCACGCTATAACTGTGGTAATGTATGCGACTGTTGTGCTTGAGGTCTTGGCTTCAGTTCGCTAGTTGGACCAAATGTTGGTATGATCTGCAAATATTTGTTTCGGAGTTTGGGTGTGTTCTATCTATGATATGTATGTTTTTACAAAAAAGTATATTTGTATTTATATCAGTTGTCTAGTATCCATATTGTTTTATCATACTCTGCAAAGATTAGGACTAGGTGGCGTTTTGTGCAAGATGTCCAAAATGTTAATTTATTGATATGTACACATAACAAATCCAAGACTCCTTTTGCAGGAGAAACTTATGTCCAGTGGTGAACTATTAAAAGCTGTCCATGATGATGAGACTCTGAAGTTCTTATAACCAAGTTCCTTGTTAAAGATCCAGCTGTATTACAATATTATGAGGTTTTAGTTAGTTCTGGTGAAATGATAATTTATACAAAAGAGAGGCTGTTAAACAACATTATTCTCAAATTTTATATTATGTGTATATTATATTATTGTTTTTATATTTTATTGTTTTTTTTAAATTGTTTTCTATAATTTGCTAAAACCTATTATATTTATGCATCATCGTTCGTTGAAAGCAAACTGCGTGTGTCGCCTACAAATTTTAATTCATAGCCCAGTTGATGTCAACGATTGGATTATTTTTAAGAACCGGGTAAGCGACGACGGCGCTGTCAGTACCTGGATGGGTGACCGCCGGTGGCATGTTACCATGGGTTTCCCCGGGAGGTCACGTTAAGCAGTCGGAGGCCTTCGGGCTGTTTAAAAACATCCAACGGCAAGATTACGTAGTCACAACGCTGTAAACTCACTCTCTCACAGTAAAATAATTATCTAATGTCTTATGTAATATGATCGTAATAATTTTATCGTATTAATAGTAATTTTAATTAGAAAATTTAGATTGGCGTTTCGTAGCTATTTAAATATATTTAGTTAGATTGCATATATAGGCAAAGATGTCGGCATATTAGATGATGACTGTGCGGCAGGCTGTGCGCGCACGGCGCGGCGGGCGCGGGCGCGGGNGCGGGAGCGGGCGCGGGCGCGGGCGCGGGCCACGCGCTGGCGGAGCGGCGCGCGGCGCTGCTGAAGCTGTCGCTGGAGGCGGCCACGTCGGCCATGCGCGAGCGCTTCGCCGAGCAGCCCGCGCGCGCCGTGCAGGCCGCCGCCGCCGCCACCGCCTCCGCCGCCGACTTCATCGTGCAGGTCAGCCGCCGCCGAGTGAGCTGCTGAGGCGCTCTCTTTCTCCCTCTCTCTCTCTCTCTCTCAAGACGGACGGGTTCGTATACGGTTTGTTTCAAGTTTCTCTTGTTGTGATGTCGTCTTGTATAATTTAGTCTATCCGTCGTAAAGAATACAGGGCGATGCGACTCCATATTCTTTACCCATCACCGCACGGTGGAGTATCGAGCATGTGAATGTAGCTTGTTAATATTTGAGCATATATGTATCTGTCCATAAGCTGCCAAAACATTTACTAGTCTCTGCGAACGTAACGATGGAATAAGAGCGAAAGTGATCAGGCGGTGTTCGCTCGGGCGGAAGCGAGAGCGTGTAAGCGGGAGAAGGGCGTGGTGTGCGCAGGACGTGTCGGACCCGATGATCCTGCAGGGCGCGTCGCTGGACACGGTGGTGCTGCGCCAGGGCGGGCGCGCGCTGGGCTTCGACGTGGTGCCGTCGTTCTGCGGCCACCACCAGCTCGCCGACATCCGCTTCGGCTCGCCCGCGCACGCCTCCGGGGCCGTGCACGTCGGCGACGAGATCGTGCAGGTCGGCGCTCCATACTATAAACATATTTCAGTGCCATCTAACTGTGATACCCTGAACTGTTGAGTGACTATAATGCTGTAGCGAGATATAATTTTGTATTGTTAGGCAAATTATGATGTATAAATCACAATATATTATTTTGAGGATGAGTACATATTTTTTCTGACCGCTCTAGGGTTTACTTCATTGCAGTAAGTTAATCAAAAAGTGTATGTGTCGCACGCTCGACTACAGTTTTACCCTTAGTCGTGCGCACTTTTGTTACTGTGGTGTCAGTATTGTGTATTATTATTGGCCAATAAGTTATGTTATAAGCGCAGAAAGCACCAAGGTGATAGATTGTGAGTTAGTGTATGTGTGGAAGTTCTATTTTTTATAATATAAATGGAAATATTGACATCAACGTGTATAGAAATCATAACATATTAATATCACATGATATCTCGGGTATGTAGGTATTTTTTGAGAACTTGTTTACAACAATGATGTGCACATTCTATGTAATAAGAAAAAAACTTCAATTTCGATGGCTCCCACCATACGTACATAACCTTATAGTGAAAGGTGTGCAAAGTACGTTACGCATAGGAACGCAATGCATCACTTTTAGTATCCGTTCCATTTTATTGCTCATAAAGTTTTCATACTGCGGGCTCATTTGTTTCCGATCTGTTATCCTTATAAAGGGACTTACTTTTGCCACAAGGAACCGATCCACACACATTCTAAAGTCGAGGTACAGAGCCTGTGGCGCTGTCGCGCTTCTGTCGCGTCGACAAGGCCTAAGCATACGTGCATGCGCTCGCGGTGCTAGCTAGAAAAAAAGTATTGATTCTCACCGTGTGCACAATATACGTGAACTTCGTCCTTTGTTATTGGCTGAATTGCAAGATCAAGTTCGGTACAACACCGTCGCTAGTCAGCCACATCGTATATATATTAAAGTGCATTTTGTCGAATAAACAAGATAAGTCGAATCTTCCTCCGAGTTTCACTACTATTCTGACTACGGTACGAAGGCTAACAGCCGGACACCACTCTTCCCTGGTGTAAAGGCTATGGCACGAAGGCTGATCGGACGGGCCGGCCGACATAACTATCCCAAGGTGTACATTCATGGGCCGGCTGGCACAGTGTACGGCCGGGTTAGCATCGCGAATCCGAGCGGCGCTCGGCGAGCTCCGAGGCCGTCCCGAAAACCCTATCTATAGGAAGCTAAGAATAATTATCTCGATTCGGCACGGGTGTGGATCGGTTCCTAGTGGCGCGAGCGGGTCCATTTATTTTATTGGACGTACATATATATGTGTACGTGCTTAACGAATGCGGTTGCGGGTCGGCGCGCAGGTGGGGAACCAGTGCGTGGTCGGGTGGAGCGGCGCGGCCGTGCTGCGGCTGTGCGCGGCGGCGGGCGGCGCGG
>PKRV01003204.1:0-10666 GCA_003709505.1 Hyphantria cunea | reverse complement strand
AGACTATATACAGTTTATGAAAACAAGCGTCTATATATTTTTTTAATGTTGATGTACCCAGTGTCACTCTCACGTTTAAGTCGAATCTATTGACACTACTCACATAGAAATACGACAAGCCGTTTAGGCTCTCGGGTGTGCCAAAGAAATATACACACATAAATACATACATGCATACTTACATACACTCGAAAAATATAACTCCTTCTTCCTCAGACAGGTTAAAGAAACAGAACTGAGAGCAATACACTGGCACATTTTAAGTGTAATATATATCCTATTATATATATAAATCTTTTATGCTAGTATGTGACTAAAGTCCTCCTAAACGGCTGAACTTTAGTTAAAGTTTTTGTGCATATTCCTAAGGATTCGGCAACAGTTTAGACTCAAAAGAAATTCGAAGAAATTGTTTCGATCCGCGACGTTACCTGTGGGTGAACAGCGCGGAGCTCATCCAGTGACTATATATTTTCGTGTTTAAAAATACAAATTCCTAGTTATATATTTTCGGCACAAAATAAAATAGTACCTAAGTATTACATATAATATAATAAAGTAGTGTAGTGACTATGTTAGTAACACGACCTAATAAATAACAAAATTGGAAAATCGCATTTTATTCGTGTTTTCAACAATCGAGTTTATCGATAATCAATGTCCATTTGGCGCTATCTATCGCAACTCAAGCGAACTACATTAAACTATACTGGAATAAGATCCGGAAAAGAAGATCCAGAATAAACAGCACCAGGGCGTACCAAAACAGGGCGCCACTAAATGAGGGCATCCCTAAACTTCTTTTTTATTGGTTATCTAGGTACTATGTATTTATGTCAGTAGTCTAGTATCCATAACACAAGCTTAGAGCTTAGTTTGTGCCAAGATGAGGATGTACTTGTATATTACAACCAAAATATGCGCGTCTTGTTGTCAGAGCCCAATTTACAGGAAGCTAGCTGTCTTACAATACAGATCAGTACCAACACTATAATTGTTGCATTTATAGACCCCCAGGGTACAAAAATATTACTCCATTTATTGAGTCGCTTAGCTATCTAATCAGTAACTTATATTTTATGAAAATTATTCTAATAGGTGCCATTAACGTAGATATAATGCCCGACACCAAAGATCCCAATGCGTCTATATATTTAAACCTATTAGCTTCACATGGTATTTTGCCGGCTCATCAATTGCCTACACACAACAAGACCTGCTTGGACCATCTTATGCTGAAAACCAAAAGCCCGGCTCTCTGCTTCGTTGCTGAAACAACTATACCTGATCATGGTTGTGTCCTGTTTCTATTGCAACATAAAATCCAATCCGCTAAACCGTTGATAACAAAGAAAATAGACTATGACAGATTAGACAAAGACATGGACAATTTAGACTTAAGCTCTATCTACGAAACCAGCGATGTAAATGTAGCCACCTCGAGTTTAATTAAAAAGCTGAATTCTAAAATACGAACAAACACTACTATATCTACAATTCCTAATCGTAAGCGAACAAATAAACCGTGGATGGATGGTCTATTACGTTGTATGAAAAGTCTGAAATTGCGCCATAATGAAGACCACGTACACAAGATATAGGCATTTCTGTAACGCTTTACTAAGGAGACTAAAACGAGACTGCGAAACAAAATCTATAAGCAGGGCGACTAGTGCCGGTGCCAAGGTGTTATGGGACACCATTAAATAAATAGCATCTACTAGTAAGAAGCATATCTCAGCCTCCGATCTGCTCTCTTCCACTGACCCATATATGTCAGTAAACGAGGTGAACACTTTCTTTGCGTCCATCGGTAAAAACCTTTCTGGTAAAATTATAAACTCTGACTCCTTTGGTTATCTCTCGTACGTCGATTCTCAGCCTTTTTCTTTCGCTCTGACTCCAACAGACGAGACAGAGGTTCAAAACATTATTTTACACCTAAAAAAAGGTAATTCCGTTGGCCGCGAAGGTATTCCTGGCCACTTTTTGCGACGGCATCACCAAATTCTTGCCGTATCTCTTGTTTATATATTTAATTTAATGTTCAGTACTGGAGTCTTCCCTAATGAATTTAAACTGGCTGAGGTAATTCCTGTCCACAAAAGTGGTGACGTGGGCTGTGTTAATAACTACAGACCTATTTCTATACTTTCTTCTATTTCCAAGATTGCTGGAAAGCTCTTGAACAAACGACTCACACATTATCTCGAGTCTAAAAATCTTCTGTCGAGTTCATAATTTGGATTTAGAGCTGGCATCTCAACAAACGATGCTGTTCACGAACTGACCGACCACATAGTACGTGAACTCGACCAGAAGAAAAAAGTTGTGGCAGTATTTCTGGATTTGGCTAAGGCATTTGACACGGTCCGCGTCCCACTCCTATTGGATAAACTCGAGAGAATGGGTATCCGCAATACTCAACTAGAGCTTTTCTCTTCTTATCTAACTGACAGGCTGCAAAGAGTTAGAATGGGTAACGTCGTTAGTGATGATTTAGGACCTAGGACCTACGCTCTTTCTATGCTTCATAAAGGACTTGTGCAGTCTCCCACTTACTAATGGAAAGATAGTAACTTACGCCGATGACACTGCTTTGATTTTCCATGGTGAGTCTTGGGATGGTTTCGCTCAACTTGGACTTAATGCTGTGTCTTCATGGCTTCAAGAAAATGGGTAGATACTTAATTCTGGGAAAACGTATTGCATGCCTTTTTATATCAGGAACATACCCCTTTCTATGCGAGACAGCCGTGGTATAATATATCATACATGCTCACTATGCGGCCCTTGCTCTTGTGCTTCTCTAAATAAAGTCTCAAGCATAAAATACTTGGGAGTTGTGCTGGACAGTTCCTTGAATTTCTGTCGCCACATTGACCTGCTCTCCTCAAGAGTTCGTAAATTAATGTTTCTTTTTCGAAACCTACGTCACATAGCGGACGCGCAGGTGATTAAAATGGTTTATCTGGCCCTCTGCCAGTCGATGATAGGCTATTGTGTGACGGTGTGGGGGGGAGCATGTAAGAGTCATCTTGTGAAATTAGAAAGAGCTCAACGGGCGGTACTGCAGGTAAGTCGATCCCTGCCATTTCTTTTTAGTACCAAAGACCTGTATTAGCTTACGGACGTGTTAACGGTGAGGAAACTATCTTGGCTCAAGTCGCTTAGTTACGATGAAACAGAACATCTTTTACATATTCCGTCGTAATGCAGCATGTTCTTGTATTTTTACATCTTATTACTTATTAGTTTGGACATGAATATCCTATCTTAACACATTCTTTTTTCTATTCTTAATATCATCCACACACACACACACACACACTCGTGCGCACAAACACACGCACACACACACTTACACGAACACTTGCGCACACACACTCTCTCACATCTATGGACGTACACACTGTCATTCTATGGTAGTTCTTTACATTTTTGCAACTTACGTTACATGTAGTAGTCTGCGCAAAACCAGATTTGGGAGAGGCTGGTAGACTGTCATACAGGTCTGTCCTAGTACGGATGCCAGTCTCTCACATAGAATGCATAGTAATTTGTCTAATGGCTGCTTGTTATTGTAATACCTAATGTAATATTGTACTATGTGAGAGAAAAATAAATTATTATTAAATTATTATTATTAGTATAATGACTGCGTATATTATAGTAGAGGGTATCCGAGAATTTCTAGGACTTCCGTGCGAAGCCGGGCCGGGTTGCTAGTTGTAAATAAACTTCGTGACGTCATTAACGCATAATAAAGTAAAGCATGTCATGTAGCGGGGAATACCCGTTAAAGGCCAAATTTACAAGATACTTATCACATATGTAATAATTATGCATGACACAAGAGGATTTGCATGTATAATATTTAGTTTTGGTTTTGTATGTAAATAATATTTCAATACTATCTCACGCAGATAGTTATGCCATACCCCCTACCAGAAAGAGGTCCGCGAATAATTAGATTGTAATGACTGTAATCTGTACTAACATTAGATAGCAGAAGAGTGTATTTGTTTGTTACTTTATTATATAAAATTCATTGAAGAGCTGAAAAGATATAAATAACTGAAAATAAAATATTCTTATATATAACTTTACTTTTTATTTTGATGTACGATATACGTATGTGACGCTAAGAATGTGACTCTTAAAATACTTGCTGCTTAAAAGTGTCTACACTTATGTGATCGTTTACTTGCTACCCACGTAACCTGGTCTGCATGGCCTATCGTCCTTATGGACGGACACACGTTGACAAATACCGTAATGTTATAACAGCTTAAACAAATTTGTTTACCATAAAGAAGTTATAGTGAACCAACCTTAAAAGATAGACAATATGCTGTTGCGAACTTTTTACCCGACTGCGAAGGAAGGAGGGTTATGTTTTTCGAGTGTATGTATGTATGTATGTATATTTCATTGGCATGCCCTAGAGCCTTATGGGCTTATCGTATTTTTTATGTAAGCGTGCCACAGCCGCCGCTCCTTGGGCGCTCGCTATCTAACTCCCCGTAAGTTTGAGGCAAACAAAATTTACTGTACCATTCACTATTAAGTAGTTAATATAATATCAAAATAGTTATTTGTGTGCTTAAAGTCTTCTTCGCAATTAGTAAATTTTGTAAGCTTTCGTTGTAATCTTTGGAGTAGTAAATATTGCTGTTCTTTATCAGGTAGTGAAAACAATCAAATTCGCTTGCGAAAGTATCTTTTGCTATCGACAATACTTTGTTTTTATTGTTTGTACTCTATATCAAAATTTAATTTCTATTATGACTAAGAGGTATTTGGGTTTTCATATGTATATTTGGCTCGATATTATCCACTTTTTATATTAGAAATGATAGTAGAAGACCTTATACATGTTTTATGTTGGGATAGTGGTGTACTTTAAGATTGTTCCGGTGTTGTGATTTCCTGCTTTTGCTTTGAGGAGGACCCGGCCCATGTTATTTCAGGTCCCCCTAGGAACGACATCGCGTCTGTGCAGACTGTATCCTGGGTTTCGCCTGCCTGTCGGCTTAATCGTTGTATGCTGCGGTCTGACCGCAGTTTTGCGATCAGGACGTCCCTTATTAATCAATTAATACCGCATCAATTAATGCGGTAGTTACCAGAGGTTCCCACTCTCTGGTACCGCTAGTCGCTTACGCTCGGGATCAGCACTCTACCGATACCGTTTTGTTATAGTAACCCTATTTTTAAAATTCTTTTAATTTTAACTAATTCTACGGCAAATCGTTGCAGGTAAAATCCTATCAAAAACATAAATGTGAAATGAGAGCCAAGTTTATGATTAATGCCTTGGTTATTCACTTCAACGGCAAAAGTAGTGAGATAGATCTCACTACTTTTGTCGTTGAAGTGAATTTGGCATCCACTTAGAAGAGGGTGCCAAGTTCAATAGTTAGTACCGAAATTTATTTATAAGAACATATAGTATTTAATAACAACTTAAATATAATTTCTTCTTAAAACTTAGAATAATATTTTGAAGCCTAAACTTTGACTTGGGTAGTTTTCAAATCCACATAAAGACAGGATGTGATTAATTTTGATTGCGGATTCTTACATTACAGGTTTTGTGTTTGTGTTTTTTTTAACTTTAAGTAAGTGTTCCTAATAAAATAAATTGTTTGAAAAATTATAAAACATTACTAGTTTCTAATTATTCCTATGTATTCACCTAACTACCTATTTTTTTGCAAAATTTGGACTTTCTAGGTCATCTAAAACTGGGTTAGAATTTTGACTAATAGGTGAGTCAGTGATAAAAATGAGGATTTTTGGACGTTAATATCTAAACAGCCGTTTCAGGTGTGTTTATGAAATTGAGAGGACATATGTCTTTCGTAAGTCTTTTTTTTTTTACCTCAACAACAACATTTTACACGTGACAATAAATTAAATACTCGCCAAGCTGTTAAGCTTCTTGGCGAGATGCACTCTTATATACATATATAAATATCTCTAACTACTTTACTACGTTATAAAATGTTCTTTTTTCACATATCGCTAACCCCGATCCTCTCTAAAAAAAGAGCCCTAAGTTGTATCTTCAGTTGACATGACCTCAGTTAATTATCGTAGTAGGCTGATTTCATTCAAATACGTGGAACTACATATGAAGACATTCTTTCGCCATAATAATTGTTTACCCTAGGTTTACTCAGTTTATTTTCTCTTACACTTCTTGTATTGTTTTTAATTTATAACCAAATCTGACATTCCATGTGAAATAGTTTTTGAGGTATGAGGGTGTCAAAAGTAGCTCCAAATGCTTGATGTAATATTATACACGGCGTTGCTCGCCAGTTCTGTTAGCTTGAACTTGGCATGACACGCTGTCGCGTGTCTAAATAATCCAATTTTAGGTGGTCTATTTCATGGGCATACCATTATTACAGCGGTAAGAACCGTTTTGGAGGGTTGACTCGAGAGGCATTACGAGACCCTCTCATACCGGCTGACGCTGGTGATCACTCGAAAAGGATCCTTCGAGGTCAGGTCCTGTGTTTGATCCGTAATTAGCCCACGCCTGAGTGCCATGACTGCGATGGCTGTGGACACGACGCTTCACAAGCTGACAGAATGTATGGCTTGGGGCGGGCCGAGGCGTGATTTCATGGCGGCCATCGGAGTGGGGGTTCTCTCGCTCGATAACACGATTGTGGCCATGATGTGGAATGAGAACGTTCGGAACTCCACCGTGTCTTACTGCGAGTAAGTTATGCTTGCAAAGAAGACGGTAGAGCGGGACTGTGAGAGGTTTAGAACTCTATCGGTACGAGGTTCGTCGGGGTTCCAGGGATTTCCTTTCGAGGCTACACCTGGTTTCCTGGTTCCTGGTTCGAGACGGTGTGCGGTTTTTAGTAGGTTCGAGTCCAACATTGCCACCAGTAAGTGGTACAGTGAAGAATCCCGGACAAAAATATGTAGTCTATTTCAAAAGGAAATAAAAGTCACTCTTAATATAAAAAGAACAAGATTTATTATAGAAGGTTGACATAAAGTAATACCACTTAGCCACGAATTGCTTAGTGCCTAGAGTTAAATTAAAAAAAGTTTACTTAAGTGTGCGAACACAGATCAAATATTTTTGTGAATATTAAAAATTATACAAAGATTAATGAAAATTAATGTACATAACCCTGCTTCGAAATATTAGCATCCAACGGGTATCCCGGCAGCCCAAGAGTCCCATTACCCGGCAAAAGGCTGTTTTTTTTTGTATCGAATTTCATGACATTGTTAATGTTCATGTCTTCTTTAGATTAATATACCCATTAAGTATATCAACTACTCTTCTCTTCTACGCTTTTTGACTATAAATAAACCGCTTGAACCTAAAACACGGCATAGGAAGCCTACAGCATTGAAAATGACAGCATTCGTGCTGTCGTCATCATTGGGCATGCTACATTGTCTGCATTCACATCGAAGGGGTCACTAAATTCACATGAATATGGCAACTCCTTCTTTTAGATTCTATTTATGCTTTCCATCAGGCAGAGTAGTCAATTTGGCAGACTCATAAATATAAAAAAAATACCGAGAAATAGTTTTAAGAAACTGTAGAACGCAAGAAGTAAGTAGCTAAACTCTAACTCATAACTTCATTAGGTACTTTTTAATTCCTAGTATAAAGTTTTCGATATAATTATTCCAGTTAATGTCTGAAGGGTCACACGGGAATTCTAGTTTATCAGCATTTGAAAGAGAATCGTATATTTTTTTCACATTGTCGGCTTTCATCTCCCAGGTGTTAGATGTAAAGAAACTGATGAGGTTTCGGATTGAAATCACTTGAGATTGTAGTTTCACATACCTGTGGAAAAAATTATGAACTTTAAAAAGGTCTATTTGATAAAGAAAATCACAAAAATAGGTAGAAAAGATGATAAAATGAGGGCCCTACTTTCCGTACTCTTTAGAGAAGAGCTTTCAGATAGTAATGCTTTTAACAGGACACAGGCCTAGGTTCCGTACCTTTGTGCCGTTCTGAGACTGCAGAGGTCACCCTATATTATAACATGATTAAAGATTTAAGCACAAAATTTTAGAATCCCGCGAAATTATGCGCATTTATACACCAATTTTAACGCTTCAAATTCATGATTGTTATATATGATTATATATGCTATTAATATCTGATGACTAAATGAAAACTAGACTGACTGAAATTCGAAAGGAACTTTGACTGTATGTAACGTTTTTATGGCTAAACCGATGCACCGATTTCAATGAAATTTGGTATGGATATACTTTGTTTCTTGGGGAAGAATATAGGCTACTATTTACCGCGATAACCGACATACAAGGCGTCGGAGCCGAGGGCAAAAACTAGTACCTACTTGTATAATAATACTTAATTTTCTTGCGATGGATAGTAGGAAACAGATAGTACTTACTTTGGTTCTTTCCTCACTACCCATAGAATCCAGTCAGCTATATAAGCTGGCATCGTTTGCAGCAAAAACGTCATTATAGTCAGCACCCATTTCTTGTTTGTGAACATTGTGGTTGGGTAGGCGTTGTCATCTTAAACAGATTATAAAGTTTAAAAAAAGTATCTCACCCGAGTCATTATTACGATTCTACTGACGTCTCATTTCATTAAATCTGGTTCAGTAATATAGGCGGTACTGCGGAACATACATAAATAGACTTTCTTAAGGAATAGGGGGCAAATGAACAGACATATCGCCTGATATTAAGCGATTACCGACACCCGTAACACCAGAGGCGTCACGTCGTCAAGTGCGTTGCCGGCTTTTGTGAGATGGGGAGGGGTTGGGTTATGAGCCGTCGGTATCCTCACTCATTGGGTGAAATACAGCGAAGGCGTTGTTTCACACCGGTATTCTGTGAGGCCGTGGTATCACTAGTGGCCGACCCCTAGTAATCTTGTGAATAATTAAAGCTAGGAAGCTGACACAACTACAGACATTACAGTGGAAAAGGAACTTAGTAGCCAGCTATTGGACTCTATTTTTTATGAACAGTCAAAGTACGACAGAATTACTTACTGAATCCAGTTGCCAAAGCGATCTTCTTGATATCATGGACGAGCGTTTGTAGTGTTAAAGGGTTGCATGAACTAGTGCAGCAATTATACACGGTTAATTCACGACTGTAACAGAAACCATAAGTCTTTTTTTATGTATAGGTCTGTCAAAGTGACTACTCTGCCTGATGGAAAGCAGAGGAATCCAAGAGTAGCGGTCACCACACTCATTGTGAATGCAGATAATGCAACAATGCAGCATGGTGACCCACATTATGGCGGCCTAGTGATGCTTCTCCATCATGAGCCTCCAGTCTCGCACTCGAATTCTGTCACTTTAGGTTGATCTTCTGTGAGAGGAAAGCACCCTCTCGGTCGAGCCGGTTCGGTTCGAACTTTTAAAGTTTAAATAATCACGAAATGAGCCCCGCGGTGTTACCTACGTTTGTTGTTGAACAACAACTGCGGGTAACTCCACATAGCTAAGCTAGTCTAAAAGAGTAGCTTGGTCACTCTTTATATCATCAGCTACCTGCTACCAGCAGGAACTTTTTATTTTTCGTCTATCTGTCTGTCTGTTCCAGCTAATCACTGGAAAAGCTTAACCGATTTTAAGTAGCCTTTCATTTGCAGATGGCTAATAATACGAGTAATTTAGGCTATTTTTTTAGACAACCTTATACCGCGTCGTTATCTGCGATTTTGGTTGTAACTCGGTTAACATCGAGGTTGTAACTCGGGTAACATCGAGAGCGCAGTTAGTCTATAATATGTCTAACACATGTATTTAGGAGTGACGTTACCAAAGCGCATCACACTCGGCTATGCACTCGTGGCTCTTGAGTTATAGTTGTCCAAGGATATTCACAACCCAGTGACTTATATGCTATTTTTTTTAATGGCTCTACCTGCTTATGGAAACCAAGAGTAGAATCTAACAGTTGCAGGCACCACCTCCATTGTGAATGTGTATAATGCAACATGGTGACCCCACACTATGGAGATCTAATGAGGCTCTTTTTTAAGCCCGGCTTGAAGGACCTGGGGTAATAGAGGGAGGTTAATACGTGAGCTGGTAGTGAGTTCCAAGTTTTAAGTGCTCGGCACGGGAAGGAAGTTTTAGTTCGAGATCGTATTAACCACTCTAAAGCGGTGACTGTTTTTAATTTGCTTCTATGTCTATGAAGATAGAAAAAATAAGAAGGCCTACTTAGAGCATTTGGAAGCAGCTACAATAATAGCATTTACGACATGATCCACCGGTATCAGGTCCAGCACACTCTGTGGTTGACCAAATAGGACTCTATTGGCGCCTTTGGCCGTCGCAACTATCATTCCTGTGGCTCCGAACCAGTTGTCGATCCAGCCTACCAGAGGTTCTCTTAGGGCAGATGATACTGAAATAAAATAATGTCACATTTAACATACAACGTTATTTACTTAGCTTGTGTAATTTTTTTTTGAAAAACACGTACATGTTGAACATAAAAAACGTCCAAACTCCGAAACATATATTTGCAGATCATTCAAACATTTGTCGGACACGGGAATCGATCCGAGACCTTATGCACAGTCTGTAGCAGCATGCGAGTGAAGCCACTGGTAAAAGCTAGTATCCATCCTGTATGTCTGTCTCTAAGCCGC
>PKRV01003177.1:48147-65370 GCA_003709505.1 Hyphantria cunea | reverse complement strand
GGGGATGATACTTGTGCTTTAAGCCTAGCTCTTGTTAGCATTTTGGAATTTCTTGGTAATATTAATTTTACGGCATGACATTTGTAATGTCATGTCTAACATCATAGATGTTTCCTTATAAACTGCATTATTTTTGTATTCTTATCTTGTTTTGGTGCCAATGATTCATTTTAAATATATATTGAAACCTGTTTCGATTGATTTTTGGTGTTGGGAAGTATTTAATCTTGAGGAAATGAAATAAATTATTGAAAAATATTATTAGAAATTCCACACGCTTTCAGTGTTGCCATTTTTTTTTTTATTATTATTATTATTATTATTTATCTTAATTGAATGATTTCCTTTATTGATTTAGTTTTGCACACCAAATTACTCATGAATTCGAATTTCTACAGTCAATTTGGCCATCTAAAAGTTGCCGGGAAGAAATTGCTTTTTAGCGATAAGGCTGCCATTTGTACATGATCGTTAATATGCTATGCTCCTGAATGTAAACTGTTTTAACTGGTGTACAATAAAGTTTATTATATTCTATTCTATATTTGAAAATTTAAATAAAATGTGATTGTATTTAAGAAGATAATTAAAATAATAATATTTATTCATTTTACTAGTACCCATAAAAATATGTCAGATATACAAATATCACAGGCAGCGCCATCTAGTCCCAAACTAAGTAGAGCTTGTATTATGGGTAATAGACAACTGATATAAATACCTATTAATATACCTTTTTTGGTTTATACATATATATTAAACATCTTTACACCTAAACTCCGAAATTAATAATTACAGATCATACATTCGGTCTAACCCACGAATTGAACCCGAGACGTCAAGCACAGCATTCGCATGCGCCACTGATGTAGTCAGTCTCGCATCTTTTTGATTACCTAACAATTAAATGGTTACTTAACTTTATCGTTTACCTCTCTTCCCTTGTACCTGACAGGAACGGCCACAATAATCACATTGTTTCAGTTCCTGACATACGACGGGGATTCGTTCCTCTGACAACATACAATGCCATATGTACACTCCATTAGGTATGGGTAAACCACACATATTTCTGATCTTATCTATGTATAGATAATATGTACGATGAGGGATCTTTATAATTGATACTCAAGTAGAACTCAACTACATTATTATTATTTTTCACTTTCTATTTTTTACCACAATTGCATTTAAAATAAATTCTATGTTGCGGGGAACCTCACGAACATACAGGAAATGGACACAAATAACACTCAGATGTTGAACAACGATTTGTGGAGCACACAAAGTTAACCCACGTGGGGTTTGAACCCACAACAATCAGAGCCGCAGGAAACGGCGAGACGCCATTTGTAGTGTTTTAAACCACTACGTCATTTATGAATAGTTTTGGTTGAGTAGGTGGAATAATGGGTATGTAATTGTATAGTCAATGTTAAGGTAATGAATGAAACTGGAAGTCTAGTTAAATTAAAATACATTTTGAAAACCCTCAAAGCAAAGTATTTGTAATGTACATTTTGTTACTCGTAGCATAGTATCTACCAACTGTAATTATATAATAATAATAATTTATTTCCAAACAAAGAACTACTATATTACAAAAAAAAAATGTTGGCAATATTTTACAGATTAATTGATTTAGCATTTGCAATCAAACTAGGCAAAGCCTGTATTTCGATTGTCAGCACCAATCTCTTCAATTATTTTAGTGTAATAATTGCCTACATTTTACATTTATTGGTTTTGTTTTCTAAAAGGCTTACAAACTGCCGATTCCGTCTGCGTCTACTACAAGGATACAAATATCAAGTGCCTTTTAACCTATTATATTATTCTATTTAAATAATGTCTTATTATTTTCAAACAGACAATCAGCTTAAGCATCGCTTGTAGGCATTAAGTATGTTGTCTTCGCAAAATTCTTTCTACCTCCTGTCCTCCCTCTATTAGCTTGCTGCCTCTGGGAAAAAATAGTTGATTTGTACAATAAGTATAATGCAATATTATTTTAAATAGGCTCTTGTTTGCCTAAGAAGGAGGATTCTGGGAAACAAAGATACCTGGAAATATAAGATTACTAGTTTATTGGAAAAAATATACAATAGACTATTGAAAACTCTATAACTCATCTCCTTCCTTTCCAAATATGGCATTAAAAACTTATAATTTATTTTATAAAAAATCTAAAATACACGCTATAATAATAAGTCGAACTAAAGATTGAAGTTTAATGAAATCTGACCGTTCGAAGTAGATCAAATTTGAGTGCAAAAGAGACGGTTATTTAGTCGGTTAGATACAAACAGGCGTACAGATGAGCTTAATATATTAAAAAAAATTATATCGTATGAGAGAATGTGACACACTGATCATTTAAGTTAAGCCTCTTGATAAGTAAATGCATCCACCTTTTTTAATGATCACCAAAGTACTAGCGTAGCACAGTCTAAGCTACTTTCTAAGGAGAGGTCTTTGTACAGCACTGGACTGTTTAAGATTGTTGATGATATTGAAAGTACAAGGGTGACTTTTTAATGAACTTTATAAACCATAGTTGTGTTGCTCTTGGTGCCGTTCTGCCTAATCTCGAAGCTTGGGTAGGAAGGGAGAGTGGTCGCGCCACCTACTGACTGACACAGATACTCACAGGGCTTGCGAGGAGACGGCACAATGCCACCACCGACTTAGACTCCGTCCAGCCTGCACACGCTGGAGGACTGGATGACGCTTAGCCGGCTAAATTGGATGAGACTGGTCACCGTCAGCAGTCATCGCTAACACGCTGACGGTGACCAGTCAGGGTGAGAAGGGCTGGGGCGCAGTGTTCTCTTTCTTTTGGGACTAAAATGCTCCAAAAAGAGTCTGATAAACGGGATCGGGAGAGGGCCGATCCTGAATGTAGATATCACAGGGCCAGAGAGTGGGGACATAAGATTAATTGATTTGATCAGCGGCAGGGGGGATTAAGTGATTTGATCAGCGGCCTGGTCACAAAACTGCGGATAGGCTGTTACATATATTGATTAGGTCCGACAGGCAGCGAGAAGCCTAGGCTTTTCCCAGGAAAGAGTCTGGATAGACGCAGCGTCGTTCCTGGGGGAATCTGAAATAACATGGTCCAGGTCTTCTTAGGAGCAGGAGCCTGAGATCGGCCACCGGGATGGTTTTTAGTAGAATCACCACGTACCTGGCTCCTCAGATCTCGAAGAGCCAGAGATCCGAAGGGATTTTTCACCCACTCAACACACACAAAGAAAAAAGAAAGGCCCAGTAGCCATTCATACCACAGCAACATAGCATGGTAAACATACGACGTTGTACACTGGCGACACAATAGTGTTTAATGCTGCGTAATGAACGCGCGAGTTATGGTAATGTCTGCTAGTTTTGTAACGGACCACGAACTAAAATGCCAGTTCGAAATGTTTATTGTATCTGTGAGCAGTTCGCCTGTTTTCTACATCGTCTGATTTTATATCAATATTGTTGTCGGTCTGAGGAAACTTTTGTTTGATTTTAACTAACATTGTCATAAAAAACTAGTTTGTGTCAAGCATTGTGTCCTTTACAGTGTGTTGAATGCCTTTTTATGTTATGTCCCGTTGTTTAACGTTTTATATTAAGTAATGAGAGTTATTGAATGCGTGAAAATAAATATTATTACTATATGTTTTACAAGATTACGTCGGGTTAAAGCTTTTCTTACTCTTTTTCAAAACTAATAGAATTTTTGTTCTAATTATCATCAGCCTATTGTAGTCCACTGCTGGAGATAGCCCTCTCCCAATGGTCAATAGACTCTCCTATTGACTATATTCTATCCTTGTTTTAATGACTCATCATAGTTATCAACGAAATTGTATTTTATTATGAAATATAATTATAAAAAGTATGTGAATCGTTACTCTTTGATATCATTAAAATCAAATGGAAATTCTTAGCCCGCAGTTTATATTTCTATTAACTGGGTTATTAATGGTATAGTTAAATTGTAAGGCAATAAATAGGCTGTACAGTATGTCCATTATATATACCAGCTTAATTTACTTCCATATTCAAACAAAATTAGAAAGAAAACCACACTATGTAGCTGTCAGCTCCAAGCAACTCTATTCTTATCAATACTCAAGTTGGCAGTGGGCCCAGTCGATAGAAGAGCCAATACAGCCTTTATGGAGCAATCTAATAAGAGCGAAGATTGCTCATCAAAATTGATCAACTCTATTCTTCATCAAATATAGATCTTATATAGTGGTAGTAAGGTTGAGAATGATCTGGTAAAACGAGGTGTCCTGGTTGATATTTGTGGTATTCGAAAACCTACTGTATAGCTGGCGGGGCTTGTAAAGCTCGTTTTATTATCATTGCTATTACTTGTATGTAATCATAGAAAGGAAACTAAATGAAATGGTTTGATCAAAAGTTACTACAGATAAAATATACAATGTACGTACACAAAGGAGGTATTAGTTTTGTGGTGTTCATAAAAGGTTTGTTCATTGAAAATACTGTTGTAATTTGCTTTAGAACATGTGGTGTGTCGTAAGTTTTTTTTAAATATTTATCTGTTTTGGATACAATGTTATTTATAATATGTGTTATTATATCCATAGCATAGTTTCCAGAGCAAATTTATCTTAAGTACTTATTCAGTTGTTAATTTTATCACAGAATAATATATCAACATCAATTTTCTAAGCCACACAAAAATTATTAGACCTTGTAATAAACTTTTTGTATTATTGAGAGTTCTTCAAGTTTTTCGTAATCCTTAAATAGAACAATCTATCTTCACTGTCACTGAGACAATTCGCAGTCCATTTCATGCTATTGTGCACAGCTAACTGTGCAATAAAAACTATCCTTTGCTATATTTCTAAGCCTTCAAGTCAGCTCACTCGTAACTGACCGGGAACAGGAGGTTGAGTTGCAAATTTCCATGGGCTGCGCTACTGTCATGTGATCTACTTCAAACTGTTAATTATACTTTTTCATCTAAATGTATCTGCTAAAGTGGTCTGCTATTTGAATACCGCGTGAGTCTAGCGTCAATCCGTTATTGACTTGACACTAATATACGGTAGCAGTTCCATCACCAATGACCTTTGCTTCTACAAAAAATTGTATATTTATAAGAATAAAAACGGTTTTTGGTTACTCATAAATAGGATAACTTGGTTTTCTATGGAAGTCAAGCCACGTAGAGCCAAAGATGTCTGAACTTATTAACTGAACACGTAGTGTGCAAAAATCGATTCGCCAATGGAATGTTTATAGAAAATGAACGGTGCCAGATAGAATCTTAAATAAACGAAAAAGTTTTGAAAACATTTTGTACAAATCAAAGAAATGGTATATTGTATTATAACTTCTGAGATTAAGTTAACGTGACTTGAAAAGCTTTGTTATTTTTCTCTCAGGATTACCAAAACTTTAACTGAATTCCAGGGATATATATATTTAGATCTCCATATTCAATTTTTGCCTTTGAAAGTTGCTAAAGTAACTCTTGGAAATAACGTTTGGAATTTGAGTCCAATTTAGAAGTGTTTTCGTATAGCTTAAAGTCACGTAACGGATTAAGTTTCACAAGTTCAAATAGCACATTGCAGAAACATTAACATCTTTAGTTATGCTTTACTTAAAATATACAAGGGCGGGACGATATTAGAGTTTTAATACAACATAACATACATATGAAATCTTGAAATTTTCATGGTTAATTTATTTATTTATTTAGTCAACTGCTCACTGCACTTATAGTTTGACCAACACGTACAGCGAGCCAGTACAATAATAAACAAAGTTAAAAACATGAATTAATGTCTATTACATACTTATATTACCTACCACTAAGGAAAAATATACAAAAATTAAAAAATGTGCTCAAATTGTTATGGAATATGTCGATAGCAGACTAAATGCCTGGCTCGTGGGAGCATCAATATGGGAGCATAAAGAGCCGTACACGTCCATACCTGCGGTGCGGTGAGGAGACGGCAAGATCGTAGCCGTGCATACTGGATTGGTACACACAACATGCAACGAGACAAAGTATTCGATTCAATTCGATTCTATTTTATTATTTAGTAACAAATAATAGTGTACCATTAGAGCACACTTACTTCGCAGTGCAAGTGTATCTAGACCTGCCATGCCAAGGACGAAAAGCGATGGATATAAATATGGGTAGAACCCATACAGCTTTTAGTATAAAAAACGTGTGAATTTCCGTTGGACGCGTTCTAGTATCGTAGTGTGTCTCGCCTCGTGCGGGTCCCAGATTATGGAGTTATACTCCAACGTATTGCGAACAAAAAAGAAGTACAATACGATAATAGTGTTTCTGCATCGAAAAGGCGAAGACATTCTCATAACGAAACCTAAGGATTTGAAACTTTTTTTACATAAATTTGTGATATGTGTCTTGAAGGTAAGGTGCGAGTCCAGAGTCATACCTAAATCACGTATTTCTGGGACTCGATCCATAGGGACACCCGATATTCTATAACTGTGGGTGTACGGAGAGCGAGATCCAGAAAATGTCATCGTTTTGCATATAGATGCATTAAATTCTAGCCGGTTGTGAATACCCCAGGCTACAACACTATCTATGTACCGTTGGAGCGCTTCACGGTCGTCCGGGCTACTGATTCCCAAGAACATCATTATTAGGAGCTGCGTTGGTCCTAAGATGCTGCCCTGACTTACACCTGAACGGGTGTCATATACGTCCGACTGATAATTACCCAACTGTACAAACTGCAGAGAAATAGCTAGCAAATAATTTTAATAGATTTAGAGTAAATCTAAAAGCTGCAATTTTTTTTAAAAGTATAGCGTTATCGATACTATCGAATGATTTTTATAGTCAAAGAATGCCACGTCTACCTGCTTACAATGGTCCATTTCAGTGACACAATAGTCGACAAACTTAATAAGATTAGTTGAGGTAGATTTACCAGTTCTAAACCCATGCTGACATGACTCGCTCACTTGTTGCTTTATTTGTCTGGTGATATAGGTGTTCAGAATATATTCAAAGACCTTTCCAAACGACTGACAAAACTGCAATAGGTCTATAGTTCGCGATTTGAGATCTGGAGTCGTTCTTAGGAACAGGCGTTACTCGCGAGATGTTCCATTCTTCGGGATATACGGCAGTTTTAGTCGCTAAGTTTAAAATGTGTAACAAAGGTTCTTGCAGTACACCAATACAGTCCTTTATAATGTAGGTATGTATACCATCAGGCCCGATTGATGATCGAGACTTTAAGTTTTTTACGGCCTGCCTGCTTCGAATAACTCAAATTATTAAGTTCATTTGTTGTGGAAAGAGATGAAAAATTCAAAGGGTCGGCTAAGAATGTCGATTTAAAGCACTCTGCAAATGCATTTGCGGCATCAAGCCCAGAGACACTGTGACCATTTAACTCGAATTCCGAATGGGACCGACGCAAAGTACGTTCTGACTTGATAAAATTCCAAAACGTCTTAGGATTACTCTTATATCAGCCTCAGCGCGATCAATTAAGTTAGTACATGCTATTTTTATTCATTTCTTTGTAAGTTGCCTATAAAAGTTAAACATTTCCCTGTCGAAGTCGAGTTGGAAGTGTCTAAACTTCACCAAATGATAATGTTTGTCTTTTATATTTCTTATAATTTTCGGAGTATGTAATACCAGGTATGTGTATCCATCCTGGTATGATGGATACACATACCTGGTATGCTCAGTGAATTGGTTTTTAATTGGAACATTAGCGTTTAGAACTGTTGTTAATTTATTATACAAAATATCCAAAGCGTCACTAACATTGGTTGCAGACACTACTTCAGACTAAGACAATGATGCGAGACATGGATATAAATCATGAAAGTTCGCTTTTTTAAATTTCCACTGAGGTGGACAGTGTTTTAAAGAATGTGAGGGCAGGATGGGTTCGCTCGCGCAACCTCCGGCCGCCGCGGGACGCTCAGCCGAACACCAAGCGGCGGGTGATACGCGTCCGCCGGCACCGACGGCTCCACATCGCTGATAACACACACGCTCTCGTCGCCCAGACTGCTTAGTACTAGGTCTAACTTATTACCGTAAAAGTTTGTTATTGTGTTATGCTGAATCAATTTACAAAAAGACAGAAGATAGGCATAGTGTAATGTTACATTTTGGGAACACGAGTTTTAATTGAAATCACCCAATATGATAATATCCAATCGTGTATGGTTTTCAATTATTCCTTCTAGAAATCTAAATGTATTCAAATATTTTTCACCTTTTGAATTTGGCGGCATATACACAGCACATAGTAGTACTTGCTAATATTTTAAACCACCAATGACAGCCACAGCTGTAACATCACTACAATAGTCATTATCTAATATTTGTATATACAGTATTATGATCACACCGCTAACAACACTCCCCCCAACCAGCATCATTAGGGCGATTCCGGTGGTATTACGGTATACCCGTCAGGAAAGATTATAAACATTAAAAACTAATATTTATTTATTTATATATATCACTTTATACTTATAACTTAAACACATAATTTAGATCGCAATCCTCTAACGTTTTGATAAAATAATGCTTTGGTTGGTTTGTAGGCCTTGTTTACGAAATCCATTTCGCCACTGTTTCACATACACATCCTTAGGCCAATTTTCAGGAGACATGAAACAGTCCGTCAGTCAGTTAAATTATGTGTTAAGCTGGAACACATAATTTAAGAGATGCATAATCACCGCGTGCTTATAGTACTTCAGCAGTACAATGTACTCCAGGAGAAATATTATTCAAATACTCTAATACTCGTTCGGCTGTTGTTCCTATTTGTAGATAATATAAGTGTAGGTATGTCTTTCTTTCTGCAGCCGATAACGAAGTGGGGATCGGTGTAGCCGTACCACGAGTGATGTTCTCATTCGCACATTTAGATGAACGGTGCGGGTGTGGGCTGCTTACCTCGCACCAGTCAATCTCCTTCGCTGTCAGAGAACTCGCAAGTAACTCGATCGGATCATTTTTCCCACCTGCAGTCGGTGGTGTTGATGTTATGTTGTCCGTAGTAGGGGCCAAACTCAGATTTGGTGTCGGTGGCAGTCTCGGTTTCGTTGCATTCTTGCAAGCGCCAGCGGAAATAGCCGATGCAGCCCGAACACGTGCTTCACGGATGGGGCGGGGGTTCAATTCAGTCCGGGGATTACCCTCACAATTGTCAGAAATATTTATTATGGATGCTGTTTCTTCGCCAACAATTTTTTTTATAAGCTTATTTTATATAAGCTTTTCGAGCGCAGACACTTTGTTCTGTAGTACGACGACGGACTTATTCAGTTCAAGAATAGTAATTTCTGCAGTTTTATTGGACATTTCGTATTATGTTACGTATTATTTCAGATACTAAAAGAAAACATAACTTCGTTCCACGAATACCCAACAACGAGCCTTTTCACTGCTTTGTTCTACGATTTGTTTACTTATAATTATATTTTGGGTCCAGATTTTTTTTTGAGAAATAAGTGGGATTGTCCAGTTATCCTTATATTCTTTTTACCTACGTGGAAAAATCACCTGTTGCAACGTGTTCATGGCGGCTTTTGTCACTTTCTATCCAACGATCTTATACCATAAATAAGTACTTTGATTCTGTCTGGGTGTTAGTCGTTTAAAATTGGTGTGTATTGGTTATGAACGTGGTTATGCTTATTAATAGCCTGGACATTGTATAGACTGTACTAGTTTAGTATCAGACGGTAGTTTTGAACTAATTATGTAACATTCATTCATGACATTCGCCCTATCTATAAAAAAATAGTAAATTGATCATTGTACCATCTCGTCTTCTTCTTTTATTGATGAGATGCCAACCAGCCGGATCAGCTATTTCTACCTATGTCAAGTATTTAAAGTCTTCGAATCTTCAAGTTGTCATTGAAATGGGGACCGACTTCCAGAAGAAGGAAAAATGTCCTCCATATACCATTTCAAATCAAGATGTCATTGCAACATCGACTTTGTTAGGGTATCGCAGTCCCAGTTCCTATAATTATAGACATCATTACGATACAAGCATCAAATTTATTTAGGAAATGAAACTTGTAGAACAATAAAAGTTTTTATAAAACTCAGCAAGAAGTTACGTTGCCGACCTAACCATATATCTTAAAAGACCAATAAAGAATCACACAAGCCTAGTCAGTTTCAATTCCTAACAAATAACGGCACAGACATAAATAGATTGTGTAGGCAATATCAGCCGGAACAAAAGCGAGCTTTGTACATTATTGATACGGGACAGAGTAAAGTGGGACCATTTTTCATCTGAGGCCCGACTCGTCATAAATATGTGAACGCAGTTGTTTGTCACTACAAGTTCATACTTACCGGTATTATTTGAAGAAAACATCTTAGGTTAAAAGAAATCGTAGTGGAAATATAAAAAAGAAAGTAATTAGTCTTTGATATATAAGGCGAGAACTCCTAAACGGTTTTGGGCAACAAAGTTTGGAGCTTTTGAGTGAAAATAAAGTGCGCCCTTGGGGCTGAACTTGGAATTATTGAACGTTTAACTAGCCGTTAACAGGAGCATCAAGTGTTCACTAATAATAATTTTATTCGTTTTTAAATATCTTCTACTACATTTTTTATGAATATTAATTTTGCAGATAGGTTTGTTCTCATACCAAAGTAGTTTTTGGCCAGGTACAGCACCTGCTGTGTCTCTCATCATTATCTACGGCGTCAACAGTGAAGTAATTGATTAGCTCAAAGCAAAAAAGCACGAGTATATTTTTTCAACTGCCTCGTTAGTCTAGCGGTTGAAGTATGCAACAGCTGATCAAAAGGTCTCGGGTTTAAATCCCGTGGCCTAAAGTGTTATTGAGTTTTTTGATTATTTAAAAACTTAATAACAGCTCGGGTTGGGTTCTCCAAAGAACCCCCCGTGTCTCGGAGAGCACGTAAAGCTGCCGGTAATTCGTCTGATCTCTACCAGATCATGTCGGCTAACCATCC
The DNA here is from genome assembly GCA_003709505.1 of Hyphantria cunea. Classification (NCBI taxonomy): domain Eukaryota; kingdom Metazoa; phylum Arthropoda; class Insecta; order Lepidoptera; family Erebidae; genus Hyphantria; species Hyphantria cunea. The sequence goes on along the minus strand of PKRV01003177.1, from coordinate 54,347 downwards.
CATCGGATTATGAGACAGAGACAACAGAGAGTACACACAGGTGCACTCTCGGTTCTCTTGAACAAACACAAGTTTGCGCATCACTTTTGCACTATAATATTATCTGCGTAGTTGGCTAATTTCCGTTGAGACTACAGAAGTACGGGACGCCATACATGGAAATATTACTTCAGTTGGTCTCCGCGGGCCTATTATCCTATTTCCAAGCAATTCAATACACTTAAAATCTAACTTTGAAGAACTGCAGCACCAGCAGAGTGTGAGGTAACTTTTGAGTTAACATTAGAGAGAAGTAGGACTATCAGATCAGTTCCACTTCTGCTATAATAATGTGATGGTATCATGGGCGTTCATAGAGGTCGGCTATGGTTATACCAGGTTATTTTAAATTAGTTTAATTCATTCTATTACAAAATTTTATATTTTTGAGGTATGCAGCATGTGCAAAATAATTTTACCGTGGGAGAACCATGCTTCGGCATGAATCCCTCCTCCCCCCTATTCCGCTCCCCATCCCCCTCTGGTGTTACGGGTGTCCATGGGCAGCGGTAATCGCTTACCATCAGGCGATACGTCTGCTCGTTTGCTCTTATACCATAAAAATATATATATTTATTATTTCTCATTTATAAACACCAAACTTCTAATTTATTCAATGATTGTTTTAGCTAGAAAATCCGAACCCACAATACTTTCCACCCGTTTTCCATTAAATATACGATGAACAATATTTTTAAAGAAACCCCCGCAACAAATCGTCGTACTTTGTGAGTTATATTCAAAAAGTATTCAAGCTTTTATACTTTTGGAAGCCGTGTTATGAACTTAGAGCCTTGTCTATCCTCCCTTCTTTGGTTTATACACGGATGTATGTACGGGTGCGGTATGATGGAGAATGTCATTAGCATAGTATAAGTTTGCACCCTACGTACGTTCCTCGATGATAAAAGAACCGCTGAGATATGGAGAAATTCAGTCCAGTTCATGCGTTTCGGAACATGGTAGTCAACTTCTGTTTGGAAGCTGTAATATTATCCTGTTAGGGTCACTTATATTCCTAATTGCTGCCTCTCTGTTCATATATCTGTCAGCATAACCGTCGAGACCCCTATTCAAGAAAATTAATTTTGTGAATATTTGCTGTTCTTAAAAATAAAACGAAAAAATTTCCTTTCCGGGTTATATTGATTCAATTTTTTTTCAGCATCAAGAGTATGTTATCATTTTTATCTGATATGGATAGATACATATTTTTAAAGCAAATTAAATAATTATTTTAGTATGTACAATGAACATAATTATTTAAATAAATTAATATGTTTCAGACATCTAACACACAACGCCATATAGTTCCAAGTTAAGCAGAGCTTGTGTTATGGTTACTAGACAACTGATATAAATACAAATATACTTTTTAAATACTTACATATTTAACATAGAAAACACCTAAACTCTGAAACAAATATTGGCAGATCATACAAACATTTGATCCGATCCAGAAATCGAACCCGCTACCTCAAGCAAAGCAGCCGCTTACGCTCCGCCACCATGGCAGTAAAATATATCATAACGTCAAAAGGTTTGTTGTAATAATAGAATATTACAAACCACACTTCAAACAATTAAGTAAAAGAAAGTTCTATTTTATTACCAAGGGTCCCAGAGTATTAGCTCCTAAAATTCATTACACGAGCGTATGTCAATATTGGTATTCGCTGCTAGTACCTGAGTCAGAACTATTAATGTTGGATAACTAATGTTGGCTTATGAATGTATAATATTATTATAAAGTGTTAATTCATAGAATTGATGTGTGTGAAGCTGATATTACTTGGCTCAAACTATATATATAAATATATATAACACTATATAACTATAGTTTACAATACACTGTACCTTATACCACTGTACATATGGCCTTAACCCTCTCCTGAGAGGAGACCCGAGCCCAGCTGTGGGGAATTATGGGTTGTTGGTGATGATGATGATGATAATGACTCTGTACCGGCCAGTGATGTTCACAGAGCAGAGAGAGAGAATGTGATATGGGCTAATAAGTAAGTTAAGCTAAGCAGAAGGCGCGAATTTATATATTACCATAGTATGTATGATATTTTTCGTTATATATAGTCGTTTTAATATCTCATTTAAGATCAATATTACAGGCTATTTAAATAAAATTATAGGTAAGTTTGAAACAACGACAAGACCAAGGTCATGTTCAATGAACATGTACTACCGGAACCGGTTGCGGTACACGGTGCCGTTCTTGAAGTTGTTCAAAAATATGTATACCTCGGGCAGACTTTGCAGTTACAGTTGCTAGGTTGCTGGGCAGCGTTTGGGAAACTTTGTCGGGTCTTCTCATCGTCGATACCACCTTGCCTAAAGACGAAAGTCTATAATGCGTGCGTCCTACCCGTAATGACATACGGAGCCGAAACGTGGACACTTATGGTTCGACTGGTCCATAAGTTGTATCCAATAATAATAAATATATATGTATGTCTAAGTATGTATTACTGTATATATTTGTTATATATATGTATAATATGTGTAAGTGTATATATGTATTTATGCTAATCTAAACTTATTATTATATTCATGAAAACCATATATGTATATATATATATATATATATATAAATCTACCACTATAACTATGATTTCTTTTAGGTGCACCTACCTCACTTTATCTCTGCATCGCTCAATCGGTCGACTGGCAGAGAATGCCTCAGGCATTAAGTCCGCCGATGCATGTAATTGTGCATCATCATCATCATCATCAGCCCATCGCAGTCCACAGCTGGACATAGGCCTCTCCAATTTCACGCCACTTAGTTCGATCTATGGCTTCTCGCATCCAGCTCCTGCCAGCCGTCTTGCGCAAATCATCGCTCCACCTGGCTTGTGGACGTCCTACACTACGTTTGCCGAGACGCGGTCTCCACTCAAGAACTCGTTTACCCCAACGGTTATCGGTTCTTCGGCAAATGTGGCCAGCCCACTGCCACTTCAGCTTGCTAATCCTGTGGGCTACATCGATGACCCTGGTTCTTTGTCGGATCACCTCGTTTCTAATGCGATCCCTTAGAGAAACGCCGAGCATATACCTCTCCATTGCACGCTGAGCGACTTTAAACTTATGGACCAGTCGAACCGTAAGTGTCCACGTTTCGGCTCCGTAAGTCATTACGGGTAGGACGCACGCATTGAAGACTTTCGTCTTTAGGCACTGTGGGATCGATGATGAGAAGACCCGACGAAGTTTCCCAAACGCTGCCCAACCCAGCTGGATTCTTCTGTTCACCTCGTCCTCAAAGCTGTTTCTACCTAACTGCAAAGCCTGCCCGAGGTATACATATTTTTGAACAACTTCGAGAACGGCACCGTGTACCGCAACCGGTTCCGGCAGTACATGTTCATTGAACATGACCTTGGTCTTGTCGAAGTTCATCCGTAGGCCGATGCGCACAGACGAGTCAGCCAGGTCGTTCAGCATCTGTTGTAGGTCCTGCAACGTCTCTGCCATGATGACGATGTCATCTGCAAATCGCAAGTGAGAGATGTATTCGCCATTGATGTTGATACCGCGCCTTTTCCAGTGCAGCGTCTTAAACAGGTCCTCCATTGCATTAGTGAATAATTTCGGGGATATAACGTCCCCTTGCCTCACTCCTCGATGCAATGGTATGGGTCTTGTATGCTGATCCTGTACTTGGACGGACATAGTAGCGGCTTTGTAGAGACATCTCAACACTCGGACGTACCGCCAATCTACTTGGCAACGCTGCAGGGACTCCAGAACAGACCAGATCTCAATCGAGTCAAAGGCCTTTTCATAGTCCACAAATGCTAGACACAGGGGCTGATTATACTCTTCGGTCTTCTGTATTATCTGCCGCACTGTGTGGATGTGGTCTATGGTGCCATATCCGCTCCGAAACCCAGCCTGCTCCGGTGGCTGGTATTCGTCGAGTCTTCGCGCAAGACGGTTCGTGATGACTCTTGAAAACAGCTTATAGACGTGGCTCAAGAGGGAAATGGGCCGATAGTTCCTCAACATGGTTTTATTTCCCTTTTTGAAGAACAGGACGACCACACTCCTACTCCACGCCTCTGGAGTCCTCCCTTCGAACAGGACAGCGTTGAAAAGCTTTTGGAGCGCCTTTAATACGGGTTTACCTCCAGCCTTTAACAGCTCTGTAGTAACGCCATCCTCTCCAGGGGCTTTTCCATTTTTCAGCTGTCTAAGAGCCATCTCGATTTCGTCAATGCTGACTTCTGGCAGATCTTCGGTGAAGTGGCGTGTTAATTTGGCTCGAGGGTCCTCATTTTCGGGATCAGGTCGAGATGCATGCATAAAGTAATAAAAAAAAAAAAGTTCAAAGTCACTCAACGTGTTATGGAGAGAGCTATGCTCGGCGTTTCTCTAAGGGATCGCATCAGAAACGAGGTGACAGTGGGCTGGCCACATTTACCGAAGAACCGATAACCGTTGGGGTCAACGAGTTCTTAGAGTGCAGGCCAGGTGGAGCGATGATTTGCGTGGGACGGCTGGCAGGAGCTGGATGCGAGAAGCCTTAGATCGAATTAAGTGGTGTGAAATTGGAGAGGCCTATGTCCAGCAGTGGACTGCGATAGGCTGATGATGATGATGATGATGATGTAAATTTGAAGCTTGTTGAAGTAGAATAGTGGTTATTTCTTTTAGATATTGTTAGCGCTCGACATTCAGCACTTATGTTTTTGGCTAGAAGTGCGTTTTGCGAGAAATATCGACTGTAGTCTGTAGGATTCCTAGCATAATTTCTCTCATGCATACTAGATACTTAACAGACAATCCCAATTTACTACACTCCGACTGTTATTGTACCGATACCGTTTATCCACGATGTGCAGGTGCGTTAGTTAAACATGCAATTGTTACTGCGAACATGTTAAATTATCAAGTAAAAGCAATAAGTTTAAATTTGCACGTTAGTGTACATTTTTAAGTTAGTTTTCTGCGAGCTTTGGCTTTCAGTTAAGAACTAATTCGAGATTCTACGTAAACAGCAACCGTGCAACAAAATTTGATTTATTTGGTGAGGATACGGAACAATTACACGAACATTTATAATAATTGAGTAAATTAGTGTATAGTTAAGAACGCTAAATAAACATGTTGCAGTAGTTCTCGCAGTGAAGTGTAATGTATCATCTAACGTTTGATAATGTATGAAATTACAGTAAAAAATTTAAATATTGACACCACCACTTTTGGTGCGTGTGAGAACCTCCTCGACCCAGAACCTCACGAGGTTTGTGGGGTATGTTGACATAGAAACAACACGTGTACCGTACAGCGTCTTAAACAGGTGAGAAATAGCTTTTATTCATTCTCACTAATGCGGGTTCAATTTACGATTAATCTATTGTATGAATTGAGAAAACCTCCAACCTGAGGCCATAAAGGCCGTGACTGCTTCGGCAGCGTATGCGACTGCTGTTCTTGTGGTCTCGTGAGGTTCGATTCCCGGGTCGGATAAAATGTTTCTATGTTCTGTAAATGTTTGTTTTGGAGTTTGGGTATTTTCCATGTATGATAAGTATGTTTTTACAAAAAAAGTATATATGGTACCCATGATAGAAGCTCTGCTTAGTTTGGGACTAGAAGGCGTTGTGTGTTAGATGTTCGAAATATTTAATCATATTTTCTAACCAAATAAATATAACGTAACTTACAATTATAAATCACCAATTGTGAGACGACGTCAGTTCTCATACATAAACATATTTCATAGGGAGGTCAAAGTTTCATAATGTCACCATAATAATGGGTTGGTTTGTCAAAAGTTGAACTTATTAAGAAAATGGATAGTGTAATAAAAAAAAGTTATAAAAAAATATGTAGATTTATATCACTCGCGTGTCTGTAAGAACACATCATCATCATCATCATCATCAGCCTATCGCAGTCCACTGCTGGACGTAGGCCTCTCCAATTTCACGCCACTTAGTTCGATCTATGGCTTCTCGCATCCAGCTCCTGCCAGCCGTCTTGCGCAAATCATCGCTCCACCTGGCTTGTGGACGTCCTACACTACGTTTGCCGAGACGCGGTCTCCACTCAAGAACTCGTTTACCCCAACGGTTATCGGTTCTTCGGCAAATGTGGCCAGCCCACTGCCACTTCAGCTTGCTAATCCTGTGGGCTAC
>PKRV01003177.1:0-46672 GCA_003709505.1 Hyphantria cunea | reverse complement strand
GGAGGGGGTCAGCCCATAATTACCACGCTGGGCAGGCGGGTTGGTGATCGCAGGGCGTAACTTGTTGCACCGGTGACGCTGCTGCCCATCACCGGCCTATTGTATTTAGTTACGCCTTTTAGGATGGATATACCGCCATCGGTCGGTCGCCAGAGCCTCGTTTGTTATCTAGCAGGGTGCACCGTGTGCAGGTGAGGTTGGCTGGGGGCGAAAGATTGTGGTTCGCCCCCACACACCCTAAGAACACTTGACTCAAATAACTTACGTGCATTTCCATATATCTATAGGTTGTTATATTGAATGAAGAAGAAGAAGAAATGATTTACAGAATTATTTCTGAAAGTGTTTAAATAATTCCAATTTACAAAATTTAATAAACAACTTTATATAAAGTTATTTCTAATAATTTACTTTATCATTGACACGTAACACGCTGGTTTGACAAACATGTTCTTTGTTACTATCGAATGAATAATAATAAATTACGTAAGAAACCAGCCGAGAGCAAAAAAAGCAGTCACAACTTCATCAAACAACAACGAAAGCGAGAGACATGGATTATAGTGTTACACCCGTTCTTCATAATAACATATTATTTATTTTTTTATTTATATTTTAAAATAATTTTCTCCTAGACATGGGATATTATTTAGCAGGCCCAACCGTGTCGTGATGCATTGCATAATTCAGCCGCTGACGAACTTGTTCCGAATCATACCAGGTGGTGCGGAAAATAGCTTTAGTTGAGGAGACAGTGTGCGGATGCCCTAAATACTTGCGGTTGTAAAGTTCGGTCGGATGGCTGGGATGAGTCGTAAGCAGGAATAATCTCTGTGTTAACTGTCCTTTAATTTATTAGGGTTTTGGGTAAAGGAGCAGATAAAATATGTCGATTTGATCATCAAAGAGATTACTTTCCAACAACCGTATATTATTATTTTGCACTAGCTTGTGTCCATTTCACAAGTCATGTCAGCCCGCATGTATAACCAATATACTGATAGTCAAAATATAAACTGGGCAGAGCCGCGAGTCAAGAATAGTATTAAATAAATTTCAATATGTGTAAGAAATACGATGTTCCTTGTATGTGTAGGACGTCTGGTGATTTCAAAGAGTACATTTAAATAAAGCAACCGGTTTGATACAAGTTGACTTTGTACAACCAATATCGGCACGCTACACAACTTTACTCAAAAATGTTCCCTGTATCGTGGGTATGCATTCAAGTAAAAATATTTTAACAATTATCATGATGTTGATTGATCAAATTAATTCGAGACAAAGTAACTATCCATTGGAATTCGGTCCTCCTGTAAAAATCTAAATTACAGTATTAGCATCTCTAAAGTTTTCTGGTTGGTATTAAATCCATATCCTAATATTATAAATTTGAACGTTACTCTATCTGCCCATTAGGCTTTCACAGTTAAACCACTGAATAAATTTGAATGAAAAATACAATTGAGATCCTTTGATTCTTGAACCATAGACTGATATTTTCTGCAAAAACCGATATAGTATACGCCTAATACCACAATAGATATTTACCTGTCTGGAGTTCGTTTGCAGTCTATATTAATTTAGTTCATTACACTATAAGCGCCTTTAGTTAGCTAAGCATTCTTTGTATATTTGTTGCTAATAGAACTATTTTCTTGTATATTTGTTGCTAATAGAATTAATGTAACAATGTAAGTGGCTGGTTTACTAGTCTCGTGGAGCTTGATCGTGACTGTACATCCAAAGACTTTGGGTTCTTTTTCTATCAGGGAAAACAAACATGCGATGATTACGAGTATATTTGAAGCTATTGGTAAAGTATTGAAGTTTGTATTATCTATAAACACAGCTTTCGCCTTAAAAAGCTTGCCCAAATAAATTTATTTAAATTTGAATTAAATTTACTCTGAAAATAGCTAATATATGCCTAACGTCCAATTTATTTATCAAGTGGAGTGCCATAATGACTTCATTTAACTTTCTGTCCCTAAATCAAAATCGTTGTAAAAAGAAGGAGGTTATCGATTCAACTTTTTATCTATTAAATTATTTTACTCTAACTTAGTAGCTAGCACTTTAGTTTGAAGAAAATATTCCACCACTTGAAAATAATAAAAACATAATTTATAATAATTTATGATTTCGAATGAAATTTATAGTATTTGTAAAACTTGTGTACTATGGCGGGTAGACGAGTTGAGAAGGTCTTATTTAATAACATTAAATGTTTCGTAGAATAGTAAATCAATTCACCAATAACTATTATTACGTTAAAATTATTCTAGAAATACAAAGAAGTACCTTTCACCGTCCGTTTGCCATCTAAAACTTTTTGTTATCCTACGTTTATTTAGTTTCTTCCATTTTGTTTTTCAGCCAACGCTGTGCAAACAGTTGTTGTTGCCAAACTAAAATAAAAAAAATGCTACATTGAAAATGATCGTAGCCACGAGTTGGAAATATTTGTGACGTTTCAAAGTTGTTTGACTGCTAAAATTCTACTTCGACTTTCATAGTAAAGTTGAAATGTGTCAACGGTCGAAGCTGTCTCGTTACTTATTCATTGAATCACTTTTTACAACTCTGATTAAAGTAATGATTTATCTATTTTTGAGTTCTTTCTTTTTGACTGCTAGCTGGTATTATCTTTAATAAAATTCAATTATTTTTGATAGAATGAATGCTTTGGTTACCTTGAAGAATGAATTGTTTCTCTAGTCTTAATAATGGTTTAAAATGATGTATCATTTAATATGTGTGTAGTGTGTCGGCTATATAATGTTGAGTCTAATATTTGTGCTGTGAACTATACTGTGGGAGAGCCACGTTTCGGCACGAATGGGCCAACTCGACCGGAGTGATACCTCGGTCTCACAGAAAACTGGTGAGGCACGGCACTTGCGCCATATTTCACTGAGTAATTGAGGATACCGGAGGGTCATACCCTAACCCCTCCCCCATCTCCCTCCCCATTCCACAAAGGTCGGTAACGCACTTGTGACACCTGTGGTATTGCGGGCGAAACCTGGTAATCACTTACCATCAGGCGATACATCTCTTGTTTGTCACTTGATTTTTCTAAGGTCAATCTTTGATTCTTGAGGAAGGACATATGTGACACGGGGACGAAGCCACTGACTACTACTAGTTTGAAATACATAAGAGTTTGATTGACAAACAGTTCCACGATTTCAAAGCTTTCATGGGTAATTATAGAAAGTACACAGTTAAACGGTGCTACGGTAAGTATTAAATAAAATGCAGCTTTAATGACAACTATTTAAATAGTCTAATTAACTTACAAACTTGGTATTGTAAAACATACTTTGAAAGTTCTTATGCAAACTTATATAAGAATTTCCTTACTTCTAATTTTTTCCCAATATTAAAAACAAATGTTTATGATATGTAGCTTATTTTTGTATTTGAGATTTTGGCTTTATATGTAGGCGTGGGATTACTATGTGCTTGCAGCACATAGTAATCCCACGCCTACAATAAGAGTTAGTACATGAGGTTTCAAACTCTATATCTGTATATTTTTGTAACACTCATAAAACGCAGCAATAAGAGCAACGCCCTCAGTGATATTGCACTTTGCCATGGCCGATGGTTATTACTAACACCAAGTGACTAGTTCACCTGTTTACTCAATTTTACATTAAAAATGTCTTATTTAGAATGTTATAGTTGAAATAAAGAAAAAAAAACAGACAATTACGCGGGAAGCACTTTAAAAAAATCTTTTTCACCTTCACTTGGTTCACCCTTTTTCTTTTTTTATATTTAAGCTGCCAAAATTACTCTGCCCTGCCTGATGGAAAGCATGAGCAGAATCCAAGAGTGGTGGTCACCATCCTCAATGCGAAAAAGAACAATGCAGTATGGTGACCCACACTATGGCGGCCTGGGGGGAAAGGGGATGGTGAGGGGGATAGGGGGCGTTGGATTGGGGTATGGGCCTCCGGTATCCTCACTCACTCGATGAAACACAGCGTAAGCGCTGTTTCACACCGGTTTTCTGTGAGGCCGTGGTATCACTCCGGTCGAGCCGGCCCATTCATGCCGAAGCGTGGCTCTCCCACCTAGTCGAAAGTTCTGGGGTATTATACAAAAATTTGTAGGTGAATCTCCTCCTTTTTTGCAATCGCTTAAAAATGCAAACAAGTACAAAAATAAAACCAAAGAACCTTACATGTATACAATTGAAATTTGTGTTATTTCACAAATGAACAAAATTCTTATTCAATTTATCAAGTAAAAACAATTTACATGACATATAACGGTACGACCGTCCGGGAGAGAGAAATATGAACATCAAACATTATTGATTGTATATCTAACTTTGAAATACGAGTATAAAGACCACGGGCTCAGGCTTAGAACCGAAGTTGGCCTAATGTTCATTTATACTCGAAAATATTTTCTCCAATCAATATGGTTGTACTTACTTTATGTCACATTTAATTTTCACACAAAAAGACATATGTGTACATTGAGTACTGGTAATTTTGTAAAGTTAAATATTTTCTAGTGGTTCTTCTCGCAGACCAAAGCTAAGCTCTCGGGGTAACCTTTCCAGGTCTGTAGCCTGTTTAAGTGATGTTCTACGCCACCTGTAACTACAGGTAGGTCATTGGCTTAAACCCAAAAGGGCCTCTTAGTAGTTCCAGGTATTGACGTTTCTTCAAAGTGCGATCTGTACTTAGCGAGGTCGAGCTTCTAGGAGGGTAGACCCAAAGGAGCGCCCGTCAGCTAGGTCGGGGGTTGAGGGTATATGGGTTAGATAGTCCGGGAGTAGTTGCCACGGAGACGAGGTCTCGTGGTAGACAATACCTGTCCGGTGGTCGCCGATGGAAGGGCGCGAGCTCCCGCAGGTAGCAAACTTGCGATCCGTCAGCACGCACGAACAGGTTAGTGCGTGCAGGCGTCCTACAAAGTCGTCCAGGCTCTCCATGCGCATCTCCAGCGACCGGAGATCATCTTGTTCCGCACGGAGCGGGGGGTGTTTGTAAGGGTGCGTAGTGCGAGTGACTGCTGCATACGCAGCTGGCGGCGATTCGTCTCGGAGACGAGAGAACCAGGCCGGGGTACCATAGGTTAGTCGGGTGCGAATGTACGCCTTGTACACCCAGCAGCTGCTTTAGTAGCCTGGTTTTATCTGGTGATATCCCGTCGGCGTTCCAGAATAATATTTGCATTCTATGCGGGAACCGCATTTGCATAGTCCTGAAAAGCATTCAAGAATAAGTGGGACGGGGTCCCGTTTCTCCAGTAGCACTACCAGCACCTTCTATAAAGTGCCGATAACGCTAGTAAGCCTAGGGTCTAGGTCTACCGTTGCCGGGTTTGGGGCCGGTTTCGGTTGGGCAATCCGCTTCGCCTTCGTCCCCCTTGTGGGACACCGACCACGGTGACCTCCTGGATGTTATTTATAGGCGCATCTCCTTGTTTGGCCTGCTTCTTTTTCTAGTGTCGTCTCTTGCGACGTGCACGCTATTGTGGCAGGTTGGCTTCTGCCATGAGCGAGGTGGGAGCATTACTCTCCTCAACGATGCTGGGCTTCTCAATATGTTGCGATGTAGCTGTTAATATGCGTGCGATAGCTCCAGCATTCCGATTTCGGATTTCCCGTTTGAATACAGGACAGGCGGAACTATGTATTAATGTGCGCTCCTCCGCAGGTTGCACATGTAGGCGGCTCCTCCAGAGAGCGAGGGCAGTCGCGAGCAGCGTGCGCTCCGCCACGACGCACACAGGAGAGCGGCCTGTGCAAATTATATGACGAGTGGCGAAGTTGTTGGCACCTGTGGCACTGTGCGGGTCCCTTTTTACCACGCCATGCTTCTATGTGTATGCCGGGCATTCAAACAGGTTCATTAATTTCATAAAAGCCCGGCGTGACGTTTGCTATGAGCGCCAGCTACACGAAAAATAGACAGCCAGGACGGCCCTGTCGAGCCCAGATGGGTCTTACAAACTCGGGTGTAAACCCAAGTTCGGTGAGCTCTGCTACGATCTCTTCTGGAGGAGTATTTACTGGGAGGCCTCGAATGGCCACCTTGAGGCTGCGTTCTGCAAGTAGGGAGTACGAAAACCAGGAGTTTTTCTCTTTCATCTCCAATACGTAAAGGTACCGCTGGATGGTACGGTACTCCTGTTCCGACTGTAAGATAAAGCGCACCCCCTTCCCGAACGGTCGGCCGTTCGGCGCGTGCCCAAGTAAATTTTTGAGTTCCCGGAAGTGTGTCGGCCAGTTCGGGAACAAAGGTAAATATTGATTATTCACTCGCTTTTAAAAGTTATTAAAAGGGAATACTTTTCCTTGCCCTAATCCTTTTCTTAAACGTTAGTTCCGATATAGGCCTCCGATATCCTCACTTGGTGAAACACAGCGCAAGCGCTGTTTCACACCGGTTTTTGTAAGGCCGTGGTGTTACTGCGGTCGAGCAGACCCATTCGTGCCGAAGCGTGGCTCTCCCTCTCGGTAGAATGTGTGAAGTCTTTATTATTATTATCGCTTTGTAGCTTCCGTCTCATCAAATGATGTAGGACGTTACAATTAGAAGCCTCTTTCCGTATGTGTATAGACTCATAACATCAAAAAGATCGTTAATTTGACCACTATAGCTTTCAAAAATAATTTTTTTTTTGGATTTTTTTCATCGAAATTTTTCCTTTTTAAAACTTGACTTGACTTTACTTAATATATATATAGAAAATAAAATATATATATATATATAGAACTAATGATAACTTTTTATAATTATTTTTAAATGTCATAGTTTCTATATAAATAGGCTGATAATGATGATTTTTTCTACTAAAATAGTTAACTACTAACCAAACTAGGAAAACACTTAAGCCGAAACACAAATTAACACAAATTAAACACATCTATTTTAAATAGAAATTACACCGAGACTCATAAAAACATATTAAAAGCTATTTATACTGGATTAAAATGACAGACATGCACCACTGCGACTAATAAAGATAAAACATCTCCCTGCACCTTAGCTTACTGAGGACATAGAGGAGGTACAGAGAAAGAAAGTTAAGGCTCAAAGTAATTATAAAAAAACACCCGAAAGAATGAAAATAGGAAAAATTTGTGCTTATTAGAAATCTCTGCAATAAGATGTGTAGAAATACACATCGCCGACATATCCACAAATCTGTTGAAAATGGTGACCCAGCTAAATTCTGGTAATTTCTGTAGTGGTTGAGGATCGGTAAGTCACTTCTTAATAATACTTACGGAGGAAGTAACAAAACTACGACGCTAAATTATCTTACTTCTTTGTCGATCCTCGGATATTCTCCATTACTTTTCAATCAATTTGCTGTATGTGATGTAAAGATGAGCAACCGCAGCTCTAGTCCATATTATGGATGACGTTAGGTCGGGGATGGACGAGGGAAAGCTAACGGTCTTAGCTTTGCTAGATATTAGCAACCCATTCAACACAGTTGATTTTGATGTTTTGTTGAGTATATTGTGCTCTCTTAACATATCTCCATCGGCAATTGACTGGTTTCGTAGTAGTGTGCTTGCATTGAAAATGATTACTCCTCTTGGCGCACAATATCTGCAAGTGTCCCGCAAGGCTGTGTACTATCGCCTACTTTGTTCCTTTTCCATATCAATGACATGCTGCAAATTAGCGGCATTCATTGTTATGCGGATGACAGCACCGGCGACGACTTTTACAACGTCCGCGTCAATATTTTTCGGGAAAACGTCATTGAAAGTCGAAACAAACTTGTGTCTGAAATTGAGACCTCCTTGAAAAAGATCATAGACTGGGGAAGACTTACTTTAGTCCAATTTAACCCTACAAAGACACAAGTTTGCGCGTTCACTGCTAAAAAACTGCCGTGGGTCGTATGTCCTCGTTTTGAAGATACTTCCCTATCTGCCTTAGCCAATATTGGAATACTAGTTTCGTGACCATTTGGAGGGTAAGGCCAAATTGGCCTCTAGAAGCTCGGTGTGCTCAACAGATCGAGGTAGTATTCCACTCCATCACTTGAGTTTAGAATTTTGAGTTGAGTTGATTCGTTGATTTTTTGGCCCTACAATGGGGTGCTATAACTGTGCAAGCGGTAAGGCTTTGGAACAACTTGCCAGGTAATATACGACGAACAAAAATCTTAAATATGTTTAAAAACATAGTAAAGAATTACTACTTATCATTGTGAATACTTTTGATTTAATTTTATGTAATATGTGTATTAGTCTGTATGTGTATGCATACATATACATATATATATATGTTTCAGGTGTATATGTATTTGTGTACGTATAAGTATGCATGTGTAATATGAATAGTGCATAACATTTGTATATGGATCTCTACTATTTACTTTTTTTTGGTTTTGCTTGTATGTAAGCTTCCCTAAATTTTGAAACACTTATATCTGCGTTATGGTTGTCTGGAAGAAATCACCGTGAGCGATAAGACTGCCATTTGTTATACATACTCTGTGACTGTGCCTGTAGTACCGTTTATATTTTGTATTTAAAATAAAGATAAATAAATAAAAAATAAATAAAATCCAACTCACGAGCTATGTCCACAGCTCAAAAATTATTGTACTAATATATAGAACTGTTACATTAGATTGCACGGTTGGGCTAGTGGTTTGAGCGGTCTGGTCGTCGCGGCTGGAAGCTCCACGTGCTGGCTTCGCCACCGTGGAGGCGCTCCAGCCCGTCATCCTTGAGTGGCCAGGGCGACCGCAAGGGACCCTTTCCTTCCGACTGACGCATGTGCTTTTCGGGCACGGTTGCTTCGGGAAGTACCTGCACTCGGTCGCGCGGAGGGAATTGAGTCCCGCCTGCCACCACTGCGACTGCAGTGAGGACTCGGCCCAGCACACGCTGGCGGTGTGCCCCGCTTGGGAACCGCAGTGTCGGGCCCTCACTGGAGTCATCGGAGGAGATCTCTCGCTGCCGGCCGTCGGACGCTCCATGGCCGGCGGCGAGAGCAGTTTTACCGCGGTCGCGACCTTCTGCGAGGAAGTCATCTCGCGGAAGGAGGCGGCGGAGAAGGCCCGGGAGGACGATCTCCACTCGGACCGATCCGCCGCCGGCGAACCGGGCGGCGGAGGCACGCCTATCAGCGCCTCATGTCACCCTGAGTGTGGCCGCGGATGGGCGGGACGGGTTTTCCCCCCGTCCGCTTCACAGGCCACCCGCGAGGGGGCGACGTTACGTGTGTGCCGTACGTCGCCTGAATTGAGAGTGTATAACATCTAGACGGTGCCCGCTTCAATGCGGGCAGGCGCTGGGAGGGGTCCGGATGGCGTAAGAAAGCGGTTTCCGGATCTCTCCCGTCTCAGGCGCAGAGTGGCACACCGTGGTGGTTTAGTGGATAGTCTGGCGAGTCAGTCAGGAGTCCCACACAAAGCGAACCCCCTGTCCTCGCGGGGGGGAGCGAAGTGCGTAAAGGCATTCCACAACGTAAAAAAAAAAAAGTAAAAAAAAAAGTGGTTTAAGCGGTCGCCATGCCGCTTTCTACTGCGACAAGTGCTGTGTGAGTGGCGGTTCTGGGTGTTCTCTGTGTTTATATATGTTTATAAAGTACTCCGTGACACAGGATATATACATAATGCGAAAGTTGACTATTTAGAAACGTGTATACTAGTGATCTACTGTATGTTTTATAACCTAGTAATTAAACTACTTAACGGCACCAGTGTGTTAATAATAGTGATTAATAATACCGTGGTGATATAAGCTTCGATTTAGAGCCCCTCCAAATAAAAAGAAACACGAGCTGGATGATCTGGATCACGTTTAAAATTAATTTTACTGAAATATTAGATTCTTATTTGATTGAACTGATTTAAATATTAGCTCGCCGAAGAAAGATGATATTCCTGTTTTTTCTAAATTGGTTTTGATTTTATTAATTCAATCCACCTTCAAACTTCTCCGCCTTCTTCTGTACACATTTTCGGCTCAATAAATTTCTTTCCGAGCCAGTGGTAATCTTCTAACGAGGAAATTATAATATTTTCTTATGAGTTTATCAGAAAGTTCGAGGAAAATGATAATATATTCTTGAGAGTTCATACTTTGCTTTACTTGAACAAGAATGGAGAAAGACTTTAGAATCACATTTATTCATCCGCAGTATCTTATATTCAAAATCCTTTTATTTCAAAATATACCCATTGTTGAAGTTGCTACGCTTGGTTTCGAGTCCCATCCAGGATAAATTTAGTGTAATTGGTACGATCGTAGTTCTCGCTATAACTTATCTATAGTATGTACGTACGAATTAAGACAATATACAATGTATGTATTTAGGAGTAAATATGCTCGGTTGATGATGATGGTATTAAATCCAGCTTATACATATAGCTTGTATATAACAGGCTCATGTACGGCCCCGATGAACACAGGATTATGTAAGTGGGACATACAATCGCCAATATGTAAGTGTTTTAAACATCTCTATCTACCTTCGAGTACATGAACGTATGTGTTTAGCATTTGTGTGAGTGCGTTTACACTTATTACACGTATATTTGTTTAAAATTAAGATTTTGATGTGAAAGAGATCAACATTTATCAATTATGTAAAAAGCCACCTACTACATCAAACAGGATTAACATGCGAACTATAAAACAAACCTCAGTTATTACCTACATCAGCTATTTGAATAGGACACGACACGACAATGTCGTCATTACCTTAATGTGTACACAACGCCGTGTAATACTTGTATTACTAGTAAGAGCGGGATGAGATTACCGGTAATATATAGCTGTGAGTAATGTCTGGGTTATGTGCGCCGGGTCGCAGGTAACCCTTTGATACTCAAACCCGTGATGTTATTCCTTCAGGTGACTTGACATGAAATAACCTAGAGTACGAGTTATCATTGTATTGTGGCTCAGATACATATTACAGCACCTACTTTCATGATCAATGGTTTGTAAATGAGTAGCTAAGGTATCTATTGTTGGTCTAGTTGATTTAATGGAGACGTTTGAGCCTGGGACGTAGCTCGTGAGTTGGATTTTAACGATAAGTAGTTGTGGTATTACCTCAATATTTTTATGAGTTCGGTATAATTTATATTTCAAATGTATGTATTTAGGAATATCGTGTGTTCATCAGCAGTCCGATTACTACGGTATAGTAAAATAACGTTATCGTTGCTTCATACCAATGTATATACATAATTGTAAGAGCTACAGCTTCCCAAGATACGAGTTTTTCTCACTCGGGTTTGGTACGTGATCTCATTTAATGCATACTTTGTAATCCATTGTGTATCTAATTGTGTTTCTCACTTAAAACCTAGTTGTATCTACTTTTTTGAAAATACAGTATTGTTGTGTTACGCTAGAGGGGGGCCCGCGTTATTCAACTCCGATCATAAATTAACTGCACTCTACAATAAAATGTTGGGGGAAATCAATTCAATGGGGATTGTTCCTGAGCCCTGAGCCGGTCTCTTTCGTCTCTCGTTTTGTTTGTGAATTTAATAAAGGCAGCTATTTGTTCGTGTTGTATGCGCCAGGAGTAATCAAAGTTTTAATGTTTTTCGGCCGCTTGTTGCTATGTAATGCGTCTCCCGTGGTGAAAATCTCATCTCGAAATGGAATTTTAAATTTGTCTGTCTTTTTCTTATGTACATGAAATGTAATGAATAATATCACTGGAGATAATTGAAAATGTACTGTCAATATACATTAAAGGTTTAAAAATCCTCGTTGGTAATGAAAACTGTGTTGTGTCTACTATAGTGTGAAAAGGTGGTTTGAGATTCCATTCATGGTGTAGAATATGTTTATTGATGACCTAAGAGTGATTTTGGAAGCAGATTATTTTAAAAAAAGTATTCATTAAGTCTCTTTGTGAGAGATAGCTAAAAACCGACATTTAATCCAAAATGCTCACCGATCAGCTGTTAGGAGTAGTGAACGCAATTCTCCTTCAAGTTCCGGGAATTACCTACTCAAATGAGGGTCGGGCCGGGAAACATGATAGTATGTAAATACATTATCATGATTCCCTACATACACATAATTTACACATACTGCATATAGACATCTTAGTGCGTATGACTAATTTAATAAATAAACTAGCTATTGCATATGGTTTAACTTGTTTAAAAGTAACTTTTTAATTGCCCTGTCACACAGGAATTTTTTGTTTAAATATATCATCTTTTCTTCTTTAAGATCTTAGTATTTCTAGTTACCTAGTAGACTTTATAACAAGGCGTGAGAATACAAAATAACGGAGAAAAGATATACATTTTAACAGTTCGAAGAAATTTGAAATAAAACGAAACTGTTATTGCTAAAAATAAAATAATATATGCTTAGCCTCTGTAACTAAACCAATCGCACAGAACATCAGTCAAAGCCCTGTATACCCGCCTGTATATATCTCAACCGAGTGAGCTGGGGATTTCAGTATGTCTTTTATATTTTATTTAAGTCTAATATTAATGTATTCTCACAGTAAATATAAATATAATTTCGATATCAGTACAACCTTTTCACCCTTGTTAAGATACAAATATTACATCCCTATCTTTAGATCTAGTTCGCCTCTTAAAGCGGAAAATAAATACGGTTTGAATAAATAATATTATAACAATAAATCCCCAAGAGAGCGCGTTTAGTAAAATTATTCAAAAGGTTCAAGGATTTATAGATTAAGTACACTTCAAAAAAAGAAAAGTTTGCAAAGTTTATTTCTCTGTCGGAGATTCATATCTTCGTATTGAGCTGGGAACTCTTCCTCGCAGAATCACTGACTTCCTCCTTCCTGTCTGAAACGATCGTTGCACGGCCATTGCGCTCCCAGCCACGAACATGCCCTCTACTTCCTACAGTTATACGTCACATTACAAACAAAATATTTCTCTACAATTTGTATGCTAAGCAAAATTTTTGTGTTGATGTTTGTGACACTTTCTTGGCATTGTTTTCACTTTTTACTTTCAGAATAAATTCGGCGAGATTCCTTTTGAAAGAGCTCGGGTCAGTCACTTTATACAAAATTATATAATTTTAGGCAATTTATCATTTTTTAAAGGATTATTTATCTTACACAGAAGTTTTAACGCTGATAATGAAGGCGGGCTCTGCGGGGAGAAATAAACGTATAATTTTGTTGTTCAGGAGAGTCGGCGGGAATTTTTTACCTACAACTTGGAGTTAAAAAGTTTTGCTGAGTGTAACAGTTAAAGGTATTATGCGAAGTCACCTCCGACCCCGATCTCAGATAACCTTCGCTGTGAAATTAATTACGCACCAATTTATCACAAATACCATCTCGTACGCGGGAAATTATTATTTAAAATAATTTTATGAAATGGTGAGCATTTTCTTGGTTCATGAACAGCTGGCATTTTTAATCGTTATTCAGATAACAGACTGTTTTCTTGACTTATCTAAGGTCTTAATACTTTGAAACTTGTTTTGATTTCAAAATTGATAAATTTGTCACGTGAAAATCTTTATTTATCCTATAAATTGCACCGATACAGTTTTAAGTACTATAAAATGTATTTTAGGAGAGAAATGAAAGTTACTTTCAGGAAAAAAATGGTCTTTATTAAAACCTCCTTTCATGGATGATATAATCATCAAAGTTCACAGAGTACGCACATTGGCCTAATATTTACATTGTTATATAATTAGAAACTATTAGTAGTTTTATACAAAGATTGTCATACAGCTTCGCTTCACAGCTTAAAATCAACTATCCACATATATGTGCATAAACATTGACAGATTTTTATAAATAAACTAAAACTTAGAGTTCTCAACTCCAACTTTTATTCCTTCACATACCAACTATTACATAATATAGAAACCTTTCGTAACAAACTCGTTCCAAAGACTGAAGTAGACTTTGTAAATCCAAGATGAATAATAAATCCAACAGAATGGAAATTTCACTAAGCCAGTAAATTGGTCAGGAGGTAGATACATAAGCGGTAGAATACACCCTTGACGATCGGCCCTAACAAGAAACACAGCTCAGCGAGTGCTTGGCAATTTCCAACACCATTGCTGACATATTTCGATACTTTAACGCAGGTTAACTGTTCCGACAGGCGATGTATTCCATTGCTATGTGAGACATCGAGTCAATCGCTCTTGTATATTATGTAGCATGCACATAACATCTTCGGTCTGATGCTGCCGATCAACGGAGCGAACACTCCGCTCGACCGTATATCTCGCACACGTTCCGTTCGTCACCTAACTTCTGTACGAGAGCGCTGTCACCCTTAACAATTATTTAACATCCCTCTGGTGATTGAAGTGATCACAATAAACACTCACAAACTACGGTAACTCTGAGTCTTTCTAACTCAGAACGTTAAATAGACACAAATAGTTTTTCATATTTCAGTTCTCAATAAGAAACAACATTCAAAACGTTTTTCGTCTTCTTTAAAGTTACTTACAACTTTCAACTTCCTATTTCTTACATTATGTGTTTATTTACACGATGATGATGAAAATGGTGTCTTCAAAATTCGTCTAGACAGATATCTCTTGTATCTGCACTCGCTTTTTGGGAGGCTGCGCGCTTAAGACCGGCCTCTCTTTTAGTTCTGACTCGCAGCTGCGCTGTGGAAATCGAACGATATGTTAGTGGGTTGATATTAAAGACATAATATTTCTAGGATTGTTTTAGAACATTGATAAAAACGTATGTTATTGTAAAAACACTATTAGTGAATTATTTTATAGAAGGAGAGAGATAAACTGCTTATTATGAAAATTGGAAATAAAAAATAAACACAATTATTCGCAATTTTTATGGATAATATGTTTAAAGAACACTAGTATTGTCTTATAATGTTATATTAAAGTATACTTTAAATATTAACATTTCACCATTGTCCTTATTGCATAGTATATATTTCTAGTATAATTTCAAATTAATTAATGTCAATGTGCGTTGTGTAATTTACCAAAACAGTAATTTCATGAACAAGAAAAAAACATGTATGTACGGCTGCGTTGTACAAAATAGCTCTCCCGTCTACCAAGCTCGACCGAGCGCAGTGAGTAATACCATCAAGTAAGAAGACTCACTCGAGCGATTCAAGTTGTAGCTATATCTGTATTTTAGATAGTCGCAAAGTTGAAACGCTTGCTTGATGCAATTATAAAAATGAGCAACTTTTAAGTGTCTGTAACAAAAGAGTTTTAACTTTGACTTTTGTAATTAATGTAGTTGGCATCTAAGGGTAATGCGACAGCGATGTCCCAAATACTCCATATAGCTCTTTATATGGAGTATTTGGGATAGCACTGCTAGAAAGCATGTTTGAGTACACTGCAAATAAATGGAGTTCAAATCCCAGGAAGATCCGAATACAATTTAATAATTTTGTGTACTTATTGAAATGCGGCTATTTTAATGTTCAATATGTATGTACCTAGGATATAATATTTTATGAAATAAAAGAATGGATAAAAAATAAAAGTTACATCATGTCGAGATTGCCCTCCATCGTCATCTTTCTGTTCTTGTCTAAATTCAATTATTATGGTTATTGTTACGTGTTTGTAAATTATAGCTGTCTCTGTGTGATAAGTTCCCTCCCTCCCTCCTCCACTTAGCTAGGTATGTGATCATTTTCACACGGAACAACAGAAAAAGTTAGAAATGCACGGGAACGGGTACAAATACGGGATAAAAACCATAGACAAAGAAAATAGGTGGTATCTAATATTATATATATAAGTTATCCAGAATATTTAATATCAATTAGATATTCAAGTCACTACCACGTTTAAAGTCGTTGAAATGTTAAGCTCGCAAGATGTTTAATTCAGAGGACTTTGTCTAAAGTCTGTGTTCAATTCTGTTGAAATTTTCACTGAAGGTAAAAGTTATCTTATCTGTATGACTCTCAGTTCTGAATTTGAACAATAAAATACAACCAGAGACACAATGAGATGCTATTTTCAAACTTAGCTTTTGCGGACATGTAATATTTTTTTTTACCAACACTACCCGCTTTCTGAGGCACTTTTATCAGGAGTTAATTCATTTGATGGTATTGATGTTAAGCCTGTAGTTTTTAAATACTACTGGAAAATTTGACAATAACCAAGCCTATAGAGGGTTTAGTTTAAATAGTAAATCAAACAATATGGTTACCTTGAGTGTACTTTTTCGAGGTGAAGTAATAGAGGCTGGTTCATTGCTTAAGGAGCCACCGCTACGGCTATTGCTGCTACCTGTAATAATAAATAAACTTAGATGGGTTTATATTTGCTGAGAGAAGAGTCTTTAGAAAGCTTCAGATAAATAAAAATAAAACAGTTTTCAGCCACGGAATAATGGCTAAATGCTATTATTCCGTGGCTGAAAACTGTTTGTTATGGCATTATATATGGCATATATTTTATTAGTTAATATAACTCAACACAATAGAAACACCCATAATTAAACTAGCAATATCAAATGATTAATACCTAATTGGATAAATAATTTAAAAAAATATAAATTTAATTGAATTTTTTGTTTCAGTCTTTTTACGAACAATGGAGTTTAAAGCTAGAATAAATAAATAAACATAGAATTCTACGACTTTGAAGTTTAAGGTTAACCAGACTTCATTATAAATTATGCAGAAATACTTTAAATCACAAAGGAAATTATAAAATTCCTAGTTTGATTCTAAGCCAGAAGCAGCAGTCACATAACAACCACATGTCTCCGAGCAGTTGGCAACCGTCACTTGAGAAAATAAATTCTCTTTTGAACTAAAATACTATATTTTAATATTACAAGTGAAATCCTCAAGTTTCCAATGGATTTCGAAGCGGGAAGTGCATTGAAATGACGGTTGAATGGGACCTCACATGCTGCGGATAAGTCGTACTGAATAACTCTAATAAATTTTATGGTTGTCGCACGATCAGCTGAGATATCGATACAGTCTATTGGACTGCACCGATTGTTCCGAAGCCATTTCGATACGTTTATTGCTGCTATGATTATTTGTTATGTTTAAAAATTTTGGTTTCTGGTCACTCATAATAAAATAAGATGCTACAAATATCGAATACGAGATTCATTTGAAATTATCCGTCTAAATACTATAAATGTTGGTCGCAATTTGTTTCCAGAACGTTAGCCATTAAGTTCATAAATTGAGCGTTTAGCCCCCTTGGTTTTCAGTATAATAATTTGTTACGTAAACCCAACTTTGGGTTGCAAGTTTTGGTCAACATATACAACGCCAGACGGCTGTAAATATAGCAGTTATTGGCAGAGTTAGTTATTGACTAGTCATTCTAGTTGTTTTAGATTAGTTTTAGAGGTATATTCAGCATTTTAGATAAGCCCTGTAGTGAAGCGATTCTCAGTATTTAGTTTACTTTTAATGTATGACAGTTTTATTCTAATCTAAAAATGCATTTTGTTTTCATGATACACGAGTGTTTGAAAATGAAAAAAAAAAGTAAAAACAAACAACCTCAGCGGTTGTGATTACCGTACCCTTTCCTTCACTATCCTCAGCAGGAGACTTATCACTGACCCTCCTATGAATAGCAAAGTACTTAGGCATAACTTGCACTATTTACTACAAGTGACGGGCGGTTAAAGTGAGCAGCGGGCTTGTGGTTTATGATAGATATGATGACACCCTTTTTGGTGTGTTCGCCACTTTAAATTATCAACGGATTATACTTTTGTTTTTAAATATTTTTGTAAATGTCATTCAATGTTTCGTCAGGCAAAAAATAGATGAATAGTAAATTAAATTCATAAGTTTATGAATTACTAGCTTATTCGTTTGAACAACTTCTTTTAAAATTTAAAAGATAAATAGTTGCTTACAAAGATTCTTTAACGTAATATAATTAGAAATAGGAAGTGTAATAGGAATAGCATTAGTATTACTGATATTGTTTTGAATGCAAATCTACGATTCAGTACGTCTGCTTACAGAAGAGGAAGCAGGCCATAAAGAGAACCTCCATCCAAGGAGCGTACATATATGTCCACTTGGATGCGGGATCTCGCTGTTACGTACCGTCATATAACGAAATTTTAAAGATAAAACTATTAATCATCATTTCTTCTTTACATGCATATTTTATAAATACGTAAGTTTGTTTTAAATTGAACTATGAAAATTAAAAACTAATTACTATTGAATTGGTTTACGTAAAATAACTTTTTCCATGAATACGTTTTAGTCATCATTGGAGAGCAGCTTAATGAGTTTAATTCATAAGCTAATTTGTACACTGCTCAAAGTATGGCACAAACAAGAATAAAATCTTTGGTTTGGGTGTTTTTATGTACAATATGCTTAGTACCCATTACACAAGCTCTGCTTAGCTTGGGACTAGATCTCGTTGTGTGGTAGATGTCCGAAATATTTATATATTTATTAATATAGTTTCTGGAGACCAGACATGCTAGTACCAGACATGTATAATTTTCTAGTAGTTTTTACTATCTATACAAGTTATTATATAAATAGAAAACCACTAAAGTCATCCTATGATTTTTTTATTGACTTAATAACCAAGAAATGTATTAATTTCTTTATCATTAACTCTAAATACGAAATAGTAACACATTTATCGAAAATGTAACAAGAAACAACGACGCTATAGCCAATACGATAATAAAATAAAAGATGTTGGACTGGGCCACCCTTATATTATGTAACAGGCTTTTGTCCCCAAGGGATGAAGATGGACTCTTTCGACTGAACTGTTGTGTTGTGGTTAGGGATTAGATTCCTACAAAGGGCATTTGATGGGATCCCACAATCCATTTAAGCCCTTTTTAGTTAAAACGTGGACAAGATCTCATGAATAAACATCACGAGGTTTTGTTCTTTATTTAACTGATGTATAAGGGTTCGGGCACACGCCCTTATTCCAATTTGAGATGACATATATTTGACATGAATTAGATAGAAACGTGTACAGGTGTTATGAGTGAAGTGTGGTCTTTTTTTACTCATGTTATGTTTCTGTTAGTTCAGTTTAGAAGAAGGTTTTGAGAACAGATAAGGTCTACCTCTATATATGACGATGATATACCAGTTTTCAAACTATTATTTATCTATTAGTTACTATTAGATATGAAAAATGTTTTTCTAAATAATTCGAACGGGGTTTTCTTGCACAACCGTAAAACTTTAGTGGGAGAGCAATTCTTTGGTATATTTGGGACCAGCTCGCCCGAAGTAACACGAAAAAATATTTTTTTATTTAAGAACTGCTAAGATGTCTCTACTCTGCCTGATGGAAAGCATGAGCATGGAAAGAGTGGTGGTCACCATCCTCATTGTTAATGTAGACAATGCAGCATGGTGACCTACACTATGGCGGTAAGATGCTTTTTCATGCCCTGCAAAGGACTAGACATGACAGTGGGGGGAAACACGTGCGCTAGTAGTGACTTCCAAACCGTTTAGTTTGGAAGAACACGTCGGCAACTCTAAAACGGTATATTCCACTTTAATGACCGAGTAAAATCCAACACCACTATCTGTTCGTTTCATAACGTATTTGTGACTTACAAGTAGCCTACGGTCTGGTGACCCATGTGCTCGTTTGCCACGCATTCCCTTTATAAACAACCTATCTACAACAGGCTGATAATTTATTTTAACTTATTAACAAGCTTTTATTTAGTCCTGTCCTGTCCCGATGTTTGTCTGTAATCAAATCTTGCAAGTTAAATTTGATCCACTACCCGATTGAACTGAAATTTATAATATGCCTTTAGCTCTGAAGAGATCGCAATTATTCATATATAGTCCAAAATGGCCGCTGTAACAAAATGGTAGCGTACATATTTCTAAACAACTCACTCAATATGGGTATCAAATGGCTTAAATATTTTTTTTTAATATTAAGTAATAAAAGCTAACAAAAACTTTTTAAATCAATCACTTGTTAAATGTATCGTAGGCGTAACGTTGTTCTACAAAGGTGTCCTTTAATTCCCTGTCGTAAAAATAAACGTCGAATTCTAAGACCCATTAAACTTTCATTACACAGAGAGAGAGATCAAAATATGAGTAGATAAAGTCACACACAAAAATAATAAGTACACGTAACTTATATCATAAAGTCAATGCTGTGTATATTCATGTTTTCATGTGGTAAGCCGCACAATAAGAACGAAGCCATTTACTGTGATTGAAACGTGTCATTGGTCTGGAAAGATAAGTACTTGACACCACTTTATGGACGCTTCTTTCACGCCGAATAAAACGTCACCCTTCACTTAAGATTATCTAAAATTCATCCTAAGTTCTGACAGTACCCTTGAAATCATTTCTGATGTAGTAAAATTTTATATTAATATAACATTTTCTAGTAAAATACTTTAATAAACTGTAATAAAAATGTACATTTCAGGTAAATATTTAACATGTGTCAATATTACAAGTGTATTTGCGTTAAAATATTTGAAGTAAATAAGTGTTTATATTAAGAAAAAAACTTGTAATATTAAACGTGAAATGTTTCATTTGATAAATTTAGGCCAGTGTACACTAGACGCCCTTAGGAAGGCGATCTCAATAAATACATAATACTATTGCACGAATACCCCAAGCCTCGTAAGACGCAAGGCACATTTACCATGCGAAGTTGTAATATCAAATTGTTAGTTGATTGTCAAAACAAGATTGCTAAATCATTCTTAGCTTTTATGAACTTTTATTTCGTGAAGTTGTAATGCATAAAAGTTTTAGGGTTTGGGTTAAGGTTTAGGGTAGAAAATTTTGTAAATAATATCGAAAAAAGCATGGTACGCTTACTTTTTGATCTCCTTGAGATGTGCATTGCCTTGGACTCAGATTGGCACAGTGACAGTAATCTTGCTGTTATAAAGTATTTATTTATTTANTACGGTTTGTCTTATCTTAGTCAGAAATTCACGGATTGAAATTGAGGAGCCCTTAAGTGCCGTTTTAGCCCTCCAAATAGATGTCCTGAGCTCCGTACTGCGGAACCTAACTAATATGGGCCTGTGATGATCCTTATTTCGTGGTCCGAGTCTGTGGCAGATGGTGAATGACTCCTCAGTGTATCCTTTAAGGTGTAACTTATCTTTTATTATGTCTAGTACTACTAGGCTACAATTTTCACTATCACTCTCTGCAACCCCCATCAAAAGCAGTGCCTTGCGTCGATGCCTTGTCTCCAAGGCGTCAACAGCTTGAGAACATTGAGTTATCTGCCTCCGCAGCAGCCCCAGCATACTGTACATTAGTTCCCGAAAAGTTCTGAACTCTTCGGCAACCTTAGAAACTGTATCCTTCGATGGACCCGTGCAATGCAGTTGTGACTCCAGTTGTTCCATTCTCTTTGTGAAGCACTCCTCTAAAGATTTTTGGGCAGCTTCAATGTTGTCCAGTTGTGGCATTTTATGATGTAGTGTCAGCTGGTAGGCGGTGACTCTTATATAACTAAGATCCGCACATAAACTTGCACAAACACTTGTTGTGTAGTTTTAAACAATATGCTATAGAAATTAGATGCACAATATAGAAACTCTTAACTATTTAAAATAAAAATACTGTTAAACTTATTGCTGTATGTGTTGATGATTTGACACCTACCCACATATTATGAGCAAATCAATTAAATATCTTAAACGTGATATATTTGGTACTACATTTCTTTTATCTACGTGTCATTATATTATATATTTACGAGTTTTATTCAAGATATTCAACAAACATTTTCCAAAGGAAAATTACCATCGATTTACAAGAATCTCTTTTCTACACATTCAGTAATATCTCACCATTAATTTCCACTTCCTAGACTTGAGAACCTGTTATATAGTGGTTAGTACTAAATTTCTTGAGAACTGACCTTCTCTCCGTGGTCTCCTATGCACCGTCCTCCGCCGTCCTCGTTGAAGGTAGATGCCCGCAAACACCAACACATTCAGCGCTAGGAGAAAGCATCCGGCTCCAACTGTTACTCCAAGAGCTACCGTATAGCTGTGATAGAGAGGTAATCGTTAAAAAATCAAAACTGACTAAGTGGTCACATCTTTCACCGAATTCTAACAGATTAGACAGACTTAAAAACTTTTTTGTATCCATGTTTGAGGTAAGTTTAATGGTTTAAGTGTTTTATATATTGGTGGCAAACGAGCAGACGCATCGCCTGATAGTAAGCGATTACCACCGCCCATGGACACCCTCATCACCAGGGGTGCGTCAAGTGTGTTACCGATCTTTTAACAAGGAGAACGCCATATTTTTGAAGGTTTGAAGGTCGTTTATCTTCTATTTCAAATCCAATGGACAGGTCGGTAGATAATAAAATGGATTAATAGAAATTGTTTTTTTTTCCTATTCGAAATTAGGATTCCTAAAATGCGTTCTTTTTAATAAAGATTACGTGTTGAATTATTAAAACAGTGATTCGGTTTGTTTTAAAAATAACAATAAAAAGAAGCCTAATCCTGTGAAAAAAGTAAACTGAAATATTGACCTCACATAACATTTCAAATTCTTCTTAAGATTCCTAAGGGTGATGCATAAATTTGGTTACATTAACCAAAAATGTCAACTTTGCTCAAAAAATCTGAATATCTCGGAGCATCTGCTTGAAATATTGCTGGCATTATTTGCGGAGTGACGCGTAGTCCGGTTAATTCAGTCTGAATTCGGGTGTCATCTATTATTATTATCAGCAGTATCCAGTTGTCTGAGAGGAAAAAGAGCTTTTGAGAAATGGGTCGAATATAAAGACGTTATTCACGAGACAAAGAGGACAAAATTCAGGAAGGTAAACAGGTAAGTAAACACATTAGCGAGATTACGAGGCTCGCTACAAAATGCTCCCATCAATCTTGTTTAGTCATAGGGGCCGGGCGAGGTTCAGGTGACTGCAAGACGAACCGGCTCCGGAACGGCGGCTTGGGAATTTGCATGTTACGGGAATTTAACAAGTTCGAGGTAATTTTTCGTGTTTCTGTGTTTACATCAGTGGATTTTTTATTACCAAAGATTTTGTCTACTAAAATTATTGAAGTTAAATCCTGACCATATGTTCATGAAGGTATACGTCAATAACAATGTTACGTAAGTGTGTAGTCATATACGTACATTGAATTGACCAGTTGTAAACAACCCTTGCTTCATTCATCGATTCAGTCCGCATATTTGAAACACCGCTACCCTTCAAGAACTGGATTATTTTCGCGTCTTTTTATATCTTATTAGAATAAACGTTTTTACCCATTTTGTGCAGCTTTCAGAGTTTCTCCGATGTCATTTCTTTCACTTTACGGTTAAAAGCTTCGGAAGAACACATTATGTTGTCTCATAATTGAGCTGAAATTTGTATCATAAAATATTTTGCCATTACGATATTTGCCTCTGGCAGGCGATATAATGTCTTTGTTTAGTTTGGTTGACCCATTTCTACATTTTATTCGAGTGCTTAAGTAAATAATGTTCATTTATATATCTGAATTAAAAACTGTTGAAGTAACACTTGGGCTTAGGTTGAGGTGAAACTGAATAATTAAATAGAAACAAGACTTCCACTACGACTCCTACTAGTTTACCTGTAATATTGTGAATCCATGGTTGTTAAAGAGTCTTCTTTAGGCGAGGGTTGGGGCGCAGGCAGCGCTGAGAGTGCTGGTCGTGGGGACGGAGATGGTTCACATTCCTCAACTTCTGAAGAATCTTCTTCGGCTTCAGTATTGTCATCTTCATCGTCTAATGTTGTACTTGTTGTATACAGCTCAGGAAAGATTTCACCTGATTTAATCAAAAAAGAATAAAATACATTTTAAAGTATTTTAATGGTTGCAAAAGATGTTTAGGCGCAAAACAAAAGATAAAGAAAACCAACAATAAATCTGTCGCTGCCAGTAAATAATGGCTTTATTAAGATATTATGTTCTCAGAAAAAGAAGAACACTTGCGACGCCTCTGGTGTTCAAAGGCGACGGTAATCGCTTACCATCAGGCTATACGTCTGCTCGTTTACCCCAAAACAAAGTTAAATTCCAAAAAAAACAAAGTGTAATTAATATCCTGTAACTAAATTCGATGTTTATGTGACTAGAAATAAGAAAATATAGAAAACATTTGTGGGGTTCAACGAGGTGGCATACTTCGTGAGTTGAAATGTATAGAATAAAGTAACTAATTGAACGGCATAGTTTTCATAATAAAGCTCTTCTATAAACATTTCACGCTTACATGGAATGTTAATAAACCCACATTCAATACTAATAGCCCTAGTCTAGTTTCAATTTCTGGCATTCTCCACTAAATTAGATTTGGTTGAAGGCAGACTCTTACAAAGCATA
Organism: Hyphantria cunea; assembly: GCA_003709505.1. NCBI lineage: Eukaryota > Metazoa > Arthropoda > Insecta > Lepidoptera > Erebidae > Hyphantria > Hyphantria cunea. Next base: position 22,325 of record PKRV01003177.1, on the reverse strand, counting down.
AAGTTTTAAACTGATTTAAGTCTGAGAGCGTACTACATCGTACTAGCATCTTGGTGACATCATATTCTATGTAAAACATTTTAAAGCTTCTATATCAGGACCGAGATTCTTACAGTGCGTAGGTCAAATAACTATTCCACTGGACGCGGAATAACATTTCGTATCAGTTCTTTGCACATGCGTATTGAGCTTTTTTAGTATTTTAGGGTCTTGGTTTAAGTCTCAGCTGACGTGGCGATATATTTTATAAATGATTTTTGTAATCACGTAGATTTACGGTTTTAGTTCTTAGAAATGTAGCGCTGTTTGGAGGCTGTCTGTTCAAAAAGATCAAAAGAGTGCGTGATCTTGCATAATGGTATGAAAATGTCCGTACTTAGTGACGAAACGAAGTATACTTATATTATACATTCAAGTGACCTGTATACCGTGTTAGTGGTAAGTAAGATATTAACACATTTTAAAAAACAACAGGTGAATGTAAATACAATTAATAACTCCAAAGTGTCTGTCTATGTGATTAATTGCCGTATATCGGCACTTTCATAGTAAAATTTTAAAATGATCTATAGTACCATTTAAAAGCATTGTTATTTAAATAATTCTTTTAATTAATTATTTTTTATTGCCTTACTCTTACATTCAATGATATTAAGTAATCGAGGAAACAATTATTACTTTATAAAAATTGCTGTTACTTATAAAATCAGGACGCAAAGAACAGTCTTCTTGATGTCAATCGATAGTCATGACTCATCCAAGCCTTACCTTTTGAGATTTTATATTAAGATACAATCTTACAGAACTGTAAATAGGCTCACAAAAGTATATGTTATTGAGACCAGTTAATTACAAAAATTATAGCTTCTATGTTATAAGATTATTTTATGCAGATTTTACAATATTTTCTTAGGCAAAATATTACGTGCTCCTACTATAAAGTGCTCCTTAAAAAGGTGAATCAAGAAACCTCTCAAAGAACTTCCAATACAACAACAAATCAAGGGTTTCAGGTATCTGAACCGACGTGGGGACCACACAAGAAACCGATCTTCAACTTATCAAAGGGTGGTAATGAATAGTTTAGAATACAAAGCGTCGGTCCCAAGTTGTGCCTGCTCCTACAAAGGGTGATTGTCGGGCTCTCGCCTCGCGGCACATTGTTCCGCACACGACGAAAGGGAAACGTTTCTAGGTTATAGACAACCCTTGTTCACATTTGAAATCAATTCTATAATTCGCTTTTGAAATACTTTCCGTTTATTTACACTATTGGCTTTCAAATCTTCAGATGTTTGTTGTCATTTGTTATTTGTATAACAACAAACAACAACACTAGCTTTCGCCCGCGGCTTCGCTCGCATTTATTAAAAAGTATCCTATTTTACTTCTAATACCTACAAAGTATTTGTATAAAGTTTCATGATGATCAGTTAAGCAGTTTTCTCAAAAAAGCGTTACAAACAAACTTACATTCTCTTATAATAAAATAAAAGAGGAAGGTGACTGACTGACTAAGATACCCAGAGATCAATGCACAGCCCAAACCACTCAATGATGTTCAAATGAGAAAATCCTGAAATTTTCCGTGTAGGTTCTATATATATCATAAGTGAGCACTAAGAAAGGAATTTTGGAAATGCATCCAATTAGGGGAGTAAAATATTCGATGAAAATATCTACAAAAACTAGTTTCTAATAATAAAATAGATGTAATCTTGACCAGTTTGTATTAAGTTTAGTTTCGTTAGAACATATAAAAACTCTTTTCATACGTTATAATATTTAGTGTACGGTGTATTTGACTGCACTATTGGCCTAGTCCTTTAAGCGGCCGCGACGCCGCTTTCCATTGCGCAAAGGTGTTGTGGTTTCAAATCACCCACATGGGACAACAGTTTTCGTAAATGCTTTATCTTTCTAAAGTCCCTTGCGTTTTGGATATCTGTTTCTAATGCCGGAGTTGTCTTTTAAGAAAAAAGAAAATGAAAAAGGAGTGTAGCTTGTATTCTTCTCAAAATCATCCAATGAATTTAGGAATTTCAGTACGTATTGATGATTCGACAGTTTAAATATACGTTAGAAAATATTTTGACGATTAAGGTGAGCGGGTAACTTGATAGTAATTAAGTAGTTGAGAAGTTAGCGACGTGCATTAAAATATTAGATTTTTTTGTTTCGTTCACTTGTTTAATAAAGTTGTAATAAAGCTTTTTTAAAACTATAATAATATTCCAATGACGAATTCACTGTCTGATATAATTTTCATTGTAGTAATAACCACATTATGCGACTTAGGCCTAAGCACTCTTTCAGAAAATGTGTAAACAACAACCCTACCGGTAGTCCGAAGGCAGAACAAAGAAACTACAACAAGCCTACAGAATCTCACCCGTACCCGAAATTCAGCTATCGACAGTTAACCCTCGCCCACAACAAATTATATTTACCCTTACTTATATTTCGTAGCAATTAGTATAAGTATTTTAAGTGGGTACTTTTTTTCTTAGACGTAATTGTGCGACTTGAATAATAAATCAGAATGGACGAAACAGAACAAAGTATTTTTTTTTTACCAGCTGACCCGTCGAACTTTATACAGCCATATTGACTGTCGTGAAAATGTTCTGAATTTTCTGAACCGCCGGTTTTCCTTTATTTTTTCTGCACCAACCTTGTCTTGACAACGATAGACACTTAAAAAAGATTTATCCAATTTTGTGCAGTCGACCGAGAGTTATGCGCGTAGATAAATATTTGTGATTCATTTCTATTTATATTTACATAGATTAGCAATCCATACTGATATAATTTAATTAATCTCTGTCTATCAATCTAGTAGCATTTACGACTGATTTTAATGAAATTTAGTATAGAGATACTTTGATTCTCGAAGACGGACATTGGCTACTTTAGTGCGACAACCAACATATGAAAGAGAAAGTGCATGATGCAGAAGCGTCATGATGTTGGTTGCCTAGGTCGACGTTGAATTGTTGTATTGCCTACATTCGCAATGAGTGCCATTGGCTACACTCTTGGATTCTGTTCATGTTTCCCATTAGGCAGAGTACAGTTATTTTGACAGGCAAATATATAAAATTAAAATATAAAAAAACGCGGTCGGCGTAGTAGCTACTAATAGCTAGTATTTTATATAATTAAGTGCAAACACTAAGTACATTGACACCAATATTTCGGAATTAGTAAGAATAAATGCCCACATAAGGGAGTAAAATTTTATTCCGACTTACGAGCTACAAGGCTATTAAAAACAACCTTGTATTTTTGGAATTTTATTCCGACTTACTAGCTACAAGTATATTAAGGACAACCTTGTATTTTTGGAATTTTATTCCGACTTACTAGCTACAAGTATATTAAAGACAACCTTGTATTTTTGGAATTTTATTCTGACCTACTAGCTAGACATTACACATTACACCCAATGCTAAAATCCTAATAGACTCATTTAGAAAAAATGGTGGATTTGGGTCATTTAACACCAATGATGTTACACGTGGTGGGGTTGTGGTTAAAGTGATGATATCCTTGGCGTTTTCTACGACAGTGACTGTGGTGGGAGCCCAAACCCACATGCGTGAAGCATAAAATTTTTGTTTTGAACCTAAAATCACATAGAAGCATAAATATGTTTGTATATCTATTTAAAAAAATGTCTATACATTTTTATTTATTTAAGACATATGGCACATGTTGTACAAAAGGCAATTTAAGTCGTTTTAAATCGACTTTAAAAAAACGAGGAGGTTTACAATTCGACTGTTTTCGTTTTGTATATGTCGGGTAAGGCCCAAACATTAGAAGTAAAAGTTAGATATGGCAATATACAGAATTTATTTCAATAATTCAAATAAATCAGAATATCCTAAACCTAGGAAATTAACAAAGGTGTAGAATTAGTTAAATATCTTACTATTTCAATGAGGGTGGTCACATAGGTCAGTACTGACTGTCAGGGACAGTGGTCCACGTACCCACTGCAATAAATATAGTACTAATTATGACAGATAACGTTTCACATCCAATAATCGTGCAGTACTGACTGTAGAGAGACAGTAATCCGTGCACCAGGACGTAATCGTTCGAAATGCGTGCCGTCTCAACAGCGCAGCTCGTCATAAAGGCGGTCGGTTAGGGAGGGGTTAACGTCACAATATTTTACTAGTTTGAATCCAAGTGTTTTGAGCCAAATAATCGATAAAATTTTTTTAAATGGTGCGTCCGGTGCACGTTCCACTAGCGCCATCCAGTCGCCGTCTCTCGCAGCTGGAATACAGTACGACTGTCGTCACGGCCATTCTGATAAATCACTCGTCATCGAGTGAATTCATCCATCAAAAAATAAAACAAGACTTTTAATTCACATTATCATCGTTACATAAACAATCACTGGTCTAGGTATTTCTTTGACATAGAAAACCCTTTCAGTTTGAAGATGCTGGTCTAAATCGATACCCACTAAAGTAGGTGAGATTCCTGCAGCGTAAAATAGATCATCTCCCACAATTCAAACATGCTGGTCTAAATCGTCGCCCACTAAAGTAGGTGAGATTCCTGCAGCGCATCACTCGTCATCTTCACGAAAGTAAAAGAGGCTACTCAAATTGTGTCATCCCAAAGATTCAATTCGGAATCATCTACGCTTAATGTACGAGAACTAAGAGTAAAGGTTTCTTCAAAGTCACTTGCGGTTAAGGTGCGAGAGCTGAGAGCTTACCAAAAGTGTTTCTGGATCATCTACAGACAATGTACAGGAACTTACAGTTTTAGGTTCCTCGGAGGTCGTATTATTATTTCCAGGCTCAACAGATACATTGAATTGATCATCTGCCGTCATATATTAACTCCGAACCTTAGGCTGGGTGAACTGATTTTGATGTTTCTTCTTTTATTTGAAAGGTAGTGCGTCCCAAGTAGTCTGTCTCATTTCAATTTGGTCCAGTTATTGAAGTCATATTTTTTGTTTGATTAATAAAAAAATAATTATGTATTTATACGGCAATTACCGCTATCGCTCGTTACATATATAACTTACATATACACACACACACTTGCTCACTTTCGATTTATCTTGTTACATCCATATCACGCTAACTTAATAATGTTTATTTAAGAAATCAATTCAAATTCAAGGTCTAACTGAAGTGTTAAAAGCAAACAGCCGTATTAAACTTACGATCATGTCTTGAGAATATTTCGCACTGAGTTTTAATACAGAAAAGAACTGAACTAACAAATCAGGAACGTCAGAAAAACATAGTGAATTCGTGATGAATATTAATGATAGATAATAATAATAAAGATATGCCTAGTTTTTTTATGGTACATAACAAAGGAGCAGACTGATCATTAAGTGACTACCAACATCACATCACACACGTTACACGTATTCAAGAAATACATAGCCATATTATTAGTGACCCAGAAATGAAAAACAAGAACTGCTTCTGACACTTCATTACCTNATACAATATTGTTAAACACCGGGGGGTTTTAGTCAGTAAAACTCTGATAGACCCCTTCGCCCTCTCCCCAGATTGGAGGACATCCATGAGGATTTCCACCCGTTAAAAAAAATAAAAAGGAATGGTGTGACATATGTTATTTTAATTAGCATTTTATTTGACAGGGCTTGACTTTACATAACTCATTTTTGGAGTTTTGTAGTTTAGCTCAGAGAATTTTGGAACAATAGAGTTAATACGATTATCTTAATAACTGACTTAAACATTAAAAATACAGTCGAATTGAGAACTTTCTCGTATATAAAGTCAGTTAGAATAGACAAAAGAGCCCAGGACTTCTATTTCCAACACCAATATTAATCCTATTAAGAATTTCAATGTAATCCTTTATAAGTTTAATTTTAGTTCTATTTATGTGGTCTATTTATTGCGAGCAAGGATCAGTGGGGTAAAAAGTTTGGAGCGTGGGAGGTAGGTGCGGATGTAGCCACACTATGTGTTATACATTGCGGTACCCTGCTAAACTTTGCACGATACAATATGTTTACAAAGATAATTAACTCGCCTAAAACTTTCATGATTATATATATCTTTGGATTGACTATGATAAAAATTCTATCTATAAACCTGATTATCCAACCGTGGCGTTACAATTCTCAAACGGATTAAAATATTCTTTTTTTTCTTGAAACATTTCCTTAAGGTAAAATCATCCACCCACTCCAAAATCTTCACCTTTATTCAAATCTTTGAAACGATTTTCCGAGAATAGTTTATTTTTTTCAACGTATTATATAAAAAAAGAGAAAGTTTTTGTCAAAAAGTGTGGTCATTATCCAAGTTTTAAAGCGCATAGCGCAAACGTCAAGTTTCTAATTGTAGACTTTCGTTTCATAAGCACTTGCTGCTGAGTATAGGTTTTTCCTACAGGGGGACTTGGTGAAAACGACAACTAGCCTCCTTGCTTCCTTCCTTGACTAGATTCCTCTAAATTTAAGGAACCGATTAAAGGGAGTTAGGTAACCCTTATCGATGTTTTCATTTTCACCAACCATTTAGGGGTTCGAATGTCGACCACCCAACCACCCCTAACAAGGTGACAAAGAAACTAGTCGTACTTTTTCCTTAAAATTATCCAAATGGATGAGTTATCGGATGTTTTCAATACTGTTGAGAATTTAAAGATAATACAAAATCCTAGTTTATCGAAAACATCAATAATGACACCCTGGTAGACCATTTTGATTTATAAACTATAGCGATAAATATTTTGATATGACATTTTAGGTTAACCAAGCAGTGATAATAGATAATACTTATAATATTTTCGTTTCTTTTTTGTCAAATTTTGTATTTAAGTTAATTCAATATGTTTATGGGGGTGTATAGGGGTGAATCACAATCTTTCGCTCCCAGCCAACCTCACCTGCACGCGGTGCACCCTGCTGGATAACAAACGAGGCTCTGGCGACCGACCGATGGCGGTATATCCATCTCAACAGGCGTAACTAAATGCAATAGGCCGGTGATGGGCAGCAGCGTCACCGATGCAACAAGTTACGCCCTGCGATCACCAACCCGCCTGCCCAGCGTGGTGATTATGGGCTGATCCCCTCCATGAGTAAGCAACAGAAGCCACGGCCCCCAGTTCCCGGTAGTCCCGCTATTCCTGGTCAAGGTGGCGACCACGGTTACGGCGGAACAGGGGGTACTAAGAATCACCGGGTTACGGGAGGCCACCACAAACAAATGACCCTGGCAACATTCAACGGCCGCACATTACGGCTAGACTCGCATCTTGTACAACTTGAGGAGGAACTTGGAAAAGATTAGGTGGCACATCTTAGGGTTATGTGAAGTCCGAAGAGGGGGNGGCGACCACGGTTACGGCGGAACAGGGGGTACTAAGAATCACCGGGTTACGGGAGGCCACCACAAACAAATGACCCTGGCAACATTCAACGGCCGCACATTACGGCTAGACTCGCATCTTGTACAACTTGAGGAGGAACTTGGAAAAGATTAGGTGGCACATCTTAGGGTTATGTGAAGTCCGAAGAGGGGGGGAGGATACCATAATCCTCGACTCAGGCCACCTGATGTACTTCCGCGAGGGAGACCAACGATCCCAAGATGGCGTGGGGTTTCTGGTAAACAAGACGCTTTCTGGCAACGTTATGGAAATTTCCAGTGTATCGAACAGGGTAGCGTTCCTCATTGTCAAGCTTAACGAGAGGTATAGCCTCAAGGTAATGCAAGTGTACGCACCGACCTCGGCTCACTCGGATGATGAGGTGGAGGATATGTTCGATGATATATCGAGGGCCCTCCTCTCCACTACTAAAACCCACTACAACGTTGTTATGGGTGACTTCAACGCCAAAGTGGGAGTACAAACCTGCGGCGAATCGGTAATAGGATCCCATGGATTTGGAAACAGGAATCATAGGGGGCAAATGCTCATCAACTTTCTCGAGCGGGAGGGGCTGTTTTTGATGAACTCATTTTTCGAGAAGCGGCCCCAAAGAAAGTGGACGTGGAAAAGCCCCGACGCTATGACCAAAAATGAGATCGATTTCATCATGACGGACAGGAAGCACATATTCAGAGACGTCTCAGTGCTCAATAGGTTTAACACCGGTTGTGATCACCGACTAGTCCGAGGTTCTCTGAATGTCAACTTCAAGGCTGACGTGTCCGCATGATGAAATCCAGGCTCCAAGCATTTCTGCTCCAAGTCGAGATGGGATCTGAAAAATTCCAGTCAAATCTGGAAAACCGATTTGTTGCCATGAAAACCACAAGAGACGTAAACCAGAGCCTTGAAAATGTGGTTCGAATCCTCAGGAGTGAAGGTACGAGATTTTGTCAAATGTAGCGTACAGGCACGAAGTCGAAACTTTCCGTGAGGACACTAGGGTTAATGAAGGAAAGACGTGAGAACCCGCCAGTCACTTCATCGGCAAAGCGGGCTTTAAACCGAGAGATTAGTAAGCGTGTACGACACGACCTCCAATGCTCCAACGCTCTTTCGAAACGAGGTGATCCGACAAAGAACCAGGGTCATCGACGTAGCCCACAAGATAAGCAAGCTGAAGTGGTAGTGGGCTGGTCACATTTGCCGAATAACCGATAACCGTTGGGATAAACGAATTCTTGAGTGGAGACCGTGACTCGGCAAACGTTGTGTAGGACGTCCACAGGCCAGGTGGAGCGATGATTTGCGCGGGTCGGGTGGCAGGAGCTGGATGCGAGAGGCCATAGATCGAACTAAGTGGCGTGAAATTGGAGCTAGCTGCGAGCCTCGGTGCTAGTCGCGATTAAAAAAATTATCACGGGGAACACAGCGGGGCTTAACTATTCAAGCATACATTCTGTGTTGGATATATTGGCTCTCTCTCAGTTAACTTTAACCCGTGCATAGAGTTAAAATGATATTATTATGTCGTCTCTGGAACTTAGTAATCAGGAGCACTAACAACTGAACTAACCGGCTAGCCAAAGTATTAGTACGAATTTCCAAACGCTATTCAAGACCTGCACAAATGTTTGTTATACTATAGTTTAAGATGTCAATGTTATTAAAGTACATCTGTCAGTGATATTAATATTGAATGCTTCTAGATGAGAAAATCAAAATAACAGAAAAGTTACTTTATACGTATGTAAATTGATTTATGTGTTATAACCTCTACTTAAAGTTTTATTTTATTTTTATGTTCACTTAGTAAAATCTGTTATTTTAAAATAATGGCAATGAATGCTTTAAGCAAAAGTAAAGACGTAGAGTGAATGTAACGTTGCAATTGCACAGTTATCATCTGGGCGCACGCTAGCCACCTTTGTCGAAGTGCTTCATCGTTTTTATGAAACCCTCATAACTTTGGTTTCCAATATACGAGACAGTTTAATTTCTCAGTATTATCAGATGACAATAATAGACTTATTAAACACGCAAAGTTTCAATAGCATAGCACTGTTGCTTATGCAAAATGTTAGAGTACTTTCTGAAGTGCTAGAAAGCTTAAATTTAGTTTGTTAACTAAGTATAACTTAGTACTAACTTAGTATATGTCAACTTAGTATATAACAACATCTACACGCCCTAACTCAGTCAACCCTAACTTCACAAACTCTACATCTCAGTAAAAATGTATCATAAACATATCATGCATCAATCATAAACTCTCAAAATGGTAATGGTAAAAAAAGTATTTATTTCAGTTGTTCAGTACCCATAACAGCAACAACATTCTGCTTAGCTTGAGACTAAATGGCGTTGTGTGTTAGATGTCCGAAATAATTTTTATTACATTGCACAGTTCACAGTTGGACATAGGCCTTTCTCTAGACATAAGATTTCTCGAATGACTTGAACTTGAATCTTGCTATACTTGCTTATACTTTAACTTGATAAAATAAACCACAGATCGTATTTTTTTTATAAAATTCAGACACGCTTACTAGTGTGAGTGTGTAAATTTTACACTCACACACACACACACTTGTGAGTACTCGCATACCACCTCAAAACTGAGGAGGCTTCAATTAGGTTGAATTTAGGGTTCTTACTTTAGAACGTCTTTATGTATGAACCGATTTAATGTTTATTTTCCATTTGACAAAAATTTAATAAAAAAATTAAACCTGATAGTAAAAAAATGTAGAATTAGGAACTAAGTGCCCAAAAATCATTATGATACAGGTCATATTAAGCAGAATACATAAATCTAACATACATAAACTGGTAGCGTGAACTATCTACCTGGTCTTAAAAATAATGGTTTGAAAGAACTTCACATAGACCTTTAAGAAAATTATGTAACCAACACGTAAACATTTCACATTTAATTGCGATAAGCAACTTTTTCCATAAGAATAAGCACGTATTGCCAGTGAACTTGGCCGTGACAAAGGGCACATTGTTCCTCCATGGAGATCGCGCCATTCTTTGCATTCCCTTCATTATACAGGAATTTGGCCGCGAACGCACGACAATTAATAACAACCCCCGTCTACCCCCGAAACACTGCCAGATCGATTTATTCTCATTCTTGGCTCCTCCGGCACATTAATCACTTATCCGGCAAATATTTCATGGGGACCATTTTTATAAATTTTAACTTTATGCAACCTCGTTCTTGAAATGGTGCTGAATACTAACACAGAACTTTCAGAATCGGCTAACTGTTAATGTATAACCTAAACTAGGTCTCTCACTTGAATAATCTTTGCATAATTCGCTTTGAACTACGATCATATTTAGTATTCAGTCTGGAGAGAAGTTTCAGTGACAAATCCGCTTCAATTAATACAATCTAGTGCGTGTTATTGAGTACGTTGCGTCGTGTCGGTCTCGACCGCGATTCAACTCACGCTCGGCAGTTCTGCGCTATAGTGTTTCGGAACGCTCATAATGGCCGGGGGAAGCGGTTAATGAGCGCGTTCCGTTCACGCGCCGCGCCAGGAAGCGCCACTAATGGCGTTGGATAATAAGGCATGCTCAATTTAACCAGCGGTAGACGTTACCAATTTGCCTTCCATTAAAGCTGCGCCCACGTTGGCCCGTGATTGGCCAAATTTGGCTCTCTATTCACGAGAAACGGCTAAAAGATTCAAGTCAGGTCGGACCAGTAATTGGTATTCTGTTTTGATTTATACGTTAAAACTTGCACAGATTTGCCAATTTCGGGTGACAAGCTAGGTGTGCGGAAAATTATATTCCTTGCCAAAAACTTTAACTGGGTGTAGAATGTAGTGAAACAACTTAGATTACTTGCCAATAGAATTTCTCATTGAATCAAATTGCACATGAAATATCAGTACAAGTTAGTACACAGTAAATATTATTGTAGGTATTTACCTGCAAACATGTCAGGATGAACTGACCGGAACTGGTGGTGCCTGGGCGCGGCTCCCGGTCTGTGCAGCTGAGGTATTAAATGTAACCACAGCGCCATTTTGTGACCGCGGTAATGGGACTTCACGCGTAACTTAGTACCTGGTTAACGAAAACATAAGTGAATAATTCTGATGAAAAATTCTAGAAGAACAAGTGGAACAAACTAATATATCCACTAAAACTCATCAACTCTGATTTTACTTGTATTAGTAAAATGAAATAAACAATCTAACCTAAATAAATATTGTCAAACACATCTTTCGCTTTTAGTTAGTGGGTAATGAAATCATACATATTTTTGTTCCTTTGGATGATATTTGAAAACGCCGACCGTCCATTCAAGCGAGAGGATTAAAAAAAGTTTGTTACCTCTCCTACTGAATAGGGTGGGATAGAAGAAAACACGCACATCGGGAGGATGATATCGTAAAAAAACCGAGTCCGGGTACAATACGGCCCAACTTCAAATGGAGTTTTATCTGATTAACTTTTTGCCGCAAGATTTTATTTTCTGATCACTTAGTATGAAAAATTTTCTCTCCTTATCTTCGTAATGAATTTGATTTTCATTAGCTAGGGTGAATCTTATAAAACTTTTATTGCCGTGTTTTGCTCTCACCCAATATCGCATTATAATTATATATATACTCGAATACATTGTAATAATTGAATTACGAATAGTCAAAGAACTCATAAGTACATACCATTGATATATATAAAATCTCACCTATACTTAAGTACTGTTGAGTGTTCATATCATATCTTGGCCAGGTCGTCCCTTCATGGTGCCTCTCGTCTGCTCTGGGAGTGGGGTCTCCAGTTTTGGCGAAAGCTGCTAGTAACGAGACAGTCGTTTCTGCAACGGCCACGTCTCCTCGGGAATAGTTCCGAAGGGCAAGCTGCATGCCTCCGACTAAAGGAAGGCCGAGGAAGTATGGAAGCGTTTCATAGGACACGCTACCCAAACGCTGTAAACGAATGATCTAAGTAAGTAATTTTGCTATTTCAGAGAAAAGTAACTCCGTTTCAGTTTCATACAAAAAAAAAAACAAACAACAACCCATAATGTCCCACTGCTGGGCTCGGGTCTCCTCTCTGGAGAGGGTTAAGGCCATACAAAAGTTGTATAAAAATTACTTTAATAAGATAAATGAAATGTAATTCTAACTTTGCATACGTCTTGTTTTGCTACGTTTTCTTGGAAAAGTATTACTAATATAGACAGATAAAGGACAATATTGTTTGAAAGAAATTACATTTGGTGAAACAAAATAGGCTTTCTATAAGTACATACAGAAACACCAATCTAACAAATAAACCATCGTTAAACTGAGACAACGTGAATAGATATATAATGTAATTACATTTAAACCACTCATTATAATATTTTCAATACTAAATATAAGTCATGATATAATTGTATCCACAGCTTGACCATACACAGAGAACTAATAATACTTTAAATTATAAACCAATAAAGGAGAATTGATGAACGACTATGCAAATGATATCAAAGCGTAAAGTTATGAAAAATTTTGTAATTTTATAGGGTAGAGAAAATTAATGAGCTCGTACGTAAATCAGACGCCATGTTACATACCCCTCCCGCCCCTCACTTATTGTCAAGTTAATTAATTAAGACGCCCACGTTATGGATATTACATTAAGTAGTTCCCAACTTTGTTTGCTCTGATGTATTGTATCGAAGAGTTCCAGCCCGTCCTACAGTTATTGAGTATATTCCTATACTATAATATTAACTTTGCCGACGATGCCGGTCAACAAATATATCATTTAATACAGTATTTGATTGTAATATTTTCAACATATTTTGAAAGTCGGAACCACCTCACCAAAACAAACGAGCTTAATATTTTATCCTCCAAAAATCTGTAGATCCAAAATTATTTTCTAATTGTATACCTCAAATATTGTAAAATTTATTATATAACGACTGATTAGCATTTTATTTGCATTTTTGGGAGAGAGTTCTTAACCTTAGTTAACTAAGAAGCGAATAAAATATTTTCCTGCAATCTCATGATTTTATGAAACATGATGTTAGTGTTGATAAAGGTTTAAAATGTTTAGTTAATTATAGAAAAACACCGATTCAGCTAAGTCTCGTATCACCTGTGGATAGTCAGCATCTTTACTCTGGTGAGCGAAGTGTGCAAAGAATGTTCTAGCTCCTCGCCTCGCGTGCAGCTGTGCGAGCCTCAGGGCCGGAGCTGTGACGGCCGCATCGCTGAGGGACTCAAGCGTCGCGTCGCGGATGTTGATCGGATGCTGGATGGGCTTCTCCCAGTCTGTGTACTCGTTGCGAATGGCTGCAAATATCTCGTTCCGATGATAGCGGTACACGTTGCGGACGTATGTACGAAGAATGCGATTCCTGAAGATAAATATGTTTGTAAGATTTTTTAAGGATATCTGCGACGTTCACGATGTTCTCCATTATGCACGATATTATTACATAAATATTAAATTCATCATTAGCTTCATACATAGGCTTCTCTAATTTCACACCACTTGGTTCGATTTTCGGCTCCTACCAGCCATTTTGCGCAGATCATCACTCCACCTGGCCTGTGACGTCCCACACTACGTTTGCCGAGACGCGGTCTCCACTCAAGAGCTTCTTTACCCCAACGGTAATCAGTTCTGCGGCTAATATGACTAGCCCATTGCCACTTTAACTTACTAATCCGTTGGGCTATGTCAATGACCTTGGTGCTCTGCCGGATCACCTCATTCCTGATGCGACCCTTCAAACCAAAATGCCAAGCATAGCCCTCTCTATAGCACGTTGAGCGACTTTGAACTTGTATCAGTCATGCCTTATGTGACCACGTTTCGGCTCCGTATGTGATGAAGGGTAGGACACACTGATTAAAGGCTTATTCATCTTTAGGCTCTGTGGGATCGATGATGAAAAGACCCGACAAAGTTTCCCAAACGCCGCCCAACCTAGCTGAATTCTCATGTTCACCTCGTCCTCGAAGTTGTTTCTACCAACTGCAAAGTCTGCCCGAGGTACACATATTTTTGAGCAACTTCGAGAACGGCACCGTGTACCGTGATAGGTTCCGGTAGTACACATTGATTGAACATGACCTTGGTTTTATCCATATAGAAGAGTCAGCCAGTTCGTTCAGCATCTTTTGTAGGTCCTGCAGCGTCTCTGATATGACGACGATCTCGTCCGCAAATCGCAAGTGAGAGATGTATTCGCCATTGATATTTATGCCACGTCCTTTCCATTGTAGCGTCTTAAAGAAATCCTCCATTGCATTTGTTAACAATTTCGGGAAAATAACATCCCATTGTCTCACTCCTCGACGCAATAGTATGGGCCTTGTTTGCTGATTCGTAGATTGTGGCGGCTTCGTGGAGACATCTCAGCACTTGACAACGCTGCAGGGACTCCAGAATAGACCAGATCTCGATCGAGTCGAAGGCCTTCTCATAGTCCACGAATGCTAGATACAGAGGATGATTGTTGTAGCGGCATGTTAATGTGGCTCTAGAGTCCTCATTGTCGAGATCAGGTCGAGATGCATGCGAAGCGTACAAACCGCCATAGAATCGTTCCACATCCGAAAGGACGGCCGGCTTGGAGGTAACTATTTCTCCACTTGCTGTAGCCAACTTTGTTAGGTGGCTTCCTCCCAGAGCCTGTGCAAACACTTTTGACCCCCTATTCTGCTCGATTGCTCTTTCGACCGAAAGAGTATTGGAGCATCGGAGGTCGTGTCGTGAAATTTTGCTGATCTCTCGGTATAAAGTCCGCTTTTCTGACGGAGTAAGAAGTGGATTTTCACGTCGTTACTTCAATAGCCCTAGGCTCCTTTCCGAAAGTTTCGATTTTTTGCCCTTACGCTGCATTTTACAAAATCTCGTACCTTCTTCCCTGAGGATTTTAACCACAATTTCAAGTTTCTAGTTCTCGTCTATTGTGGTTTCCGAGGCATCAAATCGGTTTTCTAGATTTGACTGAAACCTTTCAGATCCCATCGCGGCTTGTAGCAGAGTTGGTCGGAGCCTGAATTTCATCAAATGGACACGTTCAGCCGATATTCAAAGAGCCTCGGACAAGTCGGTGATCACTACCGGTGTTAAACCTATTGATCACTGAGACGTCTCTGCTGAATATGTGCTTTCTGTCCGTCATGATGAAATCGATCTCATTTTTGGCCATAGAGCCGGGGCTTCGCCACGTCCACTTTCTTTGGGGCTGCTTTTTGAAGAATAAGTTCATTGAGAACAACCCCTCTCATTCGAGGAATTTGACGAGCACTTGACATCTATGATTTCTGCTTCCAAAACCATGGGATCCTACTGCCGATTCGCCACAATTTTGTACTCCCACTTTGGCGTTGAAGTCACCCATAACAACATTGGAGTAAATTTTAGCCTGAGTAATGAGGGCGGTGGCTTATGTTGCAGACGCATGGAGGTTTGTTATCCTTAATCACCACGCTGGGCAGTCGGTTTGGTGATCGCAGGGCGTAGTTAATTGCACTTGTGACGCTGCTGCCCGTCACCAGCCTATTTCATTTAGCTACGCCTGTTGGAATGGGTATATCGCCATCGGTCGGTTGCCAGAGCGTCGTTCGTAGTTCAACAGGATGTACCGCGTGCAGCTGAGGTTGGTATGGGGGCGAAAAGTTGGGGTTCGCCCCTTTACACCCCCTTACGCCCCGTACATAAATATTAAGTTATGTATACTATAACGACCGGTGTTCATATTTTATTTGAAAATCTGTACTTTTAAAACGAATTATGTTTTCACGATCGCACACAAAATAGAGCGAGTTCCCGATTTTTATTAAATTAAAACTATTATAAAAATAGAGGCACAATAATATCTATTAAACATCGACGCCATTTATAGTAGGGCAAAAATTTTGTACTCTTAAGTGAATAATCTTTTATAAGACTTTCGATCAGTAAACTAGACTAACTTTAAAGTGAACAGAAAACGAAGTAGTAGTGATACGCGAGTCGCTCCATTCATATAAATGGCGTGATCACCTGTGCTCCTCCTCGAACCCATGTCGAATATCTTGTTCGTTGAAGAACATATAACTCTCGGTCGTGGCAACTACAACAGCCAACGCGCAGTCCAGGAACGCCTCGCTGGCGTGGAGCGCGCGGGCGGGCGACAGGGGCGCGGGGGGCGCGGGCGGCGCGGCGGGCGCGGGCGCGGCCGGCGCCCAGCCCGCCAGGAAGCGCGCGCGCGGCGCCTCCACGGCGAGCAGCGCCGCTAAGGGCCGCGCTCGGATGCATTCCACAAACCTAATAAAGATCCACTTTTTATGAAATATTCTGCAAATGTAATAAATAAATAAAACTACATGTGAGTACATTTTTATACACCTAATACTTATATAAGGGCAGTAGATGTATATTACGGCGTGCGTCCTGCATTATATGAATATAATTTGTTTTAAAGGAATTCCTTGAATCCTATTCTCGACGACGAAGCTCAAGGATGCGGTGAGATCAAACTTAAAGTCGAGAGACGTCTGCGTTACGGCGACTCTAATGTGAGTGAGGACTCCGACCTTATCTTGACTGTCTAAGCTGATCCACAGTAGCTCTGTGGAGGATGTTATCCTACCTTAAGAAATTTAAAACTCTTAACTATTCGTCAGATCTCTTACCAATTTTCATCATTAGAAGATTCTGGTGTACACCGAAGTGCTTGTGCCGTGTGTTCTCTTGAAAGAGCGGCATCAGGTGTCAGTGCCGTTGGGCTTAGGGCTGATCCGCTTAAAAGTAGTACTCGAGATATTAGACCTAGGGAATTAAATAAAATATCAAGTATGCGCCTCATTATGAAATCCGCGATAATAACAGTATACTCTACAAATATTTAATAAAATTAACAAGTTACTATATTGGCACATGTACAGTATTCGACAGAGAATTATTTAATTATTAACACATCTCATTTTGGAATAGGTGCTGTAAATATACCTTTACTATCTGGCATCATCAAGAGCGCGTTGACCAACCCGGCACCAGCGCCATGCCCAACCAACGTAACTCTACGAGGGTCACCTCCAAACGCGGCGACGTTACGGCGCACCCACCCTAATGCTGCTGATACATCTAAAAGAGCTGCTCCACCGGCTAGCTGTACGGGGTCCGACTTCATACCCGGAGTTAAATAACCTAAGTGAAATATTTTATGACGTTAATTATACTAAAGGCTGGTAAAGAATTAAAAGGTACAAACTAAAGAATTAGAAGAAACAAACGTACAAGACAATTGACTATTACACATTAGAAGACCACTCAACCATAACTCACCTAATAAACCTAACCTATAGTTGAGAGTTACGACGAGAAGATGCGCCCGCGCCGCCAGTACGGCCGCGTCGATGCTGTTGCCGGTGCCCCACTCGTGAGAGGCGGCTCCAGCCCACACCACCACCGCGTAAGGCGCTTCCACGCCGCGCGCTCCTGAATAATTATTACCGATACTTAACACTACATTTGAGGATTGTATATATTGACACATTTTTGCTTTTTAAGATAAGGTCAATCTGTTATTTAAGGAGTACTGTTTATACTCACCGACCACTACTGATTTAGACCCACGATCCAAATAAATGTGCTACAAATATGACCGTTTCTTTCGTGTTTGGATGTCACATATTAAAAAAATAAGGAGGCATCAAAAAGTAGTCTCAAAAAAAATGTTTTCACTATACTTCATGGTAAGGTACAATGCGGTATCAAAATAAAGAATTTTTGACGGTGATTACTTATATAAATTATAAATTACATGTTTTATTTAACAAAAACTGAATTTAAAAAAGATACAGATTTTAATGCATTGAGTTTTTTTTTTATTTACAAGGTCTATATAAAATTTTGGTGCACCTTATCTTGGTCACTTATAAGTAAACACCGTTACATCTCAAATAACGGTCTAGTTTACAATATTTAAGTACCTTTGGGATCGTCCGTTACCGAGTAGATTGGTGTGGATTATCAAAATCTATTTTGGATAAAATTCTCCAAAACTTTCATGTTGGATCAATGTACCCGCGTGAACGTCCCAAAGGGTCTGCTATCTTTTTAACAACGTCGTGAGTAGTTTAGATAATACAGAGATGTAATAATAACTAACTATTGTACCAAAATTTTTCCCTAAGTTAACACAAAGTTAGTTGCCTAATTGTTTAATAAAAAAATGCATACCAAAGTCTTGTTTCATGTAATATGATGTGAAGGAGTGAGAACAGTTTTTACCGTAATTGTCATCTGTTTAAAGATGTATTTAAGTCTACTACATACACTTTGACCGTGAGAGAGCCGGATGACCGGAGTGATACCACGGCCTCACAGAAAACCGGTGATGATATGATACCGGAGGCCCATACCCCAACACCTCCCCATCCTCCTCCCCATCTCCCAAAGGCCGGTAACGCACTTGTGTCTCAGGGCGGCGGTAATCCTTACCATCACGCGATACGTTTGCTCGTTAAGCCCTAAATCTTTAAAAAAGCACAGTTACACTAACTGAAATTCTGTCACGGGGATTACAGAGTTGAGGATAGCGACTAAGACTTTAATAACACTTAGTGGTGTGCGAATAAGTGTAGCTGATGTACTTACCGCTACCGGGCACGTAAATATTCAGATAAAGACAGTCTTCGCTCTGGTTTGCCAGGAGTGGCACGGTCGCTTTCAACTCGTTGTACAGTCCCAGTGGCATTTTCATTAATGCAGCGCTCCTGACAAAAGAAAACCCCAATTATTTAGGTATTTTATAAATAAAATACGTTTATCGTTATACCAATTTCTTATTTACACTGTTCCTGTCTGATAATCAGCATTATTTTCAATTTTAAAATGTCATGTTACATATATGCAAATAAATAAAATTAGAGTGTTTGTAATATTGAAATAACAGGCTATTACTGAACAAATACTTATTGTATATACTACACGGTTGGCCTAGAGTTTTCAGTGGTTGCCACACTGCTTCCTACTGCGCCAAGTGTTGTGGGTTCAAATGGGACAACACTTTTTATGATCCATAAATTGTTGTTCTAAGTCTGGGTGTACTTTGTGTCCGTTTCATATATGTTTGTAAAGATCCCCGCGATGCAAGAATGTATAATCCTAATGCGGGAGTTGTATTTTATAAAACTAAACGGAACGAAAACGAAGCTATGTCCGTCCGAAAAAAAGATATATATACGCTGGGCCGATTTAGACAGGATTTTCATTTCCAGATTGCTGATGATATAAGGAGTAACTAATTAGACTAGCTTTGGCTCGTGACGCAGATGTTGTTGTAAGGCGGGTAACATCGCGGGGCTCAGCTAATAAAATCATGTATTCAATAAAATATTGTTTTTGGCCAATAATTTGATAATTTTTGTTTCAATACAAATTGCGTTTTACAAGGGCTTACTTGTTGGATATGTCGGGGAACCTTTGTGGACAGACAGGTGCAAAAGCATCGGCGAGTCTGGTACCGGACCAGCTCGGTGGCAGGGGTGGGGGTGCCAACCTTGCTGGAGCCCCAGCGTATGGGACCCCGAGGAACACTTCCACGGGCTCCAAGCGTCGAGATGCTGGCTCCACTATTATGCCGCGTATCGCACCTAGTAGGAAAACAAGGATGGAGAATTTAGCAATTTAACTATAACCTATACAAATCAATAAAATTGGAGTGTCTGTTCGTAATATTAAAATAACTGCTTTTTACTAAACGCATATGTACTAAATGCACGTACTGTGTATAAATATACCAAAATAACATTTGATTTCTATTTTTGACATTCGGTATGGTAGTTCCGGCTAATCTCTGAAACGACTAGACCGATTTTGACTTCACTTTCACTATATGAATAAAAAGTAACTTGATGAACTATGATGCAATAAGAAGTAACTTAGGCTACTTTTTTAGAATAGCTTTGCCCCGCGGTTTTACTCGCGGTCGTAAAGATACAACAATAATCGAGGGTAACACCTTGGGACTCAGCTAGTATAGAATATTGATATTAAAGTCATACATGTACATCAGAGGTACCTTAATGGGCCGCCATAGGTCACCATGCTGCATTGTCTGCATCCAATGAGCGTGGCGACCACCACCCTTGAATTCTACTCATGCTTTCCATTAGGAAGATCAGAGTCACAAGGCTTTATATAATATATAACTATAATTATATATATCTAACTACAATTATAAAAATAATTATTTATAAATAATATATATATATGTTTAATAAACTGGCAAGATTTTTTCACCGTCATTGCCTACTTCGGTTGCATTATCACAGGCGCTATAACAATAAATTTGAATACACATAACAACACAGTTTAGCAGTTCATAAGTTGCTTTACTTTTATACACATAAGTGATCTAAGATCCAAAACATTTGATTCTAGATTATTTGTAATAAGCAAGAAGTTTCAAATATATTTTATGAAAAAAAAACAAATGAAAAAATAACTCACTCATTTTAATATTGAAGAGCAAAAGGACAAGGTCGCCGCAGAAGGAATGAAAACAGCTTACGTCTTAACTTCAAGGATCACGAGCGGAATCGAGTAAATAAATTAACTGTATCATTTACTGAGCATATCGGCAAATACAGCATGAATCCCGTTTACCCTGAAAGCCTTGGAACAATAATTAATTTAATACCGCTTTTGTATATTACATTTGTGCGATATCTTTTGAACACCATGTTCCCGGGTCGTAGGCACTCATAGGCCGCCCTTGATTGGATTGTCTCGTGATCCAGGGGGAATTAAACAAGGATTTGCCTGGGTCACATGGGCGTAGGTAGAAACCTGCGGGATTAGTTCGTGTGTAGGTAGTCTGACAGCTAGGTCGTGTTTACGTCAAGTATTATGAAATAAGTATATTAAGTTAATATTATAACCTAAATAAAAATATGAAAAATAGTTCGAGCATGACACTGACAAACATAGATTTGACAATACAAAAACGGAGATTAAGATGTCCGAAGTGTGCTATTAACACACTCTTAAGCGGTAAAAAATTTTTGGAAACATTATTAATATTATAATAAAATAGGATTATACATATTTTATCAAAAAACTGTTCATTTAATGTGTCAATTTATCGGTAAAAACATCGTTCCAACAGTAAATTTTCTTATCGGACCTAAAAAACGAGAATTTTTTCAAGATTTTTAGAAATTGGTACTATTTAATATCTAATCTATTATTTTATAAATGATATATTGTTTTATTGGTATATATGCTAAATAAGTAGACAAGTTACCTGGTGATAATTGTTTACCTTCGCCCATAGACCAATAGACGGGGTTTCGCATTTTTATGTAAACTCAAAGAAGGTAGTTGTTTATATCGTTAAATGTATTTATCTTTAGTCTCGTTTTATCTCTCTTTAGTAGATTTAGACTTTTTCAACCTCCATTTACTTATGAAAATAAACAAATGTTTACAAAACACGACATTTATTTGGTGGGTACTTACAGGTACCCACCAAATAAATCGGCTCAAATGAAATCTAATATTTATAATTAGATTTGTAGCGACGACTTATGAGGCTTTGCTCAAAACTCGCAAACATGCACGCACGACTAATAGCTTGCTCATAGACGTATGTCATTTCTGATTTATTATGTACCTACGTAATGTGTTTTTGCTAATTACATTTTTTTTTTTTTTTTTGACGTGGTGGAATGCCTTTACGCGCTTCGCTCCCCCCCTGCGGGTACAGGGGGTTCGCTTCGTGTGGGACTCCTGACTGACACCAGCCAGACTACCCACTAAACCACCACGGTGTGCCACTCTGCGCCTGAGACGGGAGGGATCCGGGAACCGCTTTCTTACGCCATCCGGACCCCTCCCAGCGCCAGCCCGCACTGAAGCGGGCTCCGTCCTCCGATTTTAAACTCTTAAGG
>PKRV01003174.1:489292-538477 GCA_003709505.1 Hyphantria cunea | reverse complement strand
TTGCAGGGAGTTAAGTATTTTTGTTAGGATTATATTAGATAATAACAAAGCAACAATTATAATTTTATTTATTTGAAATAAATGTACAACACATTTTTATTACATATTTTACTACTTTACATCAATCTGATCTCCACACTCTAGAATTCTAGAGGTACATACATATTATATGATATACATATTATATAAAAAATTGTATATCAATTGCAGTTGTAATGATATAATTTAATTGAAAAAGGATAGCAGATAAGTAGCGTCACTGCAATTTTAAGATACGTACCTTTACCTGTGTCGAGTAAATCATCGATTTAATTGCAATCTTATGTCACACATATTTGTATGTATGTATATATCAACATGTAGTAATTTTTAGCTTAATACCATTTTATCACGTTCTGGACAAGTTAACCTCGATGCATCTATCTCACTAAATCTCTACACCCCCCAAAGATTGGCGTGTAGAAAATACCCTGGTCATGAAGTACGCCAACGTACAAGTGCATGAAGTTATAAATTCTGATTACCCTTCACCTATATAAGAATGTATTGGAAAAGCATCCGGAACTTTCTTTACTTCTATTCTGATTACACTTCACCTTTATAAGAAAGTATTGGAAAAGCATCCGGAACTTTCTTTACTTGTATTCTGATTACACTTCACCTTTATAGGAAAGTATTGGAAAAGCATCCGGAACTTTCTTTACTTCTATTCTGATCTAATCTCTTGTTATTTCATTGACAATAGTAACTCAATACTTAAGCAATTATATTATATTGAGATTCACTTTAATTGGTAAGTAAGTACAACAATGACAAATACAACAATGAACACTAAGCAAGAATGCCTACTTTAGGACCTAATACACACAAGCATAGATATTAATTATTGGTGGACCTGTATTTAAGATGCGAGCAAATCTTAAATAAACATATATCTAAGCTCTTGGAGAAATGATTTCAAAAAACAATGAGACGTAACTTGTTTCGTGATAAAACACACGATTAAAGCAAACACCCGTTACTCATAAATCCAGAGACACGTTTGGCGATAATTATAACAATAATACTGACTTCACTTTCTACCATTTTATGATCAAAGGAGATTAAACTATCGTAAATTCTTGTGATATGTAAAGAATAACATCAAAATGGCAATGTATGGCATCACACCAATAACCTCTTAATTAACTACGTGCTCACATGTCTGTGGCTGCGGCGCCGTGTCTATCATTGTGATTAATTCCTTTCGAAACTGTTTATTGACACTGTTCTCCTATACAATGAACAGGAAAATTTAGCTTACTAGACCTCCATCTTTCGCTAGACTATAAAACATAGAGTATCTGTTCTGTAGTAGTTTCTCAGGAGATGCATATTCGATGAGTTGACCCTTATCCAAGACCATAACCTTAGTGGAGTCCATTATAGTATTAAGGCGATGAGCGATGGTTATCACAGTGCATGCCGAAAATTCAGACCGTATAGTTTTCTGTAACATACAACGACATGATGAGTACCACTGCATTAGTATTCGACAATATAGGTATTTATTTAGCCATGTTTTATTACCTGGATAAGCTCATCAGTTTCAAGATCAATCGCAGCAGTAGCTTCGTCTAGAATGAGTAGTGGGGTCTTTCGCAGCAAAGCTCTCGCTAAGCAAACAAGTTGCCGTTGTCCTACTGATAGGTTCTCACCGCCTTCCAAAACCTCATGTCGTAGCCTTGCTGATAGTCCTGTAGATGCAAACTTTTTTAATGTCTTATGATCTTTTGTTTATACCCAAAAATACAGTTACTACTCACCAAGTACGTAAGATTTGAGATGTGCATGTTCAAGAGCCCGCCAGATTTCATAATCTGAGTATGACTCGAATGGATCGAGGTTCATTCGTAGTGACCCTGAGAATAGTACAGGATCTTGTGGGATGATAGTGATACGTGAACGCAGTTGATGTAAACCTATTTTCGAGATGTCGAGCCCATCAATTAGAATACGGCCTGCTGTGGCATCTACAATCCTGTGAAGAGTTCCATTAATCAATGTTTACACGATTGAGACTTAGTAAAGCTTTTGTAAATGTTAGATCGTTAGTTATATATACCTGAATAAACCAAGTGTGAGTGTTGATTTGCCAGCACCGGTGCGCCCGACTATACCAATTTTATCTCCCGGTGCTATTGAACATGTAACGTCACGTAGAGCGGGCTCGGCTCCATTGCGATACGCCATAGTTAATCCTTCAAATTCTACGGCTCCTGACTCTGGCCATGAAGAACGAGGTCCTGGAGTCTTTGTCCACTCTGCTTCCTTCAAGCATACGTGAGGTATGTGATAGTATTCTTTATTAAGACGATAATCCTCTAAATAATATTTAACTGTAGACACATATTGGATGCATTTGCTTTGTTTTGTCACTTACTTACTTGTTCTATTTCAGCATACTCTTTCATACGCTCCACTGCTACAATGTCAGTTTCTACTATGGATGTAGCTTGAACCAAATAACCCAAGGTTTGAGTGATCTAAAACCAAACGAAGAATGATTTTCTTAATTCACATTAAAATACAAAAATTCTGATGTAGTAAACATACCTCTAATGTATAACTGATAGAAAGCCCTGCGAGGCCCGGATTAATACTTTCTTGACTAATCACGGCGAATAATGCAGCGAAGAATATTATAAGACTGCCTATTACTTGGAGTCGAACTCCAAGCCATCTATCCGCAACAGCTCTCAGATAGGTATATGACTGATAGCAATCAACTCTCTCTTGAGATTCTTTGATAAATCTGAAACACAAATACAAGCTATTATAAGTATTCTAGGACATCCAGGAACTGAAATTAAATCTCATTATTAGAGTTTGAACTTTACGTTGGTTGTTCTACAGAAACGTATGAAGACTATGGATAGTTTAGAGTATTTTAATACAAATAAATAAAACAAGCAATAAATATCAAGTATCAAGGAAATTCTTAATCCCTATCTATTCTCAATATTTAAATTAGTTTCTTACTTTCTTACCTGTCCTTAACTCCAAAAGCACGAATACTGGTAGCACCTAAAATGCTTTCATTAAAGTGTGAAAATATCGGAGAACGAGATACGGACATAATCCTCATGAGCTGTCTCGATGTCGGCACGTAGAACCGTTGTATGGCGTAATATAAAAATCCAATAGGTATTATTACAGCCATAAATAAAGGCGTTGAGTAACTTATTACGAGCAGTGTGCCCAAGACCTGTAAATATAAAATAATTCTCGTATAGAACATGCGCAAGGTACAAATTGAATCGTTGCATTATTTAAGAAGAGAAAAAATTGAATAAAAGTTTAAATGTTACCTCAAAAGAACAGTTGATAACGGTAGCTATTTGCCAAGGGAGAGCAACGTCCACGGAATCTACATCTTTAGATAGCCTGGAGATTATTCTGCCAACAGGAGTAACTTCGAAGAATTGCAACGGTGCTTTGAATAAATTCTTCAATAATACTTCATGAAGAATTTTTGCTGCCTTCCAACATGCCAAAAAGGGCAAAAGATCGGCAAATATGGAGACTGTGACTGTAACGATTTCGGTAATTAGTTATGATTATTTATGTAAAATTTGCTTGATTAAATGTAAATTAGACTGAGATTACATTGAATTAAATTAGTAATGACGAGCGAGAATAACTCCTGGCCGATTTTTTAATCCTTCCTAAGTTTTTTCTTTATTGTAATTTCCATTTTTATCGATTCAGAAATGTATTTATGATTGTAATATCCTACTATCCTACTATTGTTTTAGTGTTAATATCGTAGGTTAGGTTAAATAATTATTGAATACCTGGCTTATTAGTGACAATGTAGGTACATTTTTAGTAGGTTCTAAGTTATCCAGTGTTTTAAGAGAGTTTATAATAAACTCTCTTTTATACGACAGAAGGACGACATATATCTCAAATTCGTTTGAACCTAACACGGAATAATATAATATAAGATTTTGCTTAACAGAAAACCTGAAAGAAACCGTTATTATAACCAAAAAACTAGCAGCATATAAATATCATTCATGACTTAATGAATTATATATTTGGTTAAGTACTCATAATAAATGACCATAGCAGGCAAATGTAAGTGTAATTCGCACTCTTTTCTTTCCAAAAAGGCCCCACATGTCTTGTGTGCCCAGGGCCCCAGCTTAGTCTGAGACGGTCCTACAACGAAGAATATGTGTGCAGTCGTACCTATCTGGACAACAGTAGTTGCAAAAACGTTTACACTTGCCTATTTAAAATTACATGTTCGACTACACTAACTATTATTTCAGATCGTAACTATAGTAATCACGTGTGATTAGTATGTACGTCATTCTCCAACTTTGTTTCCTGCGTTTTAAAGTAATTGACATTACTTTGTAACAAAATATATATGTTTACTTCAGTGTGTCAATTTATTCTTTTGATTACTAAATCTCGCTAGAAACTCCAACGTTTCACGAGATATTGATTTCTAAATAGACTTTGTTGATCAGAAAATGTATGACACTTTATTATTTTATTTAATACTTGTTGCCATTGCTATATTGTTATTATGACTAATATTAGCTTGATTGCCTCGTTGGTCTAGCGGCTGAAATATGCGACTGCCGATCAAGAGTTATCGGGTTCGAATCCCGGGTCGGGCCAAAAGTGTTATTGAGTTTTTCTGAATATAGAAATACTTAATAACAATTCGCAGTTCGGAAGTTGGGATCTGAACCCCCGTGCCTTGGAGAGCACGTAAAGCTGTCACTTTTGCGCCTGATCTCTCTCCGATCGTGTCAGTTAACCGTCTCATCGGATTATGAGAGGGAGAGAACAGAGAGTGTACCTGTGTTTGTGCACACATCTATCTCTTCTCTTTGGCTTTGGCTGGTCTCCGTTGAGACTGGCCGCCGAACCGTGTCTGTAATTGGTTAGAACATCATAATATTAGCTTAGAAAGTGATAGGTAGTTACCATGAATTAAGCCGATGCCGCCGTATACCCCAAGATACATGTCACGCAACTTCGTGTCCACTGTGCCGTTCACGAGCTAAATAAATACAATATGGATTACGTTAATGGATGTATAAGATATTATTTCATTATCATCATCATCAACCTATAATATCCCACTGTTGGGCTCGGGTCTCCTCTCAGGACAGGGTTAAGGCCATATAATTAATGAATTTTGTTTAAAATGTAATTAAAAAATTAAAGTAATTTTGAAATCTTTACCGATGAAAATTTTCGATATCTGTAACCATACATTACTTATAATTTATATTATCTAACTATGTTATTATCCATACATTTAAAACAACATAAATTAGCTAATTCGTCTAAACCGGAATTGGGCCAAGGGTACACACTTAAAATTTGTAGCTGATACTTTTAATGTTTTAAGCACCTATTAAGAAAGAATTTCATTAATTCCACCCTAAAGGAGTAAAATGAGGGGTAAACCAGAAAAATAAATCGTGGTAAATCTATTATTTTCAAAGTGTGAAATAACATGAATTGAAAGCCTACCATATTCTTTTCGTTAGACCAACGAACGAGCCAAAAGTTACCACCAATTTGTAAACAATGTATAGCGCTGTATGTAAAAGCAGTTCCGAAAGCAGCAAACACGCCTACATTCATCAAATAATGTTTGTAAACTGCCCACTTTACCTGTAAATAAAACGGATTATTGAAAAAATCTCTCATAAAAAATCTCGCAAGTCTTCAAGTTCAAGAAAATGTCCATTCGTATTCACCGATGACATCATTGATACGGGAACGGAATGCACTGGTGGTAAAAATCTATGTAAATCTTTAGAATCCTTACAGTTAGATATCCGTGGTTGCATTATTCTAATGTATAAATTTTCTCATTAATATATTAATTCGTTTTGAACTTTAAAAGCAACGTTTTAAAGTAATATTTATTATGCCATATTATGCTAGAAAACTTCACCGAAGTTTTAAATTAAATGGCCATGGCTTAGTTTTACACATATAAAATTACTGTATTAAAGCAAAGTTTCTAGGAAACAATAAAATATTTAACTCGTTGCATGGCCTTTCAATAGTTCTTTGATATTGTTATTACGAATTAAAAAACTCACTCTGCCGGTTTCTGCTTTTTCTGCTTCAATAAGTTGGTCAAACTCATTTTCGACCTCAGTTTCGTCCAAACGTTCTTTTGACTTCACGTAATCACCTAAAACACATTATTTTTTTTATCATCCTTAGGGCTAACAAATTAATAAGTAACTCTTGATTGTAGTCATAGATCTTGTGGTACTGCGTGTACCATATCTCCCTCACTCCTCAGCATTACCTGCAGTAATTGTTTCAGGTACAGAATGGGTGCCAGCTGACAAAGATCTAGCTCTTTGAAACCTGTCTTCAAATGCTGAACCAAGTTTATTCTCCAAATCGTGCTTGACATCTTCCAAGTCTGTAAAAGACAAGTCAATTATAAAACTATATTATTACCAGCCTAAGAAGGATATTTGGATGCCTAGGTAGTCAAAACTTTTTTCGTCATAGGTAGCATTTTACGAATACTTACCATTTTTTTCTGCTGTTTGTTCTACATCACTTAAGTGATGCAGAAGAAAATCAGCAAAAGCACCCTTTTTATCCAACAGCTCGTGATATTTGCCAGCCTCCCAAATCTGACCGTCACGCAGAACTAGTATCAGGTCAGTCTGCGCGAGGTAGGACACATTATGTGTAACCCACAGTCGTGTTTTGTTCTTAAGTACACCATTTGGACCTATTACCTGTACGGAGACAAAAATATGAAGAACATTATCCCTATCTACAATCGTTGACATACAGAATGAGATAAAATACTAGTAGAGCTGTATATAAAAGTAAATACCATCTAGTAGTTAATACGGATGGCTTTCGTTAAACCTTCGAATTCTTACTTCATCGAAAAGGTGTTTCCCAACATGCGAGTCTACGGCACTGAGAGGATCATCCAGAAAGTAGTTGTCGGCGTCAAAGTAGACGGCACGCGCTATTGACACGCGCTGCTTCTGCCCACCAGACAAATTGATACCTGTGAAAGCAAGTGGTAAGTATGATACATTTGTCTACTGGTTTGTTACATTGTAAAGTTTTGGTAGTTGAGTAACCTTACCCTTTTCACCAATTTCTGTCTGATCACCACCAGCGAGAATAGCTAAATCACTCTTTAACGCACATGCTTGTAGAATTTGATTGTATCTAGATTTGTTAAGTGGCTTTCCGAATAAAATGTTGTTTTGCACAGTGGCGTTTTGTATCCAGGCCTGTTGGGTAACGTACGCAGTTTCCCCTAAAAATTATAATTACTCTGGTATAATCCTATTATAATTTCTAGTGTATATATTTAATTTAATCAGAGGAGTGTTTGAGAGAAATAAAAAGAGCGAACAACGTTTTTGCTGACATTTTACATTTTACATAATTTTTAACGTTAAAATCTTTACTAAATTTATAATTGTCTTACACCTTTTTTAGGTATCGGACTTTGACGATCTCCAGTATAATAAAATGAACTAAAAACTAAACTAAACTATAGAGTATCTAATAAATATAACTTCGGTTTTAAAAATATTAAATTGGTTTTTATTTTGTTATTGCCAACATATATCATAATAAAATTAGATCTATATAATTTATCAGGGTTCGCATTGAATTTAGAAGCTCAAATAAATTAATAACGAAGAAAAATCGATTCTGCATTATTGCCCATAATGTGTAGTTCTGCGTACAATTCCGTACTTAATCTATTACCACACATCTTTCGGTTTACAAAAGAGGTTCAGTTCTTGAAATTATTTTTTAATTCCTTTGATTTTGATGGCAACCACAAAACAAAGCATAATCTAACTGTTTTACGTTAATACATTCACACATACGTACGTACTCAGTCTGATATAGCTGGTCACATCATTACGTTCATAGATCTTTATTAAGGAGCATGCATTCAGTTCTAATTAATTTGTAACAGTGAAAATTAATGGTTTGTGAAGTGTATTTTAAGTCACTTAAATACTATGCTAGTTTAGAACTATTTTGAGCACTTTAAGACTTAGTCAAAATAACGAAAATTTAATTTGATACAAATTGTAAAGTATACGGAAGATCATATATTATATACCATTTAAAAAATTGAAAGTGAATCCTTTGAAAATACCTTTTATATTTACACGACCGGAAAGCTTTACCATGTCTCCGAGAAGAGCAGAAATTAGGGAGCTCTTGCCTGAACCGACGGCGCCAACGACAGCCACAAGCAATCCACGAGGAATACGAATGTTTATGTTGCTCAACACTGGCTCATCTTCTTCGCCGCCCCAAGAGAAGTGACCGTTTTCAACTAATATCTGGTCACCTACAATTATTATTGAATGGAATAACATTTAGCTCAAAAATTAAAGGCACCATGCAGGTATAACTAACTAAGTAAACTTCTTTAGTTATTTTTTACTTACGTTCATTTGGATTGTGTTCTATCGTTCGTGTGTCTAATTCTTCAGAGTTCAAGAATTTATTCAATCTTTTGATGCTTACATAAGTCTGCAAATAATCAAATTTAATTAGATATGCACATTAATAAAACAAAATAACTAACAGTAATGCAACCAACCTGTATTGCGTTAGATATGACATTAGGTAACATTGTCATAGGGTAACGAAGTACATTAAAAAGAGCTAAAGCTACAAATGCTCGTTTTGAATCAAGAACATCTGTGTCGTGTAACAAGACAAAACAGCCAAATGAGCTCAGTGAGACCTGGAAGCAAAAATAAACTCTATGAATCTAAATACGAACGTATGCTGAACCAAAATGATATATCACTTACCAAAAATGGCGTGGAGAACCAAACGAACGCAGTAATAGATCCATAATAAACCATCGTCTTCAAAATTTGCAATTCTTTATTTCTTATTTTAATAACATGTTCCTGAAAACTCTTCTCCCATGCGTATATTTTAAGAACCTAGAATGAGACAGTATACATTTGTCAACGATTATGCAAAATGTAAAGAACAAGACTGAGTTTTATGTTGTATATTACTTTCATTCCATTAAGTATTTCGCTCATTAGTTTTATTCTTTCATCTTTACAGTGCATTAACTTCGTTTGGAATTTTTCCTGTACACCAGCGAAAAATGCGTTGATTGGCATCAGTAATATAATTACTGCTAAACCAGCTAGGACTGCTACTCCTAAGACACCCCATAAGAAGTACATTGCCAATGCTACCTGTAATGGTGCCGACCAAACTAAATGTATGAGGGTTAAGTCGTTAAACCTGAAATAGTAATAAGAACCATTAGTAATTATAAGCATTTTCTAATGTCCTTCCTCAAGAATCAAAATATCTCTGTGCCGGATTTCATTGGAATCGGTGCTGCAGTTTAACCGTGAAAGCTTAGCAGGTAGACAAAGAACATACTTTTGAAGTTATGAATTAAGTATGGACTATACTGAATCACGTGCCTGTTAAGAAAAAAAAAGTTCATCGTTATTGGATAGATGACAAAAATTTGTCTTTTTATTTTCAGTCGCACCTAATTGGGTTACACGTACCATGGATGTGATAAACGAAATATTACATACTATTACACATACATTATTATCATTGAAAGTACTAAAACATTATTTAGTACGATTTACTATTCAAACCTGTCATAGTTTTATAATAATGCAATTGTTTCAGACTTCATATGCAAATTTTGCCTCAAGAGACTACATTTACATATTTATAATGGTCGTTCTGTCGTTCCGGATGCCGTTTATCAAAAATATATAAAACAATTAGTATTTGAAGGCGAACAAGATTTGGTTGGTTAAATTGTCTTGTACATAATTTTACATTCTTTATTCCCAGTAAAGATACTTATGTTTTAGATATTTTGTTCCTTTAGTCTTATTTTTGAAAATGGTTGTATTTCAATCGTTTTGAAAAATTTTAAACGTAAAAATGACTGCGTGATAAACGCAAAGTTTATTGATCGACGGAGTGAGTAATGAAACCATAAAGCAACGTAGCCAAATGCAGGCGCTCCCCTCTGTCAAAATATAAGCCAAAATGGGCCTACGCATTACACTGTTATGACAAAGAATGTGTTTATGTGTGTGTGAAATTGTGAATGTTTTGTTTTAAAACTTATGTTTTGTTTTGTATGCTAGTCAAAATGTTCATGTGTGGAAACAGTCAGTGTTTTGAGTCGAAAATAAGGCAATGTCTACTCCCCTCCGGTCCGCCAGCCTATGTTTTTCAATGAATGATACTGAAGTTTTAAAGTAAAGAAAAGATAAGGAAGTTTCTAATGACGCGAGTCGCATAAATAGATTTGTACAAAGACAATGTCTTAAGAAAGTATTTCTTTTGAAATGATATATAAAAAACATATAAATTAGAATGAGTATATTAAGCTTATATATGTTTTTGTATTATTTAAGATTGTTTTTACTTATTTTACCATTTACCTGCTTACATCCGTAGACATCAGGTTCATTATCTCTCCTACAGTGGAAGTTTTCCTGGCTTCGTTAGTTAAACTTAAAGCTTTCTTATATATCATGCTACTAAGCGCACAATTGATTTTCACACCGACTTTGGATGTCTTTAAGTAGTACTGTCCCAAGAACACAGTTTGCAACGATGCACATACTAACATGCCAACGGCGTACAAGTAGCCCCTCCACACCGGTTCTTTACCCTCAACAAAACCTACAAGTAGTCTGGAAGAGAATACAAAATAAGGCTATTAATA
Source organism: Hyphantria cunea (assembly GCA_003709505.1). Taxonomy (NCBI): domain Eukaryota; kingdom Metazoa; phylum Arthropoda; class Insecta; order Lepidoptera; family Erebidae; genus Hyphantria; species Hyphantria cunea. The sequence continues at coordinate 527,691 of PKRV01003174.1, read as the reverse complement.
TAAATAATAATTACCATGTTCCTGTCTCTTTACTTCTTTTATTTAGATTGGAGTATAAAGAAAACGGGAGACTGAGAAAAGTAAGAAAAGGGATAAGACGATCTCCGAACTGCAAACATCGCTGATACTGTAATGGTTCAAGGACATTGCAAACACTATGTCCGTCCTATGATGGAAGAGGTGACTAGGACATAATACATTCATGGACATACGTGGCTTAAAACTAAATAGTTTATTTTTTACTAGCTGAACTCCTCCGTGCTACCCGCGGCCAAACACCAACCACGAGGCGAAGTTAACTAAATTATTTTTGTGATGTGAATACCGTAAATACATACAGTATATACAAATACATATAGTGAATAGCTATTACGAGCTTGAAATTACAAAGAGACATTTTAATTTTATTTATAACACGCTCTTTATTAGCTTCGCACATATGTTTGTTTGTAACCTACTCCTTTGGACTTGATTTAGACCTACTTCTAACGGTCAGATTTCATTTAAAGTTAGTAGACTTATCGAGGACCGATGAGATACAATAATTTGAAAAAAAAAATAATAGTTTTAAAGAAAATAAAAAACAACACGCTTTTATAAATAAACCAAACTAAAAAGTAGAAAATAAAGAATAGTAGCCTGTATCGACGGCATCGTATGCTGAAAATATTTCGATAATGTCGCCCCACGCTTTTTTACATTAAAATAATTTATTTTATTTATCACTATCCACAATTTGAATTAATTAAAAAGGTTTTTTCTACTTTTTACTTAGTAAACTATTATTTCTATAGATTTCGAGTTGCATTAATGTGTCTTTGTGGAGGAACGGGCCACATGTTCCTCCAACACAAAGGGAGGATCCTCCGACCAGGCGAGGTGATCATGCCTTTTGGGAACTTGTATATATGTTAAACGGCGCGAAGGCATTTATTGCGCGATGCAGGATTAGTAGCTTTTTCGTACACTACGTTACTCCGTAGTTCAGTGTATCTTCGGTAGATGGCGTTGTCATATGTTTTTGTTGCCGCTGTATGTGGAAGTCGCCACAGTCTTCATAAACAACAATTAATTGCCAATATTGTCTAGTTCGTATATTTATTCATAATAATTAAAAAAAAACATTGTCATTTAAGACATAACGTAAGCTATAGATAGTTGTTAATTATTATGAATAATCATTTAGTATAAGTTCGCCATTCGCCAAGACAAGATTCAAGGTAACGGTACTTACCTAAGCAATTCTGGTGCGGCAAATATTAATAAATCGTTGCTAAGTTTTAAAACTACTGAAATTAGGAACTGCCCTCCGAACGCCTTAAACATGATAGGCAGAACAGACACCATTTTTTGGTCTTTTCTTTGGCCTTTTAATGAAGTGCTTTCTGAATAATCTAATTCATCTGATTTCCTGTAATAGAAAAACATCTCACTGTATTTTTTGTCGTAATGGCAATTACTTACGGTATCAAATATCATTTTAAGAAATAGCACATGCTTGTTGGACGTGGGACTTAACTGACAAGAAACAACTTCATGTAGGCAATGTGTTACTCGAACAATGTACAAGTTACAGCGCGGGTAAAAAAACCCGGTCTCATCTAGTAGATATACATATATAAAACACTGATAAGGACGATGTTTGGCAAGGTGTCCCTTAAAATCATTGGGGAAGCAAAATGGTGGGTCGATTTTGGATTAAGGTAAGATATTTTGTTGATTGTTAGCACTATTACAGTGTTATAAATTGATTTACATGTTTAAAACAATGTTCAACCTGTTTCAATTACGTAATCCGTTCTACTCAAAGTCATTAGTTTCTGTATAGTAATTTGTCCCAATAAATAAGTATTATTACTAAGGTACCTATTTAAACGATAGATAGATTCCTTCGGTGCGGTTACGTTAGGCAGCTTTTTTCATAGCGTGTAACATATCAAACATTTCATTTAAACCAGCCATATTAGGCTAACAAGCCATTTCATTTTAGGTATAAGGCCCTAGACTTATAACCCATATGTATACCTAATCCTTATCCTACTCTTACCCTTATCCTAATAAGAGTAAGGGTAGTATAAGGACAGGGGTTTAGGACAGGGCCACGGTCCGGATGGCATAAGAAAGCGGTTCCCGGATCCCTCCCGTCTCAGGTGCAGAGTAGCACACCCTTTGGTTTTAGTCGGTTCGATTCCGACACACCGCCCCGCTGCAAACCCCGGTCAGGAGAAGGCCCGAGGGGATTTCCACACGTAAAAAAGGGCAATTTTTTTCATAGCGTGTAATATATACTGCCTCTGTGGCGCAGTGGTTGCGAATGCGACTGCTGTGCAAGAGGTCTCGGGTTCGATTCCTGAGTCGGGCCAAATGTTTGTATGATCTGCAAATATTTGTTTCGGAATTTGGGTGTTTTCTATGTATAATATGTATGTATTTACAAAAAAAGTATATAGGTATTAATATCAGTTATCTAGTACCCATAGTACAAGCTCTGCTTAGTTTGGGACTAGATGGCGTTGTGTGATAAATTTCTGAAAATATTTATTTATTTTATTTATATAAAACAATTCATTTAAATCAGCCATATTAGGACTAGCCATTTCATTTTAGGTATACATATGGGTTATAAGGCTAGGATGTTCTGGCAGTACCTTAACGTGCTCGAACGACTGGTCACCCAGGGTGCTTCAGTAAATATGTATATTTGTATATATTTTTTTGTTGTTCTTGTTAATATAATTTCTGATGCTCTATCAAATAAGGTTTTTTTTATATTACTAATACATTTTCCCATTTTAAGTAGTATGAGTAGGACCAACTACAGCTATGTAGTGCTCAGGTAGATTTCTTTTATGTAATAGGAAGCAAACGTATCGCCTGATCGTAAGCGATTACCGCCGCCCATGGACACCCGCAACACCAGAGGCGTTACAGGTACGTTGCTGGCGTTGAGGGTTGGGGAGGGGGATGAGGGGAAGGGTTGGATTATGGGCCTCCGGTATCCTCACTCACTCGGTGTGCAGCGCAGGCGCTGTTTTCTATACAACTTGTGTAATCGGTAGCCTACAGCTAGAAATATCTAAGTTTAGTCATATCATCTCTTCGGAAGACGTAAGTATATGTGAGAACAACTCGTAATTATTATCATTACCGAGTGTATAGCTTTAAAGGTGATTGTTTTCCGAAAGTGTAGACATCGGGAAAATACATAATTTATTTACAAGGGTTCTACTATATAAGCCGCTCCCAAGTTTGCAGAGCATTAGCGGGAGGGAATAACAGCAGTAAGTATTTAAATATCATAATATAAGTGTTAATAATAATTTTCCATTCCGCCGTACACCCCACCAAGTGTACGGGCAATCGGACCGACTAAAACTACACGGTGTCCCACTTTGCGCCTGAAATAGGAGATAACTGTTTATTTATTACGACACCCGGAAGAATATTTCACCCATTAACCTAACCAATGCTAACCCTAAATTATATTTTTAGTAGAAATGTAGAGCTTAACCAAGCAGTAGCATGGGATAGATTGATTAATCAAAGTAATTAACTTTGTTTAACAGCTCAATATTAATCATATATGTTCATGTAATAAGCCTCTAAATAGTAACAAAGAAGTTAAAAAGGTTTAATAATGCTTACCATCCACGTTTCTTAATCGCACGCTTCCAGTATTTTTCAAATTGTGGCACAGTTACTTCGGAAGCCAGATTAGGACTGAGAGAACACAAATCATTTTCTGTTAAAGTTCTTCGGTACCCTGTTATGGCTATTGGATCGAACCAGCTGAAAGTCAGGCGACTCGGAACACCAGATGAATCTTCCGGACTTTGTTTCTGTTAGTAATTTAATTATTTATTAATATCGTAATAATTACAAGTAAATGGAACTACTCATAAATACATCAGTGATTCTGGTTGACACAATAGTTAAAACTCCTACGCGAGCAAATCGCCTACGCGTTTCAACATTGTAAATGACATTGCAAAAGATACTAATTCGAGAATCATCATTCTGCTATAGAGATATTCCTTCCGAGAAATATAATATATGTGTAAAAACTGACTGACAAAGATTAAAAAAAATTTTTTTTTAAAAGCGCAAGTTATGTTTTGTCCGTCTATTTTAAACACCTCCTCCCTATTACTTTTCTAAACAAATCATATTTCTTATTATAATTAATTAATCGCAATTTGTTTTTTTCAGACAAAATACTATTTCCAGATACTTTTTTAAGGTTCTATATTGGCTAATAATAACGTAATTCGAATTGATCTTGAGGTCTTGAAAATGAATTCTCTTTTTGTACTTTTAAATAGTTCATGACATTGACAATAATTATTTCACTCAATGACGAAAGCTCGAAACATTAAAAAAAACTATCTCTTTGTACACTTTTAACATTGAAGACCAGCCAACCAACAAATATTTCAATATTTCTAATAGCATATTTAACCTGTCAAGTACATACCTTATCATAGCGGTAGGGTGTATCTTTTGGCGGGAAATCAGCAAAACAATTCAATATAAACATTGTAAACAGGAGCAAATAATAGATTACATAACTTCCAGAATTAAATTGTGTGTTTGAGTCGGACGATGTTTTGTAGTTCGTTATTTCAGTCCTCAATTGGGGTAATCCTGCTAAAATGAGGAGTAACCAAAATATAAAGAGTGCTCCTGATGTTCTCATTCCACATTTTCTGTTGTAAAATAAAAGTGTTGCTGATAATACCTGAAACAGACCTTCACGATCAATAAAAAAATACAAAGCATGTCACATTTCACTATCTTGGATTAAAATACCACTATACCGTACGCTATTTAAGTTTACAGCATAATTCAATAAAATTTATCTGTATCATTGCCTTGGACTACTAACTAAAATTTTGCAGTACTTGTTATTATTCATTGTAACACAGAGCAACACAGTAGGGAGTAGCCATTCGCAGATACCATAGACAGACACATTTTAGGCTCATAAAAAAAACAACTAATAAATTCCTGTCACATATTCTGTGTCATAACAGGATAATGCATAGGAGATTGTTTTTTGTTTTTTTGAAAGACGGTCCCCATTTCATCTTATCCACATTTTTTATAGTTTTTATCATTATTTCATCACGACTAGGACTTGAAGACATAAGACTTGAAGACTTTAAACACTTGACATTGGCAGAAATAGCTGATTAGCTGGTCGCTAGAAGAAGTATAATGCGTAGGTCAATTTAGGCTTATACTCTGACAGAGGGTGAAGCTCTTATGTGTGACAGGAATGTATTCATTGTTTTTTATGTATCTAAATTGTGTATGTGTGTAATTTCCCCAAGCAAAAAAATGATAGACAGTTTTGTATCGGAAAAAGATGCTATAGCTACTCCCGTCCGGTTCGTCGGTTTGTGTTGATTTATGCATTGCAATAAATTTAACGTGTAAGTTTTCGTGTGGACCGTTGCCTTGTCCCAAAACAAGCATACAGACGTAGAACTTTATATTACAAGTGATGCACTCTTTCCCTAGATAAGTATATAAAACGGCCGACATTTGTTGTTAAAATTTACTTTCAAATTGAAATTGAAACTGTAATATTTGAGACCAGACCAATATTAGTTCTGGTATCTGGCACTTCAGCAATAATTGTTTAGTTAATAAGGTTTGCGTTTACCATACTGTTTTTCCTTTAGCTAATCACTGTTGGGCGATCCTTTAACTTCAGAAATGTGTACATGAAAATTTACTGTTAAAAATTAAATAAATATTTTATATACTCACGAAAGTCATTATTTTAACTACTGGGTCGTAGTAATCCGCATCAAACACATTGTTTCTCTCTCTTGAAGCTGTGTATATTAATTTAGCGACGTTTGTTACTTGTAGGAGTATTAACAACAATGTTATAACCAACTTTGTGATATTAAATTTGTTCCATGGTATATTGGTTTCTTTACTGGTGATCATTTGGTATACTTCAACCAGGGATGCTACCCACAGGAATGCACATGGAGTCCATACAAGAAATGTCTTCTGGAAACATGGCGTGAAGTCTGGATATTCGGTATTCCATGTGAAGCTTGTATTCTAAAATGGTAAAGTTAAATAAATTAGTGTCATTTTGGTTAGATGTAGGTAAAAGATTACAGATATAATTAAACAAAGTATTGACCAGAACACTATAAAATATTGTAATAATAGATAATATCAAAAGTTATGAGAGTGCATTTTATATAATACCTACCTACTGTTAGCTTTGCTCGTGGGAATATTTCATATTTTCAATCTCATTGAAAACGCCAAACTTTATAGAACCGTTAGTCAGTTATTTCAATTACTTAAATTACTGTGAAATTTCCAAAAATCGTATTTTAATTAGTGATTAGGACAAAGTGATTATTTCATATTTTCCATGCCATTGAAAACGCCAAACTTTCATGGAACCGTTATTCAGTTGTTAAAATTACTTAAACTATTGTGCAATTTACGAAAATCTTTTTTTATGTTAGTGCTCATGAAAAATCGGCTAAGTGTAAGTCGGGCTCGCGTAGGAAGGGTTCTGTACCTTACCTTCCGTACCAACGACAGGTAGAAGCGTCTACCTGTCGTCATACAATCAATCTGTGAAAATTTTAACTTCTTAGATGGACGGATTGTTGGATTGACGGACAGACGGATAGCGCAGTCGTAGTGATAGGATCCCGTTTTTACCCTTTGAGTAGGGAAGCTGCTTGAATGTGATACAAGTAATGTTATACGTTTAGATTTCTTTATCATGAAGAAAGACTATGTCGATTTACTTGTGTTGACAAATATTTTGTGTTTAAATTATTCTTATTTTATAATTTAATTTTTCAGTTCTATTTTAACAAGCTATTGAGTTTAAGTATTATATAAGTATACAATTATTCAATAGACAGTTTTTAATAAATATGACTGTAGTGCCTGTATTGTTACGGTTTTGCTCATTGAATGTTATTGGACGGTCAAAGCTGTAACTTGACATTTGTTTAACTTACAAGTGTAAACATACTTCGTCGGGTTCAGTCGGGTTATTTACATTAAGTCATAATATCGTCTGTTTTGATTTTATGTTTTTTAAAAGACAACTTCCGCGTTTGGAACAAACATTCTGTGTCCCAAGGACTTTACTTTATAGGCAAGTAATTCTTCACAATAACCACAGACTGCACGGTTGGCTTAGTGATTTAAGCAGTCGCCTTGCCGTTTTCTACTGCGACAAGTGTTATGGGTTCAAATCCTACACTGGATAACACTTTGTGTGATCCACAAATTGTAATTCTGGGTATGGGTATTCTTTGTGTCCGATTCATGTACGTTTGTAAAGTCCCCGCGACACAGAATGTATATTTCAAATGCGGGAGTTGTCTTTAAAAAGGCAAAAAATCAATACTGACGAAATTATGGCTTTTAGTTACCCTAGAATGCTACTTTTGTTTTATGCAACATAGTACATACCATAAGAAATATACTAAAAAACGACAGGAATCACATTATTTCACGAAAAGTATTAGGTTTTCATATTTCTAGCTTTATAATAACGAACGTATTGCTTTTGGTTGGAGTAAGTTCTCTCTGTAGATGTCATTTAAGAATCTTTTTCATATACATAATGCACTTATGTTCCACCAGGCGAACCACTCATGCCACCGATCTACCGACGGTGCTACAGACAACCAAGATTTATCTTACTGTCGATTTGCTAAACCCGATGAATTGTGAGAATCTAATATTCATTAAAACGGTAAATATTTGACAGCAGAGACAATGGAACACACACTTGGCAATTTTTACCTTGGGAACACTAACACATTTTTTTTGTACATAAATCCCCTCGGATACCACCGACTGGTGGTTATGTCGGACTCAAACCGACTAAAAACCGCATACCATCTCGGGTACCAGGAAGCCAGGAAGCCGGGGAACCAGGTGTACTCTCGGAAGGAAATCCCTGTAGCCCCGACGTATCTCGGGCCATCCACTGTTTGTAGGTGGCCCCCTCGTGTGTGGGAACCCATATGTACCCGTTACTACCCCTGGGAACACTAACTATTGTGGAAATAAATCTGGTTGATTCCATTTGATTTAATAAAATGCTATATAATAAAAGTTTTTGAAGTGAAAAAAATGATAATCATTAATTATTTATTCTCGTCACGTTTTACTGATTTTTCTTGACACATCTGACAATAATTTATAAATCAATACTTTTTACCGTGGGAGAGCCACGCTTCGGCATGCATGGGCCGGCTGGACCGGAGTGATACCACGGCTTCCCAGAAAACCGGTGTGAAACAGCGCCTGCGCTGTGTTTCACCGAGTGAGTGAGGATACCGGAGGCCCATAATCCAAACCTTCCCCCCTCATCCCCCTCCCCATCCCCCAAGGCCGGCATCGCACTTGTGACGCCTCTGGTGTTACGGGTGTCCATGGGCGGTTGTAATCGCTTACCATCAGGCGATACTTCTGCTCGTTTGTCCCTTCTCTATAAAAAAAAATAAAAAAATCGAAAGTAACTTGGTCTAGTGCTGCACCAATTTCAATTAAATTTTTCATGGAAATACTTTGATTCTTGAGGAAGGTCTTATGCTACTCTTTACCGCGATAAGTAATATACACGCGGGCGGAGCCCCGGCAAAACTAGTACAGATATATTGTACGATTTTTGATGACAAGTATTTTTAATGAGGTTTATACCTTACTTTTTTCACAGTGACAACCCTGACACTTGAACATTATATAATTATTTAAATATCGGTACTAAATCCTAATAGGAAAAATACAGTAAATCAGTACAATTCAGTAGCTACGCATGTACTCTCAATCGATGCCTGACTTATTATTGCGAGTTGTGAAGGTTACTGTTACTTCCGTTATTGCTCTGCTTGGCTTCTATTGTTAAGAAAGGAGTTTACAGTTGTTATGCAAATCAATCCCGATGAAAAAAAAACATCTTTTTACAACGTTTTGTTGGCCTTTGTCACGCACCATCAACTTGCCGATCATCTGTTGCTACTGATTTCGTTAACATTGGTTTTTTGTAATAAATTCAAGTATTTTTTTATGATTTTAAACTTTTGTGTTTATATACTAACTTCTTAAAGGCTGATAATGCTGAATGATAATGACAAAGGCTGAATAAAGGATGCTAAAGAAAAAGAAGGAAGCCTCTACATTACAACTAGAGCAATTTATGTAATTTCTCAAAAGTGCCTGAAAGCCTACAGCCTGAGGTCTACTTAAATTAAAAGCTCGAAAGCAGAACTAAGGCTTACATGTATTTTGTATACGCAGAAATAACATGTCCGCATCAGAGAGTGTAGTGTTACACTGTTTATCTTATAAAGGTACGTCGATATATGTAGATGTTACTTCATGTTACATAAAAATAGCGGTTATTCTTCTGTGTATAGTTAAACACAAATACTAATCATTAACCTGTGGTACTTATAAATAGGTATAACTGTGTGAAATGCATATTATTACGTCATCACGGCAGCTTTATCAAGGCCTTGTCAGTCAAAGTCAAATAATGTGTCACCTAAATAATTCATAAATTTTTATGACATTATTTATTATATATTTTTTTTATTATTTTATATATTTATTATGTTATCTATCATTTATTTTTTTATAGAGATCGGTTTTTGTTTTTGCGAAAGACGGTCCCTAATTCATGTCATCCACATTTTTTATGTTTTTATCATTAACTCCATCACGACGAAGACTTGAAGACTCGAAGACTTATAATTGAAGACTTTTAATACTTGATATTGGCAGAAATAGCTGATCCGGCTGGTTGCCATATCATCAAAAGAAGAAGAAGAAGTAATTTATCATGTCAGTGTATAATAGGTACAGGTACAATAGTAGTAGATATACATACATAAATATGTCTGTATTTCGTGTTTGTGTGTGCGTATTTCGTATTTTAAAAACACTGAAATTTAATTGCTTTTGTAGTATAGGGAATACTCATATTTTTTTATTTCTTAATCTATTCGTTCACGTCTCTAGAACATAGAAATCTATACATTAATACGTTAAGCAAAACCTTAGGACCCATTTTTCAAAAATTGCACGGACGTAGGAGTATAAAATTTTGCATTTATAGTTTATATGTAGGAGAAATTCAGAACGCTAATATTTTTCAATAATACTGCTTATAAAGTACATTAAATCAACAAATAAAACATTACACATACTACCATGCATTTGACACACACACACACAAATGTACTTATTCAAAGTCAAACTAAAAAGTTGATATTTTTTGTCTTTACTGTCATACTTAGTATCAAAAGAAGTGTAAGTACCCTTTGACAAAAGAAATTCTAAATAGCTCTTACTAAAAATTTTAAAGATTTATTTATGGTCTTATTTCGACCTCTAGGTGAGCACTAGTAAATATAAATAGGCTTGAAAATAGTCAAACTAGTTTTCAAAGTAAAATTTAAAACACTGACTAAATTTGAGCTATTCAAACGCCATTATTTTGCGCGCGCTTTTGCCACAGCCAGTGACGTCATTGCCATTTCGTGTTTGTTTACTATTCAGTATTTCAGTTACTTTATACTTATTTACAGGTTTAATTGCTATAAAAATCATGGAAGAACGTAATTTTTCTAACAAACATTAATAATGCAGTTTTAATTTCGACTCAGATAATTTCGATGAAGTGACTTTCGAAGTCACATTTCGTTTCGACCAATAGTTACGTTATTTTTTAAAATTGAATTTCCCTCCCGAAGTTTTCACTCTTTATTTAATATTTTCTGTGTTTAAATAATCACTAAATAAAAAAAATACATTTTAAGTATATTGTAAAGCCAATAAAGAATGTAGAAAAATTATTTTGTGACAATTAAAAATTTTATGCATATTCCTTATTGTATATCTTAAAATATCTCAACACAAATCATCACACAAATCGCGACACAAGCCTCGAGCTTAGTGCAGAAACCATCGATAACTTCAAACCTGTAACTTGTTTATGAAGAAATTGAATAAATAAATAAAAAAAATAATCTACAAAAAGTCCGTATCCATAATCATGACATAACATATATGTGATAAGTGGTACAATTCTCAGTGAAAAATACTATTTATTTAGTCAGCACTATGCTAATTTTAAAATAAATAGTGGTGGCCCCAAAAGATATATACCAGTTTAATCTACAATTAAAGTTTATTTACATGTATATACCCGACGATATGTGAGAACGTAAAATATATAGTAAATTTTATGAAGTTCGGAAACACGATCGAACGTATCTAAATAAAATGTAATATCAATTATGACAAGTAATTTATGGCTGGAAAATTAACGTAGCGCAGATTTTTAAGAAAATACCTACCTTTAATCCGAATATCTTGAATTATTAAGTTTTTAAATAAATTAGGTACAAGGATAATATTTAAAAATATTTCGGACATCTAACACACAACGCCATCTAGTCCGAGCAGAGCTTGTATTATGGGTACTAGACAACGGGTACGAATACATAAAAACTTTTGTAAATACATACATACTATATATAGAAAACTCCTAAACTCCAAAACAAATATTTGCAGATCATACAAACATTTGGTCCGACCCAAGATTTGAACCCGAGACCTCATAGACAACAGTTGCGTACGCTACCACTGCGCCACCGAGGCAGTCAATGAATACCGCTAGGTAATTAAAACTCAGTGTTGTTTTAAATTTTAAGATTAAGAATACAGAGATTCACCATTTATATTTATCCCGTAGATGTGGTAAGTGGGGACTAAACTAGAAACCACGCAAGATAAAATCACTGCAAAGAGAAGCAAAGATTAGAAAAGAAATCCCACACAAACTCGACTGGCTAGTGTGTTAAAATAGGCCAAAACTTCATGTCTTAGGAAAGGGACCATGTCCGGCAGTGGACTTTTAAGGGTCTAGCGGTAATGTATGCGATTGTGGTTTCTATTGAATTTTTCTGATTATAGCTGTGGCGACTTCCACATACAGCGTCAACATAAATATATGACAACGCCATCCACTGAAGATACACTGAACTACGGAGTAACGTAGTGCACGAAGAAGCTGCCAATCCTACATCGCGCAATAGAAGTTCTCGCGCCGATTAACATATATACAACTTCCCAACATCAACCGTTGGGCAGTGGCCCGCCAGGCATGATCACCTCGCCTGGTCGGAGGATCCTCCCTTTGTGTTGGAGGGACATGACACCCGTTCCTCCACAATAGCAATCCTTAATAACAGCCCGGAGTTCGAAAGTTAGGGTCTTAACACTTGTGCGTAGGGAAGCACGTAAAGCCTTCGGTATCGTCCCTGGTCTCTCTCCGGTCGTGTCGAATAGCCGCCCGTACCCGATTATGAAAGTGAGAGATGAAGAGTACACCTGTGTTTGCACGCACACTTGTGCACCATAATATCTCCTGTTTGGTCTCCGTTAAGATTGGATGCCGTGGTCGAAATTGGCTTCGAGTACATCATACACGCCATCATCGTTAATCTTCAGTATATCTACTGCCCCTTATGAAATGGTGGATAAAGAAACTAATAGTTGCAGAGCACAACAACTATTAATATCTTTCCTATCGTACTGTAATCAAAATAATTGCCTTTACTGTGGCAATAAATATGACTTAAAATTTAGGCCAACAGCGCACAGGACTGTAAGACAACAACGCGGTATTGGTCGTTAGTCTCCTTGGTAAATGATTTCCAGGCCAGGAACAAGGATATCAACAGTTCTGTCAGTTAGTCCGGTGCATAACAGAAGGTAGATAAAATAATAATAAACAAACATATATTCTAAAATATTTATCTAAACGATATATCTAAAGTCTATTGCTGTGTACATTGTTTGCCAGTTATATTTTATTGTTTTTCCTTATATTATAATTTGTTTAACAATAAGAAATATAACGCACTGAATATTTAATGACTCAATTGTTTATAAAATATAGAAAATGTATATGCGAACGTATAGAGAGTGAGGAGTATTTAATTCGTAAACAAATCATGCAAATGGAAATGAGAATTTTTCATGTCATGTACTTATTTTTTTTATAAAATTACAGGAGAAGATTAAACTTAATTTCCTGCTTTTGGGCTTCATTTTAGATTTTACCTTCTAAAATTTATTGCCTTTGCAATAAATTTGAGAAAATGAAAAAATCTATTGGGTTCGACACCGACTTCAAGCAGATTTTAGGTACCTAGCCACATTATTATACCATTTTTTAACTTAATAAGGTTATAATACTACTACTAGCATAAATACTAAGTATTTTTTATCTTAATAGATAATAAGGTAAAAACCGGAATTGTCACATAGAAATTTAGGCCAGCCAAATTAAAGCCGTTTTAAAACAGACACTAAAGCCATCAGGAGTTGAACTGTACGCTTACAATTTATTATACGGATCTTTTCGTCTCTACATAACATATTTTATATTCTCATAATTCAATTTTAAAACTATATATTAACTGAATGATTCAAGTTATAAATGAATAAAATACATTATATCTATGTAGCTACATATATTATAGAACACCGTCTAACCATTATTATGTTTAGGATACACCTCTATATAATCTAATTGTAAAACTCAACTTATTTACGATAAAATATTTAAATTACATCTCACACTGTCACAAATAGGTTAAACAGCGAATAAAAATTAATATTAATTATACATTCATGAAGTAAGTAATAATTACTATGAGAATTGTAGAACCTCTATTTTGATAATTTTGCAGTAAAACAGCAATCAGTCCAAATGAAAATACCTACGGTAGCGATCACCGAATTTCGCGATTAGCGATAAATCTTATTAATTTTATAAATTCGATAGTTTTTCGATAGCTGGGAAAAATCCGGTGTCAGATAGCATGTGAAGTTATTATTATTATTGACAAACAAATATCCTGCCGAACTATTACTTTCACTAAAATATACCATTGCAATAAAATATATTTAACAAAACACGACCTAGTTTCTAATTAATTACTATTCGACTAATTTTCGTTTACCTTGGCCTGTAATTTTAATAATTAACAAGTAATGAATAATAATAAAAATGAAATCGACAGCGTATTTTTTTATATTTTGACCTTAGTACACCAGTGTCACTCTCACGACTAAGACCTATTGACACCACTCACATAAATATACGACAAGCCGTTTAAGCTCTAGGGCGTTCCAAAGAAATTTATACACACCACATTAATTTTGCAGTCCGGTAAAAAGTCGGAATGACGGAATACTTAAGAAATAAATAAATTTATTTATTCTTAGGTAACAATAATGTAACAAAACACATTACAAAGGCTTGATTAATATAGCAGGTAATTACCAATATAGTCTCTTTGTGCGATATCTGCCTGACACATGTATGCAAACATATTTTTACTAAAATAATAGTGTACAAATAACGTTTTATGTGTGTGTTAATAAGTCAATAAAGATTTTGCTTTATATCCTAAATTGATGTTCTCGGTAATGCAGGTAAAATACCTATAGGTATAAATAAGAACAGATTTATTTTTATTTTTAGTATTTCGATTATCTGGACACCCAGGACATCGTGGTCAGATATAGGGTTCCTGCTGCCAAGTCTGTTGCCATAAATCCGGCACTATTTATAGAGCTAGATGGTACAATTCGATAAAGAAGAATATATCTATATGCGTACATACATAGTCTTCTATCACGTGATTTCTCAAGTAATCATGGATGATCCTCTTAAGTGTTTAATGAAGTTTTGAACTAAACAAAATTATAATTGTTGTATATAATTCTTTGAAGAAATAAGTCATATAAATCATAAATCTATATATAAAACAAAGTCGTGTTAGTTACACCATTTATAACTCAAGAACAGCTGGATCAATTGTTATGATTATTGTCTATTTGTATTTTTCTTCGTCTCTCGATGACTAAGCTCATTATATATATGTATGAAATATATATATGTTTTTTTATACCACACTATCTGGTCCCAAGCTAAGCAGAATTTGTATTATGAAACTAGGCAAATATATATATACTTTTTTTTGTAGATACTCACATACAATACATAGAAAACACCCAAACTCCGAAACAATTATTTGTGTCATACAAAGATTTGTTCCTACCCAGGAATCGAACCCAAGAACTCAAGCACAGCAGGCGCTAACATTGCGCCAAAGAGGCGCATAATGTAATATAATGCAGTCATAGAAAGCACACGATAAAAATTCAGGACTTGTATAGACTTGAGATAAACTATTTGTTTCCAGTATTGTTCTGTCTCCGACCCTCTTGAATTAATTTTAAATTAACAAAGCAATTGAGACAATTACTATATTAGTACTACTAGCATATTGTCCCTAATAGACGTGTAACTAGTTATTTGTAATGTGAGCTACATAAGTACAGTAACAACACATGTAATAACCGTCGACAATTCATTTTTCTTTCAATCCACTTCCTCTATTACAGTTCGAACACAATCAAGTGCATTCTACAAACAGTGGCCGGATGAGCTCAAAACGAAGCCATTACTTGGTCGTATTTTCATGCTAACAAGTGATCTCAAACTGTGAAGTAATATCTACACAACTAAAGAGAATTAAATTACCTTTGAGACATGGTCTAAGAAAACAAGGTCTCGCACTCCGAGAGTGACACGAGCAGACGTCAATGTCGAGTTACCACTTTATTACAACGTTAAACGAAATGATGGAAACATTTTCAGTCACCATTCTATTAAAAAAAATGTAAAATGCATTAAAATGCTCGTTTTGTGTATTTAATCAAACAAAATAATTCAATTTAAATATATGATAATGTAAGATTTTATTGTTGTATCGATTTTACCCAGGTAATAATCGTGGTTGGGAAGTTATTATTTCACACTACTGGTAACACAAACCGGTTGCTTCAGTTCAGTTCCTTCCATCATTCATCATTCATCATTCATGTTACACGCGTAAGTCAGTCTCGTTCAATGCTGGTGTCCACAGTGATTCTCAAAAATTTATTAGCATTTATCAAAAAAGGTTGTTTGTTCTATTCGGAACTGATTCGGCTGCATCGATTTTAATGAAATTTGTCATGGAGATACTTTGATTCTTAAAAAAGGGGATACGCTACGGATGTTACCATAATAACATCTGATAACAGAATTTTTGTGTGTGTTATGACTTCTTGGTGGGTAAACCAATTATGATGTTTTTTTCCATTCGACAGCTGGTACTTGTCGTGAGGTCTCATTTAGAATATTTTGTTTAAAGTCGCTTTTTTTGTTAAACTTTTTATTATTTTACAATGTGATTGAGTGTTACTTTAGTATTTCTAGAATCCATTAGCAACATGTGTGTATTAGCGCCTTGCAAAGCTATCGAAGTTTGGTTATACAGTAGTAGGTGTACAAGTAGTGATACCTACATAATTGTAAAATACTGCTAAGTGCTGTCTTAAATCTTTAGCAATAATAAAATAAATACATACAATCATAAATAAATTAATAAAAATTAAAGTTCTATAGCATAAACTATAATAACAATAATATTAATAGTTTACTTAATGACAGTAGTTATTATCTAAATAAAGTAGGTTATAAAATTTCCCCAAAACTGTTAAGTTTGAGAGCCAGCGATAGCGGAGATGACGCTGGCTTGGGTCACCCACGCGATCACTGTGTTTCGAAATGCTATACCTGCCAAAGTATATTGATATACCATGATTTGATCTATTTTTTCAGCAGCAGAAACAGTTTGCTTGCTAGTTTTCTTTTCGTTAATAATCCTTTCTATTTAGAAATACACTT
Source organism: Hyphantria cunea (assembly GCA_003709505.1). Lineage (NCBI taxonomy): Eukaryota > Metazoa > Arthropoda > Insecta > Lepidoptera > Erebidae > Hyphantria > Hyphantria cunea. The sequence continues at coordinate 510,863 of PKRV01003174.1, read as the reverse complement.
AAAGTAAATGTGACGATTGTAACCAAGTATATAAGGCATCGACCTCACACAGCCGTAATTAAAGATTATATTATCAACTCCATGATTAGCGAGATTATAATTTCTCAATTACAGCTTCGCAAGGTCGAGTCAAGCGACTTGTGGGGCAGTAGTTTTGCACACCTTCATTAGCCGGACATAATTTAATCGTATGGCACTTTAGATGTTTGATGGTTGGGTACTATGTTGAGCAATAAATAATGAAATATGATTAATTATTAATTGAGTAAGTTTTTAGTGTACTGCTTTCAGACCTCTACAACCCAAGTAGGCATCCACCAGTCCATATAGAAGTTCAGTAGATAGAAAATGGCAGTGTTTCCCGACCGTACCTCGTATAGCACGTTAAGCCGTTGGTCCCAGTTGTCATGAACACCTATGACAATCGTTATTGGGAAGACAGTGTCCTCAAATACACTAACAACTAGGTCCGATGCCAGTTGCTCCGTGGAAAAACTGATATTCAGCTAACAGCGACTAAATAAGTAGCTAACCCCAATTAATCTTGGCAATAATAAAAGCTAGGAAGATTATAATTTAGGATGATGATGATTTAGGAACGTAAATCATCTTAGTATGTTTAATTTATGAATAATAGACTTAGTTTATTACATTCTTTGTGAATATTAATAACCATTGTTATATTCTACGAAGGAATACAATTCTTATTGTCTGTGGTGTTCAGTTATATTTAGACTTTGATTTGTTAAATACTTTGATATATTGAAACACAACAACAAACAAGACAAGATTTAACTGTTTTAAGATTCACGTTAATCAATATGATTATATAATTATTTGGCAGCTTAGTTAGGTAGTGAGGAAAAAGAAAAGAAAAACGATTCGTGCGCTGGTATTTAGTAGGTTACAACAATAACGCTTAAATGTAGATGTTACAAAGTTAAAAATATGAGATAAACTACACTACATATAAACTACATAAGTCTATAAGAGTGCCTTGCATCTAGAATTTTCATAATAAAATGTCAATACAACGACATCAATTATTTATTGATATGACATACATACAGGCGCAATAAAAATTTGTTTAGACAACGCGATAAAACAAAACTGAACACTTGAAACTCTATCACCAAGACATCTCATAAAACTAATATAAGTATCCTTAATTCGTATAAAATCCTAATCTATAATTAAACTATACAAGTTAAATGAGTGAGATGCCATTGAAAGTGATATATATTATTTATACGTAGATTAAGACTATGCTAGTTGATAATATGTGTTATTTTTATCGTCGTTGAACTTTCCCTTTATTAACTCTATTTGTTTTGGTGTTCAGTTTAGTGGCCTAGTGTTAAAGATAATGGTTAATTAACACCTGTTATAAGCCATGACAAAGTCTTTACTCTATTAATCACAATTAAGATTACAATTCCCTCATTGTTCATTAAGTATGAATATTAATAAACAAAGTTCTATTATAACAAAGTTATTCTCTTTATTAAAATTATTTAACATATTATTTACATTTACAAATTAACATATAAAAACAAACATAATTAAAAACACAAAAATAGTAGACCACCGAATTACGGTACAGGGACCAAGAAACCGGTGGCTAGGGCTCCAAAGACATAATACTTCTCGGAATACGAGCCGTGTGAAGAAGAACTGCCTTCTAATGCAGAAGGCAGTTCTTCAGACCCTGATCCAGCTGTCTTACGTGAGCCTCTTGAGGTGTTAGCCTCTATTATTATTACTATTGTTTAAATTGCATATTTAATATTATTATATCTTGAATACCAAAATACAGGGACAATTGGGGTTTATTGAGAATTGTATTTCAGTTATCGCGGTAAAAAGTAACCTATGTTTTATATAACCTATAGATTCAGGAAGGCCTGAAGAATCACACTATTGTAATAGTAATCAGTTCAGCGATGAAAGCTAAATAAAGTATTTATAAAATCCCACATAACTTAATAAACAAATTACTAAACTAAACTCTGCAATTTTTAATTAAACCTTAAGATTCATATGCTAGTGAAGTGACCTCTCTAGTTGTACAATGTCATACATAACAAGAACAGAATAGTCGCAAGTTTTTCAAGTGATTTGCGCCGGGGTTTTTTTGTGCAAGGTCGGCGCCTAGAAGAAAAAACTGCTATGATTTGTCGTAAAACAAAATGTTTCGGATGTTGACAACACAATATTTAGCTTAAGTCTACTATAATCATGTATCAAAGGTTTTTTTTAAAAGTCATGTTTCAACAAAAGGAGGAGTTTGTTTGGAAGTGGGTCATGTCCTTACAATTTTGTCTGTAACATTTGAACTAATAATTTCAATCTTTAAGTTTGCATACCACACAGATTCTTCCTATTATACTTCTACTTCTATCGGAGAGTGGACAACAGCAGGAAAATTAAAACTTTGGATGCTGCTACTTTGAAAAGCAAGTGGTCCTGCAGCCGAATCACTCCCGAAGGTTCCTTAGCCAAAAGTATCGCCTACAACCAACGTTTCTCTTTCTCGCACTTTCTTTATTTTATAACGAACTGGAGTATTCTGTATTTGCCATTTTTCATGACGTGAATGACGTATGAAGATTTCCGACGCTTGATGGTGTTAATAAGCTCAACTTTCTGCTTGACCTTGTAAAGAACTTCAATCTTAGTCGGTCATGCCATGTCATTTTCAGGAAACGCCGATACACCCCCATCTTAAAGACCTCAAGTCTTCTCGCGATATTTGCGCGAGAGTCCATGTTTCTACGCCATGTAGCAGGGCTCTGAAGACGTAGCAGCGCACTATGCGTAGCCTCAGATCAAGATTTAGGTCTGTTATGCAGAGCTCTGTTCATCTTGGAGAAATTCGAACGTGCCAGCTTTTTTTTAGAGTTATGAAAATTGAAATAAGCTATTGTTCTGGTTTAATGTCAGTTGTGTACACTTGATGAAGTAGATTTATGAGTATTTCATTTGAACTAAGTGATTGAGGAATCAAGACAACATCACTATGTCACTGCAAAGCGAATGAAATCTTGAAAACCTATACCTGGTCATTATGACCAGGGGGCACAGTAGGCAGAAACCTTTCTTCTAAAGATAGATCTACATCGAGCAGTGGACTGTTAAAGATATACATGAAACAATACTCAATAATGATGTCGTTATTGAGCATCGTTACAGATAACTAGATAATTTCAAACATAAGTACTGGAAACTGACTGGTATTATGTTATTCTTTTGTTCGTGCAAGGTCGAGGTTTTGAGTTGAGGACTGTTATGGTTTTTTTTATTTTTTGTTGGTATGTTACGAACCAAATTAGTATTACTTAAGTTAATATCTTAACTTAGTGACAAAACAAATTCAGTGGTAATATCAGCGTTATCAGTTTTTTTCTCAAATCGGGATTACAAGACTTTTTAGTGTAAAAAGCGGGATTCTTTCATCGAAAGCGGGACAAAGTGAAAACGTATTAACGTATCGCATTTAATCAAAAATTATGACAAATGATAAGAATGACCAAAAGAAAGTCATTTGCGATTTCTTGTTTCTCTGCAACATGGTACATCATCCGGCCCTGAAATTAGCCAGAACATACAGACAATAAAATCGTCATATAAAATACATATAGTACATTATGTATTTTATTGACGTTTTTTTCGTCCTCGGATTAGATTTCGGGATTCGAAAGAGTTCGTTTATTTTAAGCTTCTGCCATTCATTTAACATTGTCATTAATACTTGCCATTGTAATTGTTCATTGGATATATTGCACCTCTCTCTACCCAAATTTAAAAAAAAATTGCTTCCCGATTGAGCGGCTCCTAAACTCGATAACTGGGTCTAAAAAGACTAACTTATATTTTAAAAATATCACTTTGTTTTATCTTTTTTTTTTGTTGTTTTTGTAAAATTCATGTTATTTGCAGGAATCAAAATTGTATTTTGAAACTACATTTTACCTTTTTTTACTATCTTATATTTCAATTTTTTTGGTTTTGCGTTTTATGTAAAATTAATCGGTGGAGACTGTTTTGCATTATATGTAAATTACTTATTTGGCGTTGTTCTCTATTTTGCTTCTGTTTATTTCCCCAGTTAAACTTAAATAGTAATTCTTTCGAATGTATTCACATTCAGTGATAAGATGGTATTTAACTTTTAAAATTGCAAGCGGTCACATACGTTTTATTTATTTGTATAGATAAGCTGCTTCACAACACAGTTACCTTATTACACAAGCGCGAATTTAAATTTGACATAATAGAAACTCTTTATTTGTACACCGTCATACAGATATAAAAAAAGTACAGAAAATGACAAATGTATAATGTACAAAAGGCGGCCTTATTGCCGATAGCAATCTCTTCCAGGCAACCTTAGGATGAATAAATACATCCTCTTTAACTTTCGAAAGAAAATCTTAAAAAAACTCCAAGAGGACGGAATGGAAGTGTGATATGTGTCGGCTCTAAGGTATATTTTACAGTTCCATATTTTATGTAGAACAAATAATATCTCAGTATTAAGTTACTTTATTTCTCTGCATTGGTTTGTTATTTATGCCAGTTAAAAATGATTTCAATTCATCCCAAGGTTGTCTAGAAGAAGTTGCTTTAAGCGATAAGACTACGTTTTGTACATTCATTTTACTGAGCAATTTTTAGATATTCTCCGTAAAAACTCCACATGTTTATACCTACGCTATATCTATATATTTTGTATTTTTTTAAATATTAAATCTGTAATGTATTAATTAATTTTTTCATAGAATTACTTCTAAATCAAAGTTTTTTCCGGATTTCTAATAACTATGTAGACCGGAAATTATTAGTGTTTCCACAAATATTTTCAATATATGCGTTATTACTTTCAGATAATTTATTAGAGAAGGGGCATACTCTCTCAAAGACAGACGCAGACATTAACTAGAAGCGACTCTCCCGTGGGAGAGCCACGCTTCGGCATGAATGGGCCGGCTCGACCGGAGTGATACCACGGCCTCACAGAAAACCGGTGTGAAACAGCGCTTACGCTGTGTTTCATCGAGTGAGTGAGGATACCGGAGGCCATACCCCAATCCAACGCCCCCTATCCCCCTCACCATCCTTCTCCCCAGGCCGCCATAGTGTGGGTCACCATGCTGCATTGTTCTTTTTCGCATTGAGAATGGTGACCACCACTCTTGGATTCTGCTCATGCTTTCCATCAGGCGCCCTGCCTGATGGAAAGAGAGAGTCATTTTGGCAGCATAAATATAAAAAAAAAGAAAAAAAAAGACTTGTTAGAGAAATGAGTCCTCAAGGTTGAGAGCAAAAGGATGTAACTTACCATCGACATTTGAAAGAAAACGGATATCACAATTTAAAAATTCAAACAAGGGGAAAGATCTAAACGTGTCATGCACTATTATTTGTAACATAAGCAGACTTGTCTCTAGGATATACATTCATGTAATAATACATACAAAATTGTACTAAATTATGTGTTATACATGATATTGCGTCAGTAAATGGTGGTAATGGAATAGAAATCTGCTAGAATAATAACACTGTACCTTGTTATTACGCTAATATTAGCAAATGTATTTGATTTATCAATGATAATGGATATTCACCAACAGCTTAGAATTACTAATTATATCTCTGCATAGTTTTAATTTTAATACTTTATAAAGGAAAATACCATTTCGATGATTCCACCTGAGACCTCGGTCGGTGCAATGCGGTCGATATAGTGATTAAGACCCACGTACATCAATACTCATTATTATAAATCCGAAAGTAACTCTGTCTGTCTGTAACTATCTGAAAGTAACGCTTTCATGGCTAAACTGTGGCACCGATTTCGATAAGATTTAACATGATACTTTGATTCTTGAGGAAGGACATAGGCTACTCTTTACGTCGATAACCTACACACACGTCGAGCCGCGGACAAAAGCTAGTCTATGTGTACGAGTACCAAACATAACAAAATCTCATAAGCCGCGAAAGTTTAAAAGTAATGAAAGTGCTCAATGTTATATCTACAAATGATTCACGGAAATTTATTTAAGCGTGATGTTCTTTGGATGGCCAAATATAGGGCACGTCACAAGCCATCCGAGAGGGCTGGTTTTAATGTCTTTACGGCGCCTTCTTTAACTCGATGACGTAAGAGTTTATCGGACTCGTCAGGGTTTTTAAAATATTGATACAGGATATAAGTAAATATCAATGTGCGATATCACAAGAATTGTGTCAAGAACTGCATGCTAATGCTTGGTTGATTATGCATGCATGGCTTGTGATATTCTGTTAAACTCTTCACAAACATTTCAATGAGTATATAAATACTAATATTATAGATTTAAAAGTAGCTCTGTTTGTCTGTAACGCTTTTACTACAAAATTACTGAACTGATTTAGATGAATTTCGGTATAGAGGTAAACTGTACCTTGGAAAAGGATATAGGCCACTTTTTATCGTGATAACCAGCATACACGCAGGCGGAGTCGCAACTAAAAGCTAGTCTTTTATATCTGTTAGACTTAGTTAAGTGAAGGTTGTTATGTTGAAAGTAACTGAAAAGTATATACAGTTTGTTTTTAAATATTATATATGTACATGTTGTACATGTGTTTGTATGAGTCGTGTAATCGTACCATCCGTTTATGAGGGTGAAGGAACAGAGAGTGCACCTGTATTTGCGCATACACTTGTGTATAATATATCTACGACGTAGTTGGCTGGTCTTCATTGAGTCTGGCCACCGTGATCAGAATTGGCTAAGAGAACATCATCATCATCAATAAATGACACAAATATTAATGTTATAGATAATTCCAACAGGGTAGATAAATGTCGAAGACGAAGATGTGTATAGCGTACAAATGAATCTTCAGTTTTCATAAACGCTGTGATTTACAAAGGTGCAAAACACGCACTCCATTTTGCACTTGTGCAAACGATGTCAGGATTCATAGAAACTTGTAATGGAGCCTTTAGGGAAGGTAAAGAATGGCGATAGCATTTATCCACTGGTGCAGTAACGCTTATTGCTTTTACTACTCCACCTATCCAGGCAATTTATTATTTGGTGTATTTGTTTTTGTAAAATAAAATAGACTAGCCTTTGAACTAATTACCCTATCTTTTAAATATTTGAAAAGTCATCTTTTTAGGTAGAGTACCTACTTAAGAAGCCGTTCGAAACAAACTCAGAAAAGATAAAGAAAATCATCTGTCTTGCTTTGCTTATCCATCAGATGCTTTGAGACACACACAAAATAGTTTGTTATACTTATTGATTGAAGTTTTGTAATCTTTCATCATAATAGTTTATCCAAATTACTTATTTTTAAACACGATAGCAGTTCACATCATACTAAAAAATCTAATGTCAAAAATTAAATATAACACATTTATTTGTTATATTTAAATCTTAACATTAGATCTTTTTTGTATGATTCCAAATCCTAAATTCAAATTTCGTTACTTAAACTTGTTGCAAAATTGCTTTTGCGAGCAGTTATTGATAGTTAAGATTTAAGCAAGAAAATTAAATAGATGCATAAATACCTTTATCGAGAATATGCAAAAATATTACCACAAATTGTAATTTGATATTTGATCGATAAATATTTGTGTCAAGATGAGTTATGAAAGTCAAGAATGGAGTTAATTATGACGATTGATGGAATTTTAAACGATCACGCTCTCTTATTTCGTAGGGAAATTATGCACTTTACTTTCGCAAACGTTATCTTGATGATTTTTTTTTATATATACACTTTATAGATTCATTCAATAACCTTTAAATTAAACCTAATACCTAATATTAAAATTCTTCTTCTTTTGATGAATGGCAATCAGTCGGATCAGCTATTTCTGCCAATGTCAAGTATTTCAAGTCTTCAATTTTAAGTCTTCGAGTCTTCAAGTCTTCTTCGTGATGGAATTAATGAAAAAAAATATAAAAAATGTGGATGACATGAAATGGGGACCGTCTTTCGCAACAACAAAAAACGATCTCCAACGTCTTCTTCTTTTGATGAATGGCAATCAGCCGGGTCAGCTATTTCTGCCAATCTCAAGTATTTTAAGTCTTCAATTCTAAGTCTTCGAGTCTTCAAGTCTTCGTCGTGATGGAATTAATGATAAAAAATATAAAAAATGTGGATGACATGAAATGGGGACCGTCTTTCGCAACAACAAAAAACGATCTCCAACGTCTTCTTCTTTTGATGAATGGCAATCAGCCGGGTCAGCTATTTCTGCCAATCTCAAGTATTTTAAGTCTTCAATTCTAAGTCTTCGAGTCTTCAAGTCTTCGTCGTGATGGAATTAATGATAAAAAATATAAAAAATGTGGATGACATGAAATGGGGACCGTCTTTCGCAACAACAAAAAACGATCTCCAACGTCTTCTTCTTTTGATGAATGGCAATCAGCCGGATCAGCTATTTCTGCCAATGTCAAGTATTTCAAGTCTTCAATTCTAAGTCTTCGAGTCTTCAAGTCTTCGTCGTGATGGAATTAATGATAAAAAATATAAAAAATGTGGATGACATAAAATGGGGACCGTCTTTCGCAAAAACAAAAAACGATCTCCCTAATATTAAAATACTGACTATATATGATTTTGGCAATCAACCAACATTTTTAATTTTAGATAAGTTATTACTGGTGCCTTACCACCCCTGTCGCCTGTTATGTTTTTTATGTGTAGCAATTATTGACCAGTAGACCAGAACAGTGTATACTAACCAGACCAGTACAAGTAAATATATCAAAGGTAATACAGGGCAAGAGGTACATTGGATTCTGAGAACCTGATCTAATTGGTCCGAAAATCAGAAATGCTCAGGATTATCTTAATATACTTTGAAAAAGGCAATTATATCAATTTCAAAAGGAGATATTTCAATCGATTAAGAGTTTTTCACCTTTTTCAGGAATTAAACAAATTTTATATATAATAAAGTACCAAAATTACCTACTTATTATGTTAATTTATTTTAAAAATATCAAATATGTACTCGCACTGGTCAACATAACATAATATTCTTTTTTGGAATTTTATGTATTATGTAACAGTTTATAAACAGGCTTATGACGGCTTTTTCACTGTGTTTGAGTACTTTTGAAATAAAATTTAATATAATGCCATACCCAGTATGTAGATCCACAAAATGTGTCCATTGAACTATTGAATGTCATATTGAAAGGCACAAAAGGTTACGTACTTTTAACAATATTAACCAACGGCACTAAATATTTTAAGGTTTACTGCACAAACCAGCATCGCGCTTGAAACTTAACTTTCAAGTGTGCGAGAGCATGCGAACGTAGTCAAGGAGAATGTAATACTAATGTAGTGATGGACGCTTTACGCAGCAATACCTTACATACATACATCATATTCTTCAATGTTAAGGTATTTTTTCAGTAACGTTAGTGGTAAGAATGTTGTGATTTCGACGTGTGGAGCTGTGGATATTATTTATTACTACTGGGTTATATTGATTACATTTCAAGATATACCTATGACGTAAAAATAAAATTATACTTTTATACTCAAGTCCGGTTTGGTGACCATGAATAAGAAACTGTTTGGTCTGATTATAGCAGGCTCCTTTAGCAGTGTACTGTTAAAGGTTGATGTGATGAATGAGTATCAGCACAGCACTACTGAGCAATTAGTAAAACAGTTTGAGATCGGTGCTGTGTGAGATATTTCAAAAACTTAAAATAACAATTATATGCTTTTGTATTAATTAATATCTTTTATAAACGTATAAATGTTCGAGTCCTTAGCATCAACAAGAGCTCTGTTTTTCACTATTCACACTCACAAAGGTCCGATTTGAACTCAGCCTAGTTTTCAGGACGTCTAATACTGCAGTATAATTTTCCGCGTGAGTACATTGAGAACGTCATTAATCAAACATTTATTATCATTCCATCTGCAAAGGCAGCTCTAAACTTGATTTCTTATTTGTAAAAGATCGTGTTTAGAGTGTTATAAATTAAGTTCTTTTAGATCAGAGAGTCCTTGAAGGCTCTGATCTCTCTAACCTTATCTCGCGCTGTCATAATAACAAAATCTACGTGATTCGAAAACCCCGAGCTTCCTTCATGAAACGTTTTTTTACTTACGGGACGCTATATCTATAGCAAAATTAACTTAATACGCCAAACAACCTATCGGTTTCTCGAAGTTTATATGCAAAAAGCTACGATACGAAGACAAGAGCCTACCACCCCATTAATAGTAGGCTCGTATCTCTTAACCGAAGGGTCTACCGTGATACTGGAAAGATGAATAAAAGCGGGATACTGAATGACAGCCTGTCTTTCAAATAGAATAACGAAATAACATTAATAATATTAAATTTAAAAATAAGCGCATAATTGTCATTAAGACGCGAAGTGAATGCGCTAAATAACACAAATTACCAAAAAACTTGTATTCCTATTTACATTAGGTAGAAAATTACATTAGGTAGAAAATTATGATCACGATTGAGCTGCTTAAGCTTGACCGTTTAAGGTCAAAAGGTTTTTGTTTGGTAGAATTAAATAACGTTTTTCCGCCAAGATATATCAGTTAAAGAAAAAAGTTCATCACCTGTTTGACAGTCTAGTAGGTATAAAAAAATAATATTACTAAAAAAATGTACAGTCCTCTTTAGAGGTATATAGTACCGTCGACTATTAATATTATTTAACACAATACTATTTTGTGGGTTAATCGATTTATAAACTAAGTTTAAACAATTGAAATGCATTAAAGTCAGTCTTATTCATACAAGTCCTGAGGGAATTGCTAACATGCAAACCTAATGTTGAAATTAAAAAAAACAATTATATAATTTATATAAGGAGATATAATTTATTTTGGATAAACACCTATCCAATTAAAATTCAATATTGTACGATCGGATTATGAGAGAGTGGAAACAGAGAGTGCACCTGTGTTTGCACAAACACTTGTGCACTATAATATCTGCTGCGTATTTGGCTGGTCTCCGTTAAGATTGGCCGCCGTGGCCGTAATCGGCTAGGAGAACATCACAAGAATAGACAATTATAAGGTACAGGTTCGGGCTCATATGGAATACTGTACTCATATATGAGCAGGGGTACTCCAGTACTCGTTCAAGTAATGTCAGCTGCCTGCGGACTACTTCTTAAAAAGCAGGCAACGCACTTGTAATGCCTGTGGTGTTGCGGGTGTCGAGGGGCGGCGGTAATCGCTTACCTGTTTGTTTGCCTCCTTATTATATAAAAAAAACTTACGATTTTGCAGGTACAATTTCCTTATATACTTGGTTGTTATGACTGTTACAAGTAAGAATACATAAAATGACAAAATCAGTTAATCTTTTGTGCCCGTGTGGGTTGCTATTTCTTTTCTGACTTTTTTACGATTTTCGTTAGTGCCTGAGATTTGAATTAAGTCGTCCTATAATTTTCAATACCTATATCACTTTTTCTTCAATAACTCAAAAAATATCACTACCGGTTTTCTAAAAAGATGGTTATTCCTAAAATCAAAAATGAATCCTAAAATGATAAATATGTTGGTTAAAGTAAAGGCGCTCATAGCCCAGTTGCACTCGGTGATTAGAAACAATCATCGAGGGTAAGCAACGATGGCGCGGTCAGTACCTGGATGGGTGATCGCTGGTGGCATGTTACCATGAGCGTCTCCGTGATTCGGAGATCACGTTAAGCAGTCGGTCCCGGTTGTTATCATACGATAACAGTCGTGAAGCTTAGTTGGAGGCCTTAGGGCGGCTTAAAAACATCCAACGGCAAGATTTACGTAGCCACAACGTATTCTTGCCAGTCCCCAACCCGCACTTGGCCAGCGTGGGGACGTATGGCCTTAACCCTCTCCTGAGAGGAACCCGAGCCCAGCAATGGGACATTATGGGTTGTTGTTTGTTTGTTTGTTTGTTTAAAGTAAATATGTATCAAAACTGCATTATTCATCATATAAATATTTAAAAAGAAGGGTCACTTTCACTTTCAAAGTGGGTATATTTATGTTGAGGCCAATCGCAAACATAGCGCTGTCTTAGTAACAACTGTTATGTGATCTACAAAGAATAAATCTATGTCATGTAATGCATATAAGAACGATTATTATTAATATAATATTAAAAACCTTTATTGGACCCAAAATACAATGCAAGCAGAATAGCAGCGACAAATGACGGCATTATCGCTCTAAGGTAATGTTTTACATGAACCATAAGGGATAAAAATTGTTATCGTGCAAAATATGTACAATGTAGTTTCGCGTGCGTTTAGATCCTATGCTTTTAATGAAATAAATTAAATATATAATGGGTGCCTGTAAGATACGGCTTTGGAGCGATAATGCCGCCTTGTGCTTGTACTTGTTTATCCTGTAATTATATAACCTGGAGTACAATAAAGAGATTTATTACTATTATATATATATAAAAATAGATATTAATCAAGGGTGCATAATGTGCGTGTTTTTGTACCTATTTACTGATATTGTATACAATTACATATACACCCACAAAAAGATATAGAGAGGTCCACTTCATACTTTTTATTTTGTTCAATATTCTGCATTTACTCCATCTACCTAAACCACGATCACGTTCCTAAGTTGCTCATTAAAACACTAAAACTATTTTCAATGATACACATTACGCTGATCTCATATAAAATTGAGATAAATGCGAGAAAATAATGAATAGTTAACATTTGCATATGATCCATTTATTCGATAGCCTCATTGGATCTGCATAATAACAGATCACGACAGACTGCTGACTTTTAAAAAAAATGTCAACGGAGTGCTTCAAATATGCCTTTTTCTTTATTTTTCGTGTGTAAACCCCCTCGGTCCTTCACCCCCCCACCCCCGGGGTTTGCGGCGGGGCGGTGTTTTGGTATCGAACCGACTAAAACCACACGGTGTGCCACTCTGCGCCTGAGACGGGAGGGATCCGGGAACCGCTTTCTTACGCCATCCGGACCCTCCCAGAATCATTAATATACCTCTTCCAACAACATTTAATGAGATCCAAGTATTATGTATAAAACTGATAATTCAAAAGTGAACTGGGAGTAAATCTTGAAAAATGGAATAGATACATTGCAATCGTATACGAATTATTCTAATGGGTTGTAGCTAACTGGCTACTTGCAACTGTGACACCGAAGAACTTGCAAATTTAAAAAAGTAAAATATGAATATTTGAAGTCTTACTTTTAACTGTGTCACGGGGTTTTTTAACTTAGAACCGAGGATAGAAAAAATATATTAAAACTTTCTGATGATGAGACTTACCGTCTACACCAAAATTATATTTTATGTTTTAAGTATATAATATTACTTAATCCAGCTTTACAATTGGACACTTATGGCGGCAAATAAATAAGCTATTTTATGTGTATGACAAGTTAATGAGGTACATCCTGTCGATAAATGTTAATATGTTTGACAAATAATGTTCAAAATAAGTATTACAAAAGTATTAAGTCATTCTCTGAAGGTTGTAACAACCGTTGTTAAGTTAAAGTCAAAATTTAACTGTTGAAGTGACAACGTAATAACAAAGCGTAACAACAGTTCTTGAATTTATGCAAAAACTAAAACCCTACAATGTGGATTTTTTGTATGTTTGATATAAGGGTAGGCAGTAATTTCATGTAGGGCAAGTTCGGGAAATTGAAATGGCATTCAATTTACTTTAATAACGCTATAAAAACATCATTTATAGGTTACCGAATCCTGCAAGAAAATTTCACTTTGGTAACCTCTGTTTTTTCAGCCCTAACTCGTAAATGTATGGCCCCCTCCTGAGAGGAGACCTGAGCCCAGTAGTAGTACATTATGGGTTGTTAATTGATGTTGAAGAGCCTATGAACCTGTTTTTCAATGTCTATTGTATCGTGGGTGTTATTGTTTTAACTGCCTCGGTGGGGCAGTGGTAGCGTATGCGGCTGCTGTACTTGTGGTCTCGGGTGCAATTCCCAGGTCAGACCGAGTGTTTGTATGATCACCAAATATTTGTTACGAAGTTTGGGCGTTTTCTAGTTTCTAGTACCCATAACACAAACTCTGCTTAGCTTGGGACGTAGATGGCGTTGTGTGTTCGATGTCCGAAATTTTATTATTATTATTTATTGTGAAATTTATAAATATATACGTACTGCTACTATTAAAAGTTATTGATGTAAATAGCATAGCAACTAAAAAAAGTGGAGACTAAAAAGTAAGTAAGCAACATGGCAGCATGGTGTGGGTCATAATGTTGCATTGTCTGCATTCGAAATTAGTATAGTAACACCACTCTTGGATTCTGTTTATTTTTTCCACCAGGCAGAGTAAAATCACTTTATCAGGCCCATACAAAAAAAAAACTGGTTGCTTGTTGTTAAGCTGTAGTGTAATTGGAAAAAAATAAAACGAGGTGTACGGAGGACTCAATGGTTTCTATGCTCTCTGTATGTTTTCGATTAAGCGTAATTTTGAAAACATAATAATGTTATAACGTGACCCACGTGAGCTGCGCCTTTGTTTGATAACTGTCAAAGCTTAAGTACTCAATCGATCATCATTAATTTACTACATGGCCACATCGATATTGTATTAACTGTCATTCGATGAGTGCATGGTAGCCGTAGTAATCTAGATAAATCTTTGATCACGAAACTCAATCTCGTCTTAGTTCAGCACCGCTCCAACCATTTTCGGTAAACGTTTGAGAATTCTAATAAATAACTCAGAACTACTAATATAATAATCTTTATTGTTTTTTTTATAAAGTGTACTCTAGTGTAATATAGGTCCTTGATATAAGGCTCTTGTTTAACTGAAGTTTAAAATCTCTATGTTAGAACGTGGGCTGTTCCAAAAATAGTAAAATGAAAAACAGAATATAAAAAAAGTTTATTTAGAGCTTATCTCCCTTTAATCCCAATTCACTTATGCATTCGGGTGTTCTTGTAGCGGAATTACTGCTACTGGTCCATTGTGTCGAACAAAACCGCCATCATTTTTTTATGAACACTCCGACCGCGAACAACTTTTGTGGGCAAATCGTCCTCTTCAAACACCCATTGCGTAGATTGCTGCTTCGTGAGAGGATTGTATATATTATCCATGATTCGTCAGTTGTAAGAATTTAAGATACGTTTTGCGAAATTCCTCCTTCGAACTTTTCTAAAATAAATTTGCACCAATCAACACGACGGCATCAGTGATCATCGGTGAGAGAATGAGGTATCCATCGCGAAGCCAGCTTCCTAACTTTAAGGTGTTTACGGAGAATGGTAGGAACTGCCTGTGATCCAATGTTTAGTTCAGTCGGTATCTCTCGATGTGTAATATGTCTATTCTCTAGCAATAGTCACTTTACCCTGATGACGTTATCATGAGTTACTGCACCTGGTGGTCGGCCGGGACTAGGTCATCGTTTAAATTCTCTCGACCACGTTTACTTTAGATTCACGAAACCAATAAATAATTGTTGCTAACGCAGGAGCAGACTCCCCAGAAACAGTTTGTAGATTTTATTAAGATTTCTTGAAGTTTATAACCCTCGTTTACACAAACAAGCAATTTTATATTCACATATATTTTCATTCTTTAAACTAACAATTTACAATACAATGTACCTCGAAGTTCTAAAATGACACTAGTGACAAATGTGTAAGAGGTCAAGCTGTATTTTATGGACTGTTAGAAGGCACTACTCTTATATCGTAAACTTCTTAGTGAATAAATCTGTAGTAAATTTTGCGTTTCGTGGTCAATTTGTATATCGACGCATGCTTCAAATTAGGGTCTGTAGGTGTTAATGATACAGGTTTCAAATGAACATTTAAATAAACTTCTTTATTTTTAATCAAAGAATGGTCGTGTTACAGCTTGTTTTAAATTCGATCTTAGGACTACTTCCATGATTAAATTTTGTTTCTCATGAAAAATATTTTTCAAAAAACATACATATAAATTGAATATACCCTTGTGAACATTTTTCTCTTAAAAAAACCTGGAGAACTTTGAGAAAGTTTTTAAAACTCTTTAAGTCTTTTTCTGAAAAATGTCCGAAAATTTTCCACAAGGGTATCTATTAGGGTAACTGCAATGCTAATAGAGTTCTACACGTAACTTGGCCAGATTCGTTAGACGCGCAGAATTCGTTTTTTAGGTCTTTGGTTGATAGAGTGACGCGGGTTTACAGTAGCACCGTTCCGAACAAGCGATTGGAACATCAGTCGACTACACTTCGATTTTATTTGTTTTGATTCGTTGTAAGTGTACTATGCGCGAACTTAACCACTCTGCGCCGAAATCTGGACAAGTTATGTGCCGGCGCCTATAGGTATATATGTCAAAAATTTGTCTTCTCATTCGTGCTCAGCTAACACTTTGTCACACTTGTCAAATCTTTTTTTTTTTTTTTTTTTTTTAAAAAAGACAACTCCCGCATTAGGAATATACATTCCTGTGTCGCGGAGATCTTTACAAACATACATGAAACGGACACAAAGTACACCCAGACTTAGAACAACAATTTATGGATCACACAAAGTGTTGTCCCATGTAGGATTTGAACCCACAACACTTGGCGTAGCAGGAAGCGGTGTGGCGACCACTGAAACCACTAGACCAACCGTGTAGTCTAGTTAGTCAAATCAGTTGCATATTATTAAAACACTCGAGTGTTTGTAAAGTCAAAGAAACGTCAACAGTTATTTGGTATTATTTATAATCCGAATATTCGATTTTATCGAATACTATGGATCGATTGCATGTGAACGTAAAAATTAATATTTACTGTGTCATCTGCCTCTTGCTAAAGAGGTCATTGTAAAATACTATTTAACAATATTTAAAATATACATAATGCATAATCATTTACTTTAGTTATATCGTAAGTTTGGTAGAAAACTTTTTGCTTAGGGGAAAAAGAGACACTTGCTTTGAACCTTTTGTGTGGTTCTTATCAATGTAGACGTGCCCATGGTGCGTAAGTAGTTTAAAAACATTTGTTAGAGGGCATCATCAGCAATTTCCATTATGGTAGGCACCGCCCAATAACATTGCCCCATATTTATTTTCTTAAGTGGTCTTGATTTGACGCCAATGGTATAACCCTATGCATAAGCTTCCCGTGCCAATCAGTTAAAACCTGGAATTACTATCAGCGCTTATATGTGTCTCTCACTACGATCCCGGGTCAATTAAGCTGGACGTAAAAAGCATCTCATTAAGTCGTCTTAGTGTGGATCTCCATGCTGTATTATCCGCATACGCAATGAGGATGAAGACCATTGCCCTAGGATTTTACTCGTGAATTCTAATAAGAAGAGTAGAGTCATATTGGCAGGCTAATACTTAGAAAATAGGCGCAAATTACAGTTGGCAATTAGTGGGTGTTGATTACACCTCTGCTTGCCACTTCTAGAGCGTTAGTAACAATATATACGCATGTATGTATTTAAAGTCATCACTGGATGGTTAAAAAAATATGTTAATAATTTAATTATAACTATAACTTTAGCTAACTAGTCCAGCATCTTCAGCTAGACCATAGAACATAGAGTTTTTATCTTGCAGTAGTTCTTTGGGAGAGGCGAACTCGATGAGCTGACCCTTGTCTAGCACCATGACCTTAGTGGAGTCCATGATGGTGTTGAGCCGATGAGCAATAGTTATCACGGTGCAGGCTGCGAACTCTGAACGTATTGTT
Organism: Hyphantria cunea; assembly: GCA_003709505.1. Lineage (NCBI taxonomy): Eukaryota > Metazoa > Arthropoda > Insecta > Lepidoptera > Erebidae > Hyphantria > Hyphantria cunea. The sequence continues at coordinate 493,114 of PKRV01003174.1, read as the reverse complement.
TTCTGTAACATGCAAAACAAGAAGTCTCCTGAGCACATATATGTTTTTATGAGGAATAGAAGAATTTTGGTCATTAGTAATTAACCAGAAGACTGACTACACTGAACAGTATCGATCAAACAAAAATTGATGGTACCTGAATGAGCTCGTCAGTCTCCAGGTCAATAGCGGCGGTGGCCTCGTCCAGCACGAGCAGTGGCGTCTTGCGGAGCAGTGCCCGCGTTAGACACACTAATTGCCGTTGTCCCACTGACAGGTTCTCACCACCCTCCGACACTTCATGAAGCAACCCTGACTGCAGTCCTACAAATATAAGATACTTTCTAGGGTAATCTGTATTATTGCTTTCATCTCATTATGAGCTTTATCATAACGTTAATTTCTACCCAAAACTAATAAGAACTGTTTCGACTCATGGTAAAACTAACACTAGAGAAACATAGGCGACAGAATTCTGCTTCATACCAATACTTAAGTTTTTCGTTTACGTATATTAGTTTAATCATCCCAGAATGTAAATAACTCTTTGGCGTAAAATAAATCCATATACACACTAATGCCTTTTTATTAGCGTTACCTCGTTCTTGGGTTACTTCAACGGCAATGTAAGTTTATGGACATAACAAGTTGTAAAGATCGCGGCCTCTATAATAAGTGTACATTCTTATTTATTTTGCAATTAAAATTTATTACGGTAAAAACTCTTACTGAACTAAAACATAAAAGTAGGGGAAGAGCTGGGTCGGACCAAATGTTTGTATGATCTACAAATATTTGTTTCGGAGTTTGGGTGTTTTCTATGTATAATATGTATTCATTTACAAAAAAAAAAGTATTTATGTATTAATATCAGTTATCTAGTACCCATAATACATAGAAAACATCCGAATCCTGATACAAATATTTGTAGATCATACAAACATAATATGGTCCGATCCGGGAATCTAACCCGAGACTTCAAGCACAGCAGTATCTCTACCCTATGCGTATACGCTACCATTACACCAATGAGACAATTTTAGTCTCTATAACTGAAACATTCAACTGTTTTCACTTAGTTAGTTCACGACCTAATATAGACGTAATGGCAATATTACTAGGGCAGTGTAGAAAAAAGTATTCGTAATCATGACCACTGCTATCCTCTATAGAATCTAAGACACAAGTTATCTAGTTACCATGTATACAGGTGATAGACGGTAATACTAATTATACGTGAGGCGTGAGTGAGGCGCTCATAGCCCAGTTGCACTCGGTGATTAGAAACAATCAGCGAGGGCAAGCAACGACGGCGCGGTCAGTACCTGGATGGGTGACCGCTGGTGGCATGTTACCATGAGCGTCTCCGTGATTCGGAGGTCACGTTAAGCAGTCGGTCCCGGTTATCATACGATAACAGTTGTGAAGCTTAGTTGGAGGCCTTCGGGAGGCTTAAAATCATCCAACGGCAAGATTTACGTAGCCACAACGTATTCTTGCCAGTCCCCAACCCGCACTTGGCCAGCGTGGGGACGTATGGCCTTAACCCTCTCCTGAGAGGAGACCCGAGCCCAGCAGTGGGACATTATGGGTTGTTGATGATTGATGACTAATTATACGTAGGGGGGTACGTAATAACAAAAGATTGCAAGGTACAATACAGTGATAACTCTATTAACCGGACTAATTGTTGGCATTAGGGATTCGGATAATCGAATGTGTGAAGAACGGGTTTTGTGCATATGTAGTACATACATATTTTACCTACACCATACTTGTCAGCTTTATTAAATGAATCAAAAGTCCCGTCACGTTCATGCTTGCATAAATTTAACTTGTAGTAATAAGCATTTTGTAACCGCAACCAATTAAATTATATTAAGCTACCTTAATATGACTTAATAATTTAATTGGTTTCATACTAACCCAGTACGAAAGGTTTCAGATGCGAAAGCTCGAGCGCACGCCAGATTTCGTCATCAGAATACGATTCGAACGGATCCAGGTTCATTCGCAATGAACCTGAGAAGAGCACAGGATCCTGCGGGATGATGGTGATACGAGATCGGAGTTGGTGAAGGCCTATCTTGGTAATATCTAAGCCATCGATTAAGATGCGTCCTCCCGCCGGCTCCAAAATCCTACAGCAGATTTGTTTTAACCTTAAGCATACAAGTCAAGTGAGAGCGCATTAAGTAAACGCGAGTGTTTATACATACCTGAACAGTCCGAGTGTAAGAGTGGACTTGCCCGCGCCAGTGCGTCCTACAATACCGATCTTATCACCGGGCGCTACCGAACACGTAAGGTCACGCAGAGCGGGTTCCACTTTGCGGGACGTCCCACTTCGGTACGTCATAGTAAGCCCTTCGAACTGCACTGAGCCTGTCTCTGGCCACGTAAGCCGAGGACCCGTAGGTTTTACCCACTCAGCTTCCTATAAATATTAATAATAACATCAACAGCTGTGCACGGACAATTGACAACCATAATGATATTGTGACTTACTTGCTCCGTTTCAGAATACTCCTTCATGCGTTCGACAGAAACGATATCAGTTTCAATTGTTGATATCATTAGAACTAACATCCTCAAAGAATTGGTTACCTAAAAATTCAAAAACACAATTTGTAATTACCTTTCATTCTTAGGAATGCCAAGCAAAGACATACCTACATACTTTTAACGTATAGCTGATGGAAAGCCCTGCGAGGCCTGGAGTGATATTTTCGCGGCCGACCACAACGAATATTGCAGCAAAGAAAATGATAAGTCCTCCGATGACTTGCAGGCGAACGCTAAGCCATCTACTTGCCACAGTTACGAGGTAGAAAAATGACTGGTAGTCATCAACTTTCTTCTCGAATTCTTTGATAAATCTAAAAAACATAATTTTGTTTTAAATCATTGCTTGTTTACCTGTAAATCCATGAAAACCAAATCGAGAAAGTGCGTTATTCCCATTACATATAAAAGAACTTAATTAAGAATGTATTTGAGACTGTATTTTTCATAAGTATTTCCTTCTATTTGCATACATAAGTACCATCACATATCCCCGATCGAGTTAAAAGAGGCGTATTTAAATGTCCCCAGTTTACCAACTATAACTTTATAGATAATATTATACTCGCACACAGAACAAACGAACGAGTTCATCACACAACACTAGTCCTAAGCAGGAATTGAAGGCACGACCGCTTCGTCCACGTCAAGATCACAAAATTTTAGATTAACAGATTATACGCACTATTATTATACGATTAGTTTATAGGCACTGTGTAAGATTCCATACGGACGCACCAAATTGAATCGTCGATAAAAAGTTTTTACAAAAAAATATCGAACCTCAATGTTCCCTGAAATTAAAAACAGCAGCATAATACTAACCGGTCTTTAGCACCAAAAGCACGAATACTGCTTGATCCCAAAATGCTTTCGTTAAAATGCGAAAAAATTGGCGAGCGAGCTATAGACTTCATCCTCATGATCTGTCGTGACGTGGGCACGAAGAAACGTAGTATACCGTAGTAAAGTATTCCAATTGGAATTATCACAGCTATGAACATTGGTGTTGAATAGCTTATTATGAATAAGGTGCCTATTACCTGTCACAGGAAAAAATATGGATGGTTATTATAACATTCTTACGAAAAGTTGGAATATGTTTTCCCCAAGTCAGTCACTTAAGTAAAGGTAGTAGATCCACGCTGATTTTAGCACGAACGGACCGGCTCGACCGGGACGGTACTATCCTCGCACAGAAGATCAACGTAAAATGACAGCGCTGTCGTGTTTCGTTGGCGAGAACGAGACTGGAGGCCCAATTTTTTTTTTTTTTTT